>OX596265.1:8833158-8874252 GCA_951394255.1 Polyploca ridens | reverse complement strand
GCTATTCTGTAAAGTTCATTTGCAATATCACTTCTGAATCGGCGCGGCGGCGATGAGATTAGAGTTTCATATTCTTAAAATCAGTGAGTTCGACACTAGCGCCACCGAAAGATGACGGAAGTGAGATGAACTACGACAGGAGAGTATTTTGACGGTTTTCAGAAGGATTTGGTATTCTGAAACATAATTTCAGCGCCAAATCGAGTTGCGAGATGACTTTCGAGATGATTTACCTTTTACAGAATAGCATAGCAGCCTATAATATCCCACTGCTGAGCACAGGCCCACAAATAAGGGTGAAAGGGAATGGGAAATACTCCACCATGCGTGCCCACTGCGGATCGGTGGAGGTAGGCTAGTGGTCAACCTACTGTTGGAATTTTTCAAGCCGCCAACCACAATTAAGTGATAACCGGGATCAACGGCTTGACGTGCCTTCCGAAACACGGAAACGCTCGATTTAAAATACCACTAGGCGATCACCCACCCAGGTACCGGCCACGATGGCGGTAGCTTAACTTTGCCGATCGATTGAGAACAGCTAATCATGCTACACCACGAACGCATCCCTTACATAATACCGCAGTCAAATAAATTTGTTTTATTCCTGCGCGTGAGTAAGATCGACAGAGCCATATGAACAATTGCAATACACAAAAGCATCACTCACACGTTACCAACCCTTTCCCCCTCCCCAATGAGCTCTGGCGACCTTACTCACGCGCAGGAACACAACAAAGCTATTTGGCTGTGGTATTCTGTAACGTGGAGGTACTTCCCCAGTCGAGCTGCTCTTTGAGCGAATAAACGCTACTCTCCACCTCTCTTAAAACGACCTACAACTACAACCACCTATTCCAACCTGTACAGAAACCGACGAGCCATCAAGCAGTGCAATAATGGCAGTGCTATCATCAGAGGACGGTCCCAAAGTGGTGCGAGCGCCACCTGTCGGCGCCGAGGAAGCTAAAGCTGTCCTCACCGCTTGTGCTGCCACCTATAGCAAAACTGGCGCCGCTTCACCACCTGAGGCTGCCGTGAAGGCTGTCCAGAAATGCACCTTACCGCTTTATGCTAAGGTCTGAATGTTAAAACTTTTCAATTTTCTTTTTCAGGCAGATTTCAATATAACATAATAAAAATATAACATAAATAAAGTATCAAATAGATACTATTGTTTTTTGATACATACCGGTAAGCACTAATAAATAGTAACTTTATGGTTCATCTTTGACAAACTTGGCGCACACTACCGTGCACTATTAATTAAAATTCAGTTATTATTATTATCTGCCATGAATTAAACCTTAATAAGAGAGCGTCCATTAATTACGTAAGGCGACCACTAAAATTTGATTTTGTTACCCCGATTTGCTCGCAATTTTAAACTGTTTCTTGCGGGAAAAAAATGTGAAATTTGCAGAAACCCCCCTCTCCCCCAAGTGAGATTGGAAGAGATTCAACTCGACCCACTCCCCGTTAAACGCTTCACGTAATTAATGGATGCCTCCTAAGATTAATTAAAAAAAACATGAAATTGCAAAAAATATACGGAAACTAGCAATGTTACCCAAAATAAAAAAACAAAATCATATCATCATCATAATTTGACCTTGATAATTTTTATTTCAGATCCTAGCATGGCAAATATCATTATCAGCAGAAACGTTCACGGAGCAGTTGGAACCTGAAACAGCTCCTGAACTGGTCATCTGTGAAGACTTGGAAGGCCAACTGATACAGATTCTGGTGACTACTGAGGCTGCTCTAGGCGTGGAGAGAGTTAAAGCTTGCTTGGCGCTGCTTACTGCTTCTAGAAGAGGTCTAGATGATACAGAGATTTTGGATATGCTGGCTCATGATGACTTATTTAGAAGTGAAGAGACTTACTGTAAGTAAATAAATAAATATCCTGGGACATGTCTCACAAACTAAGCAGAGCTTGTACTATGGAAACCAGATAACTGATATAATACATATACTACTTTTTGTTTGTAAATACATACTTAATATACATAATTACAACCAGACTCAGGACATACAGACATGTTCATGCACACAAATGTATGTCCTGTATGGGAATCGAACCCACGACCTGCGGACTGCGCCAACTGGCCCGTCAATTATATTAGTTACGACCATAGAGATAGAATATTTATAGAGCGACTATACTAGAGTATATGCCGTGAGTACGGGTATGTGCAACGCCGCCTTGAAACGAACTGCGCGTTCATAGTTTGAACTAAATAATAAATAATTAATGCCAGTTTTTTGGGATCCGTAACTCAAAAGCAAAAAAAAAACGGAACCCTTATAGGAACACTTTGTTGTCCGTTTGTCCGTCTGCCAATACCCTTTTTCTCAGAAACGCAATTATGAAATTTAACAAGAAGCAAGTTCATGTAGCACAAGTTAAGGCAGAAATATTAAAACCGCAAATTTATAGTTAAATCAAAAAAATAACATAATCGGAAAATGGGGAAAAATCTTCGAGACTCCGATTCCCGTGATGAACAAACTTTTTACATTCCTACAAGTCTGTACGGAACCCTCAGTGCTCGAGTCCGACTCGCACTTGGTCGGGTTTTTTTATATAGAAACTTTTACTTAGAACAAATGTCAAGGAATCCATATCGACATTTTGTCTGACTGTGAATCAACTAGTGTACAAGTACGATATATCTGTGAATGCATTTATATGGAAACTGCTCACGCTTCGCGCAAGGTAGCGTTGTTAACGCTATCAGTCTATTATATTCTAACTGTATAGTTACGTCATGGTTACTATACTTACTTGAGGTGGTTTTATTTATCACTCTCGGAGCCACCTCTCTTCACCACGCAGCCATTCATCAGCGTGAGGCCATTAGCAGTTTTGATATATTCTTTCTTATTTGTGAGGTTTATCTATGTTCAGTCAAAACTTATCTACACATACACGTCATGGACGTTACAGAGAATATCGTAGCAGTTTCGTAGCATTTCGTAGCAACTACCTACTACGTTTTTATTTTTACTTGTACTAATAAATTTTGACTTCCAGTACAAAAAAATATCACGACTTAGTTGCGTTCCATCTTTTATCGGCTTTCATAGGATTTTATCAAGAACAAGCTGATCCGCCCCGCGCGATTTCACCCAAGATTAAAATTAATACATACCTACCACAAAGATTAACAAAAATACTCAGAATTGACTTCCTTACGATTTTATTATATGTACAGATTAAATCCATATTATGTCATTCGTGTCACTCCTACGAGTCAGTTAACTAAAGCTGGCACGTTCAACACATTTACACGTTCCGCTTGTGTAGTGTCTGTGAATAAGCGCGCGGCGTCACGTCGCACTGCATGCGCATCATAAAATGTCTTTCCGTCTCTCTCGCGCGCAGCCAAGCTTAAGGCGGCCCTCTGCGGCCGGCGCAACTTCAAGGCGAGCATAGTCTAAAAGCTTGTTGTTTCATCCAATGTAATGTTTGACTGCGAAAAAAGAGAGATAGCATTAGAGCCGTCGGTTATCAGTCGGTAAATTCCGCTGATCACTCGCGGCCGCTTCGCTAGGTCGTCATTCATGATTTCACATTCATAAAACTTGTTCCAGGAGTATACTTCTTGTGAAAAAATCTTACAAGTTTGTGAAAAAAAAGTTTGTGAAAAAAAAGTTAGTTATTTAGAATCTCCAATACATTTGCAAGCCTGGTATCTAAATGTTTTCTTTACTTTTACAATTTATAGGTACATTAGATATGGCCAAAGTTCAGGCAAAAACGCAGTTTTTCGGAGGCTTTGACTGAATTTGTTTCACACTTTTTTTAAATTACGCCTAGATACAAGGCTAGATATAGTGCACAAGATACTAATTTGTTCAAAATATCTAACAAAAAATGTTTAACAACGCCATAATAAGTACAGAGGTTTTGTATGAAAAGTATGACGAATTGAGTCCTCTTAAATATGAGTATGGAGGTGACAGTTACTGTTTTACTTTTGTACTGCTCCTAAATATAGAATGGCATTTTTCCATTAGATTTGACTGACTAATTAGAAGCAATAATATAATAAAACATACTGTATCATGAAATTGCATATGTGTGAACGTGCCAGCTTTAGTTAACCGACCTGTAACTAACTTTACCTCTCGTTATTACCAAAAAACTACGTTTTTTTAAAGTGCCGTGGGCGCCGGCGTCTCTATTCTGGCCGCAAGTGGCAGCCCTGCTGTCGCCATGGCTACGGTGGGACGCGCGCGGCGGCGCGAGGTGGCGGGACGCAGCCCTGGCCGGCGCCGCGAGAGACCGGTACCTTGTTGACTGTGACCATGAAGTTAGACGCACGCTGCTTGATTATTTTGAGGTAAGGCCTATTTTTCAGGGTCGGAAGAATTTTGAGAATCTGCTGGGGCAAAGGACAGGGCAGGACTCACTTCTCAAAAGCTCTATATGTATCAAAATCAATAAAAAACAGTTACCCCAGAAGGACACATGAAGATCGACACTACTTATGTAACAGTACTTGGAATACAATGGAAACGTTTTTGAATCCAAAATTATGATTACATTAATTCAAAGGAAAGATCCACCAATAATGCCTTGCTGAGTTTCTTGCCGGAGTCTTTATTCTGTACTAGCTGTCCAGCGCGATTCCACTCACATTCCCGGGATAATAAGTAGCCTATGTCCTTCTCCATACCATAGGCTATCTGCGTGCTAAATTTCATCGTGATCGATTGAGTAGTTATGGCGTGAAACCGTAACGAACAAACAAACTCACGTTAACATTTATAATACACTTTACTCTATGATAATATCAAGTAGAGTCGAGTAGAGATAGAGTCAATTGATACGTGCCTAATCTGTATAAATGAGTGTTCTCTCTAATTTTGCTCTAACTATATGTAACCACCTTCTCCGCTTATCCGATAATGAGACTATTTGAATCTCCATTAAAATATTTATCATATTTCAGGGGGTGTGGCACTCGGAAAACGATCCCAAGATGGCTGGCCGCTTGATATCGCAGGAGAATAAATTCTCTGATGAATGGTACGTACCTATTTGGAAAGTAAGATGCTATTGCTAAATTGCTTTAGCAAAATGAACAGATTCTGTCTACTATCGGATATCATATCCGTTTCTGAAACAATCCGAAAATATCCGAAATATATTCGTATCCGTAACCGTATCCGAAACCGGTATAATATTATTCATATATCCGTATCATATTCAAATCCGAAATTTCATATCCATAATATCCCTGTAAGGTCTGTAGACTGTAAGGAACGTGATATGCAATGTTCTTGCATTTTTTAAACTAATTAATAAATCTCATGAAAGTGAATAAATTGCAAGATTTGTAGTAAAGATACTTTATTTCAGTTACAACTCAAGAAAACTAGACGAACTGCCATTCCAACATTACCACATATACAAAGACGAGCCTCAGACATTCGCGAACCAGCCTTATTTCACCCAACTCAACTGGATTCACGACAAGTTAGCCGCCACAGACTGCGGACACTTTCTCGAAGACCTTGCATTAGTCCATATTGACCCACTACCAGAACACATAGAAATACTAAAAGACTTCTTCGAAACACACTCCTACGCATTAGATTATGACCATAGACAATTCTACGGACTTTTAAGAACTACCATGGAGAAAAGACAGCGAGAAGGCATGGAAATTAAAACGAAAATTGTGCAAGATTGGATCAAAATTATTTGGGATCCCCCTGTACCAACGTTTTATCCGGTGAATGAAGACTATTGGAAGATTGTTGAGAATAAAGAGAAAAGGGATTCGTCTATGGTCGATGGGTTTGATACCAAGAGTTATGATTTGATTGTGCGTTTTGATTCCAGAGGGAAGTTTGTAGCTACTGTATCTACGGAGAGAGAAGAAATATGTGTTTGGGATGTCACTAAGTAAGTTCAAATTGAGTAATCTTCAACTTATATAACTACAATAGTCAATATCGAAAAAAAATGTATTGCGTATCGTACATAGCCGATATTTAGTTAATAATCCTGCTCATGAGTCTAAGATTGAGCACGCTTCCCCAGAAGAAGACTTTTCACTCTGGCCCTAGGTTGTTGTTCAGTCCTTTGCTGTCTACATTATAAATGATTATGATTAGATTTAAATTAACTACAGATAACTAACTAACATAAACCACCAGTATGACTATAGGTACCAGCATAAGTGCATTTAAAACAAATATAATCTTAATTTCCAAACAAGATACGCTGCCAGCCCGCTAGGAACTTTGCAGCTAATCGGTAGCAGCGGTAGACTTGTGGACATTTTTCATTAGATTGTATTTGTACTTATCTCTATTGTATCATCCTCATATCTGAGGACCGTTGTCAGCTTTGAGCTTACTTCTAGAGCGGATGATCTGCCTTACGTCCGTGTCGAATTTGGAGGTCGATGAGTCTTTTACTTGTTCGGACGTTCTAGATGCTGATCGGCCTCTTAGTCATTTTCCTTCCTTGTTCCTAACTATGATCAGTTATTCCAAACTTCCATCGCCTTTGCGTTTGCGCCTTTTGTACATGTTTGTTGTTCATAAATATTTTGTTTCCCAGATGTAGATTAGTTCGAAAGATGGTGGGTGTGACACACCCCATAAATCTGGTGCCGATCGACGAGTACAAGTGCGTGGTGCTGTGCCGACGGGAACTGAGGGTCTATAACCTTGATCAGGTGAGTGTTAATCTCATCTCACTAATACAATTTGTTATTTGGATGTGTTTCATTTGTGCCTCATTCACGCATCATATCAACGGCTAAATGGATTAACACATAATATGGTAGGTACTTTATCCCGGGATAAAAATAGGTCCGTCAGGAACTAGACTGAAAGGCGGAAACTAGTACCTTCACAGTTGTCTTTTAGACGATCGAAATATAATAGGTACTTAGTTCGGTGCACGGATTACATAATTTTAGCAATGAAATTCAGATAAAAACACTCTCTTAGTTGATTGAAATATTCCAAAATCGAAAATGGTTACATTTCCAATGAAACACTGTTTGAATTTAAAAGTAATCAGCAAACCGCTATATTGATCCGGTTTCAATTCCAAAATGATTGAAACTTATTGCAAACAAAGTTTCCGAATGCTGAGAGAACGGTTCGAATCCCACAATGAGATTCAGCTTTCGGTGAAGGTAAACATCGTCGGGAAACCATAGCAACGGTGGTAGGGTACTTTGTAGTACTCATCTGGCTGACTTATTTACAAGTTGAAAAGTCTTATTTACAAGTTCCCTCAAGTTGAAAATCTGTCACCAAGCACCTATCGGTGTGTTCCGACAGCTGCACTTGAGAGCCAGTTCCTTCTAGGCTTTCTGTACTTACCACCTTCGTCCACAGATCACTTACCGTGGTGAGATTTTGGGCGAAGACAGACTAAACATTTAGATGCAGTGATTGGTTCTTACTGTTGAAAATCAGTGCAAAATTACTGACTATTTGCGGATTTGACTTGCTCGGTATTACTACTCTAAAGTGATATTTAACCTACTTGCTGGGCACAGTTGGGCTACTCTAAATCTATGCTCGGTACTGTAGGGCACGTTCGTGGTAGCACTAAAGGGCGTGATGAACCAGAAGATGCCGTACTACGGCCTCCACGACCCCAAGCACCTGGTGGCGCTATCCAGGAACCGCATGTACGTCAATCTCATGAATATTGAAACTGGTGAGTGGACTGATTTTAGTTTATGGTCATTTTGTATTTAATGCCTACTTACGGGCCAATTGGTTCGAAGGCTCCGTTCGAAATCCGTACCTTGATTGCCACGCTACGGATTTGATTGCTCGATTTCAACATTTGTGTGCATGTTTCTAAATATCTACACAAACAGTATATCTAGTATAACAGTTATCTGGTTTCTATTTGCAAGCTTTTTCCTGCTTGAGATCAGATGGCAATGTGTTAAGATGCTAAGATATTTTTATGTTACATATTTGACCAGAATTACTCCGCAGTATTTCATTAAAATAGCAAATTGTTATGTTCTTTCCATCTAAAAGATCCTTAATCCACCAATGCAACGTGGAGAGATGTGTTGTAACCTAGTCTATGTATTAATTGATTTCTTGGCTTTAATGGACATTCGGTCAAGCCCTTAAATGTTAAATAATGGGCTGTTCCGCTTGAGTCTGCTATTTACTTATTAAATATTGATTGAGTCTACTTTGTAGTTGTGCAGCCGGGCATGGAATCGTTTTCAGTAACTAGAATGTTATGTAATGAATCTAAGCTTGCTTTAAAAACAGTAATTGCTGAGTTTATTGCCGGCTCTGCTCAGCAAATGTTTCAAGTATTAGAGTCAGCCAATTCATAAGTGCTTGCGAAGCTATATTACAGGGACGTTATGAAACTCCGTAACCAAAACTGTCGGATATCCGAAATAAAAATCTATCCGTAACCGTAACCGAATTTGATATCATAATTCGGATAGGGTTGTAAAACCGGTATAGTTTTATTCATATATCCGTATCCATATCCAGATCCAAAATTACATATCCATAACATCCGTGGTCTATTTGGATAAAATAATATTGATTTGATTTCAGGTGACTGTGTGACAACATTCAAAGCTGGTGAAGACAGATTCCTCAATTCTTTGCTGGTTTCTGGTGACGGAAGGTAACTAACACCTTTTTCATGAAATGTCACTTTTTTTTATCAACTAATGAAATATTTGCTTCGCCATTTTGCGTTTGGAACTTATTTTTTGTTAACTACTGATTTATTTGAAGGGTTTCTCCAACGAATTGTTAAATATATAAACCCCTTTAGGTGTCTTCTTTCTATTAACCTTATTGAAAACAGATACCGCTATCTCAGGGTATACGATCACTGTTCACATAATTGGCGCCCTTTTTTATTCGTATTTTCTCATCCCAAATAAGTATAAGCCCATCTTGCCCAGGGTCCTAGTGTGTGGTGATGAGACCCAGAAACCGTTCCCTCTGCTGGTGTGGTCGCTGACGTCACGCAAGCTGCTCTACGACCTGAGGATACCGCACCATGACTTCATCACCTCGAAGGCTGCTATCACTTATGAGGGTAAGGTCTTGATGGTTTTGAAAGAAAAAAATACTATCAACAAGCAACCCTACATAAATTCTGACAATACAATACAAAATTCTTTATTATTTACACAAAAAAAACACAATATAAAAATAACAAAATAAAATAAAAATAAAGTGTAAACAATTCAGGCGGCCTTATCGCTGAAGCGATTTCTTCCAGGCATCTGACGATCACACTCAATGAATTTTTTAGCGAACATAACAAGAAAACAATAATGTTCGAAGCAATATTTCATCATCATCATCATCAGCCTATAATGTCCCACTGCTAAGCACAGGTCTCCTTTCACAAATGAAGGTGAAAGGGAATGGGCAATACTCCACCACGCGTGCCCACTGCGGATCGGTGGAGGTAGGCTAGTGGTCAACCTACTGTTGGAATTTTTCAAGCCGCCTATGAGGCATCCAACTAGCTTAACGACTATCACAATTAAGTGATAACCGGGACCAACGGCTTTACGTGCCTTTCGAAGCACGGAAACGCTCGATTTGAAATACCACTAGGCGGTCACCCATCCAGGTACCGACCACGACAGGCGTAGCTTAACTTTACCGATCGATTAAGAACGGCTAATCATGCTATACCACGAGCGCTTCAATAATATTATAAGCAATATTTAGTTTTATTTAATAACTACAAGTATTTTTTGTAAATTACTAGATGCGATTTCTGAATTCGAGTTTTCTGATAATTTATGAAGACAGTTTGCTTTATCTCTAAAATTGATTTAACTGTTTCTTGAATAATTTCTCTCGTTTAATATCAGATTTCCCCATACTGTTCTGTCTTGATGAATCACCCTTTTATAATTCGTAGATGAAACCTGTACCAATGACAAGACTAAAATTAAAACAACTTGACTCGAATTTTTAAATTACCCTTATTTCAACCACTTATCCCCTTTTACCATGCCACAGGTTCGTACGTGTGCGTAGTATCAAGGGAACTAGACGAACCGAGTCCGAACTTCATAGTGGTATACGACCTGCAGTCCGGGACGCTGTTCAAGAAGTGGAAGCCAGGCTGCGACACCGTGGCGCTCGCCATCAGCTCCGTGGACGGCTGTGTCGTCTCCGGACTTGCTGATACCAGGATATTAGTGTGGGATTTGGTTACAGGTGAGATATCAGATTTATTTAGAGTGGCAGTTAAATCTTCATCGCATAATTTGATAGTTGATATTGTTGGTAAAGTAAAATAAAATATATTTTTTATTTCTAGAAACCATACTTTTTTGTTTATTTGAGGCTATTCATAAATTTTTGCCGAAGAGTACCTTTTGTATGAAAAGCTGTTATTTTTTACGATTTCGAATTTGATCCCATGGTAAAAGTTGGTCGTATTTATGAGTACTTCACGTGGTTTCATTTTTGTCGTATCCACCCCGTATATGTTCGCCAAACTACTAACGCAGTTTGTAGACGTTGCGGTTTTTCACATTTTTTTTAGGTTTACGTACATGCTAGGTATGTAATAATAATAATAATAAAATAATAACTATAATAATAATTTTATAACTAACTTAACAATTATATGCATTATATATCTAATCTAGTAACTTAAGAGCGAAATATACATTATTTCTTTCATAAGCCACATGACTGCTTCTCTAATAAATTCTCTTTTAATTTTCTTTTTCACGTTACTCTATTTTATCTTAATATTTCAATAAAAACAGTATTATAAGATTTTAAAGAAAAGTACCCGCCGACGTTTTTCCGAGAAATAGCATAGGGTTTTATATATTAGTAAATCTTTATATAACAAATCGCCCTCGTTGTACCAGGCAACTGTCGTTTAACTCTCCGCGGGCACGTGGCGGCTCCGTCCCTGCTCCGGCTGGCCAAGTCTGGCGGAGTGCTCATGTCCACCGACGACACCTGCAAGGACCTGTCTGTCAGGCTCTGGGACCTGCATACTGGTATGTATAACTCCACTTATATTATCCTAATCCTAAGCCTAACTTTTTTATATTGTAATATACAGGGTGTTGTTTCGGTCGGCGACAAGCGACCCAGGAGCGGTAGTACAAAATATATATTCCCCAAAAATTGACTTAATTCCACTAAATACTGTAAATATGTTGAGAAATACCTTATTCAATTTGAAATAAAATTACTGCAAAGTATGGTTACTAGGCACGTGCACAGACTAGAGCTAGGCGCAAGCCGCCATCGCCCCTTCCCTTTACTCCCTCGTACTCCCGTTGAGTATTATGTCTACACTTTAGCTTATTAAATGATTTTCAATTTTTTTTTTTTTTTATTTTTTTTATTTAAAAAAAATAAAGTATTTTTTTATATTTTTTTTAGCACCAGTATCAGTTGTATTATCGACCCTGAGTCGCTCGTCGCTGACCAAAACAACGACCTGTATAATAATATTATAATATTATAAATGCGAAAGTGAGTTTGTTTGTTTGTTTGTTACGCCTTCACGCCTCAACTACTCAACGGATAATCATGAAAGGCATGCAGATAGCCCATAGTATGGACAAGGACATAGGCTCCTTTTTAGCCCGGGAACGCGGGTGAAACCGCGGGGGACGGCTAGTAAATGTATACGTTTGTGTCGATTTGGATGGAAATTTTCATATAGATAGATTAAATCCAGGAATGAAATACAGTCGACCCACGGTAATCCAACAAATGCTTTGCAAGGCGGTGTCGGATAATCGAATTTGTGCAACTATAGAGTGCTGCCAACGAGACCCCTTGCAGTCTATATGCTACTTGGTGAATATGCAGTTGATAACCCAAGATTTATTATAGAATTGATTAAGAACATTACACAATGTCCATAAATGTATATTGTATTCAAATATTCATATATTTCTTGTTTCTATAAGCTTCTGTTTTTGTTGTATTTTATTCTACGTTCTGTTTCAATGTTTGTGATGTGTGTGTGTGCCAAATAAAGTTTTGTCTATTGTTTATGTTTCGTTTGTTTTACTGAGTACTTATGTAATCGGCATTTTGGATTGCAAGAGGTGCCGGATTAGACTGGGGCTGGATTACTGTGGGTCTACTGTATAGGATTTTCATCATGGATAAATATAAAATCCCTGGAGGACGCGGTTTAGGAAGCAACTCCAACTAATATAACTAAGCTGTGGATTGTAACTCATTCAGACTTCTTTCTTTGAGTTTTGAAAACCTCCAAATGCAACACTTACGCTCTCTTCCCTCTCACAGGAAAACTTATAGCAGTCTACACGCCACCAGAGAGAATCACCTCCTGCGAGGTCCTCCTTGGAGGATCAATCCTCGCTCTAGCCATAGAGAATTACAAAGACATCCTCTGTGTCAAACTCCATGGCCCGCCCATAGACTCGGTGGCTACAGGAAAAGACTGCGAGTTCGATGATCGAGGGTATGGAAACGAGGAATTTGATGGTAAAATAGTTGACGTCAAAGGCATGGAGAGCTCATAGCAGTTCCAACGGTGATTGCTTACTATTTTCGTGAATAGGAATTGAGTGATGCGTGAATGTTGGCACCAATGTTTGTTGTCTCTGGTTTTACAGGAAATGCATTATCATGATCATAAGTCAAAAAAGTGCGCGCGTTTTCAAATTCAATAGCTTAAACGTATATCACCATTTAGTTAGGTAGGTAATAATATACGGTTAAACGTGATACATGTAACCGCTTGTAAAATAAATATACTTCACTATCACGATACAAGATAGTTGTCCGACGTGTACTTAATTAATACTACCTATAGCTACGAAAAATTGATGATTGCATTCGGAGATGTTATGGATATCCATACCTAACCGTAACCGAAACTATCGGATATCCGAAATAAAAATCTATTTGAAACCGTAACCGATTCTAATATAAAAGTCTCGAATAATTTCGGATACGAGCGGAGTCGAAGTTTTTACCGGCCGACCTAGAAATAACGTCAAATCGTTATCTATTTGTATTTTCCTTTTACCTTAATTCCTTAAAAAACTAATATCCGAAACTATCGGATATCCGTAATAATTTCATATCCGTAACCGTATTTACAACCGGTATACCCGTATCCATTTACGATTCCGAAATTTCACATCCATAACAATAACATCCCTGAAGGCGAATGGTGATTCAATGTAAAGTAGGATACTGGACGAGGGCGGCGCGACCTTAATAAAAATGCGTCTAAATCACGCTATATTGCAGACTGAATGCAAAATACATAGTTATAATGAGCACACACACACACACACACACACCTACATTAGGTAACTACACAATGCTTCCAACATTTGATTTATCCTTTTTATATCTAGATGTTTATTGCACATCACGCCAAAACGGATAGATATACCGAATACAAAGGCAATACTTTTTACCTTCGGAACAAGAAAATCGTGATTTAAAATAACAACATTGGTGCAAAAAATATATAAATATCGCAAATGTAAGAAAAAAATAATAATTAAGCAATTTCACAGTGGCTTAATATCGCCCGATGAGAGAAGCGAAAAAAAGGAAATTAATAAAAAAAACATTAATGTTTTTGATCTATTACGCTTATTAATTACATTATTGAATATTAATATTAATTGTATTTAGAGAATTCTCTATTTGTAATGTTGATGTCTAGAAGTAATTTTGTGGTGAAACTAGATTTTAAGTGAACAAAAATTATAATATATTTAATGTATAACATAATAATTTACTTCCCGCTTTTCATTTGAAGTCACACACATGTAACCTTTCTGTCATAGAACACATAAACTTTTTTCTCTAACATATACAGGTCGAACTAAATCTGGCACGTTCAATAAATTTACACGTTACGCTTGTGTAGTGTCTGTGAATAAGCGTGCGGCGTGACGTCGCACTGCATGCGCATCATGAAAAGTCTGTCCGTCTCTCTCGCGCGCGGTCAAGCTTATGAGTATGAAGGAGACAGTTATTGTTTTACTTTTGCTACTGCTCATAAATATGGAGTGGTCTTTTTTTACATTCGTCCATTAGAATTGACTGACTGATTAGAAGCAATAATGTAATAAAACATACTGTATCGTGAAATTGCATATGTGTGAGTACTGTGAACGTGCCAGCTTTAGTTAACCGACCTGTACATTCAGCCACTTTTTTTAAACAAATTTACTTTCTTACCAAAATTACTAACTTATTCTTACACATCTATAATAAAACTAATCAATCGTACTTAAGCAATGAAAAATAACGTTAATTGTAAGATTGTATTAAAAGTGTAGATAAGTGATAAATCTTCTTACGCTTTTTTTAATTACCTACCAACCCACTGTGAAAATAGATATTTTATATCTAACAATGATCGCGTTATAGGTATAAATTCAATAAATACATTTTGTAATATTAAAAAACACAGGCTGCTGGTCAAATGCCTCGTAACCATTTTGTTTTATTTTTAATAATAGGATTAAATAGATTATATCATATTCAAACTTCGAATAAAAAGCACAATATTTTAATTTGGTTGTCATATTTTATTTTGAGAAGCTACCGTAGCTTATTGACCAAAGCAATCTAATGTAAACTTAGTTATAATCTTGTCATAATACGAGATATATAGTCGTAAATTTTGACCGCAAGAAAGCTTAATTAATTAATTTGAGGGATTTTCTTGCGATTTTAATGTCCATATTTTGTGAGTGTGATTGGACTTAAACAAAACCCATATAAAAAGTAATAGCCATAATTCGATGTAAGTACCTACTTCGTGTTCTCCACCAGTCTCGTTGTATAAGCTAAGTTGATTGTTGATTTTAAGTTTTTTTTTTATATCGACTATTTATCTCGTCCCAAAAAGCCTATACAAAGAGCTAAAAAGTTTTTTCTTTTAAATCTAAGGATACTGTAGTTTTTTGTGTGTTCATTTTAAATTTTACGTATAAACGCGCTAACTATCCCCAGATTCTAGTTTCCTGATCAAGGGAAATTAACGATGACTTAATGATGCAAATGGTCGCATTTGCAACATACGACATTCTATATAAGAATTGGCATAGCAGCGCCCCTTGCGGTATACACATGAAACTTATTTTAGTATGCGCAAACGCGTTAGTACCTAATTAACGTAATTTCTTTACCTGGGGTACGTACAGGAAACTGGTGGTAAATCTAGGGTGAAAATAACATTCGTTAAATGATCAATATTTTCTATGGACCAACTCCGAAATCCTAGTTTCAATAACTATGATATGACATCTGACAGTATGCCCCCCTATAATGTAGCGATTGCTTTGCTTTCGCTGTTTTATTTATTGTACATAAGGCTATTAGCATAGCATTTGAATAGGCTTTTTTCTAAACCTTTTGATACGTGAGTGAACTGATTCTTGATGTCTTCTATTACGTGATTGTTTCATGTAACTTTTGCTGCCATTATTTAAAAAGTATTTGACGTCTAATATTTTTATATTCATTTTACTTTAGACATAATTATTTTTAATTTGTGTAATCTGCTTTTAGGGTTCTGTAACTATTGATTTAACTACGTTATGTTTAATTTTTGTCGTCCATTTCATCCGTCCGCTGAAAATATCCTTTAGAAACTTAGGTTGATTAGTTTTTTTTAGTCTCTTCAGTTCCCACCTCCTCACATTATCATTATTATGCACGGTGAAATTGCGGCCATTATTTAAGAGTGCGTATAAAGCAAAATAACATATCTAAGAATTGAAATTTACCCAAGTAATAGTATTTAAATGAAAAAATATTTTTATATGGGTATTTTCATTATATACGCGAGGGTTCTATCTGAGCAAAAACATTAAGGAATGAAATTTCCTCGATAGAAAAAAATCACAAAGATACCTCTAATAATAATGAATTTTCGTTTTTATTCGTTCATTGTGTATCTAATTAAGACAAAAAATCGATAAATAATATCACTAACATATGACCTAGGGCTGCTACTAATGATTTTTTTAAATATTCTATACTTTACGAGTTTTTTAGATAAAAAGCGATTAGTTCATTTTTGTTCCGCGAAACACGCTATCTCCGTCTCATGCCACGCGAAGATTAGATATAAGTTTCTGACATTGCCATATTTTTCTGGCTTTGTACGCACTCTTAATGAAAAATACTTTTTTATTGAAGTTTTAATTGCTCAAACTTTTTTCCTTAAAATCCTTATTATGTGCGGAACCCTAACAATATTATCGTGTAACGTGCTGTTATGTTTAGGACGATTGAGTTTTTTAATAAGTAGTTACCTACTTATTAAAAAAATATATAATAATTAAATAATTAAATAGATGTCCCTGATGTATGTATTGTATTAATTACCTGATTCAAAAAACTTGCATTTGATTCACTAGAAGAATATACGGATCAAAATGGCTCTCCTGCTAAGATTGCAGTCAAATGATTCAAATGCAATTTTTTTATCGTTATTTTGTATCGATTGAAATTATAAATTATACTTTGTAGTGGAATCATCAGGCTGGCCCTGTATTATCTGATATTCTGTTAGTTTGTAAGAGACGTCTTGTCAATATAATACGTAGCGAACATTTGGAACCTACAAATATAATTAACTAAGCGGCTAATGTAAAATAATCAATAAGATGAAAGTGTAATCAATTGAATTGTTAAAATTATATTATGAATTCTGGAAAGTTACGTATTACTTGATGTCCTGATTAAATTATTGAAAAATATTTTTTTTTTTTATTTATTTAGTTCCTTAGTTCCTCCTCCACTATACCCAGTCCATTATTTCACCAGATAAACCCATAATAAAACTTAATGTAATGCAAAAATTAATTGTTCTTCTATATCGACCACAATATACAAGCTCTGCTTAGTTTGTGCGTAGGATATTCTTAATAATAATTACATCTCGCTTGTAGTACTTACCTAACCAGGCGCAGAGTGAAATGTGTGAAGTGCATTTTTTTTTATCTTCATTTACTAAATAAAAATATAATTTAAAAAAATTAAATCGACTTCAAATACACTAAAAAGCATGAAATAACTCTCATCTGACAATGTTTTGAAGTCAGCGAAAGAGCACGACTTGTTCTTGACTCCAAAACAGTGTCAGATTATAGTTATTTTCATACTTTGTAGTGTTCTGATGTAATAAATTTAAGTTTGTTTTTGAAAAGAGTAATTGCCGAGTTTATTGCCGGCTCTTCTCAGCAAAATCAACCTTCCGAACAGTGCATTAGTGCATTAGAGTATTAGAGTTTGACTATTCATAAGTGCCTGTGAAGGCCTATTTGAATGAATAAATTATTTCATTTCATTTCACTTTGAAGGCGATTTTTATTTTAAGAGTGTAGTCCTTGAAAACTGCCAAAACGACTGTTACGGTTTGTAAGAAAAATCTTCGATATCGTACGTTTAAAAACATTTAAAAAGCATTTTACAATCTTAAAAGGTATACCTACAATGTTATCACGTTATATTTGTGAAATAATCCTTCATTTCCAACAAAAAAACTCGATAAAATCTCTCAAAACCACAAAATATACCTTTGCTGTTTGCAACATTTATAGTATTTCGAATGAATTGACTAAAATCTTAGTGGTTAAATAAAAACACAAAAGGGTTGAACCCCAACGCTACCTTTTCAGTTTTTTACAATATCAATCCATAAAATATTAAAATATTCTTTGCTTTTGCATGAAAACCGTGCGCCATTTTCCATAGTAATTACTATGGAGCGGTTGTCATATTTTGAATTTGTATAAATTCGAATGCGCGCATAAAAATCATCCTACCGGTTGAGAGCTTGCTCGCCGAACTTGTCCGCGTAAGGGTACTTAGGCTAGCTTTGGGCCAGTACCTTCATGTCCATTCAAAAAAAAAAAAAAAAAAAAAAAAAAAATCATCCAGTGTCCTCCTCGAGTCCAAAGTGAGAGCACGTCGCTTTGATGCTCGCTGAAGGTCGCCACCGTCTTGTGTCATTGACATAAAGGTAGGTCGTGACTGCTGAGGTAAAATAAAGAAAGAAAATACATTTATTGATTTATCAAGGTACGAGATTTTATTTAATTTAGGTATTTGTACTTACTTATTCAATGTTTTTACATTTCTTATTAATTATTATTATTAAAGCCCGACCAGAAATATATGATGATACATAATAAAATTCTAAAAGGTATTTGATAGAACTCGGGATCACAAAACATGAATCTTCTCAAAATTTTGAAAACGTGTCCGCCATGTTGAACTTTTTAGACACTGCACCGATTGCTTTCAAAATCGATATTTGAGAGACCTTGGGGTCACAAAACAAGAATATTTTCTCAGAAGTTTGAAAAAGTGTCCGCCATGTTGAACTTTTTAGATACTGGTCCGATTGCTCTCAAAATCGATATTTGAGAGACCTTGGGGTCACAAAAAGAGAATATTTTCTCAGAAGTTTGAAAACGTGTCCGCCATGTTGAACTTTTTAGATACTGGTCCGATTGCTCTCAAAATCGATATTTGAGAGACCTTGGGGTCACAAAACAAGAATCTTTTCTCAGAATTTTGAAAAAGTGTCCGCCATGTTGAACTTTTTAGATACTGGTCCGATTGCTCTCAAAATCGATATTTGAGAGTCATCGGGGTCACAAAACAAGAAACTATTCTCAAAATTTTGATAAAGTGTCCGCCATTTTGAAC
Organism: Polyploca ridens; assembly: GCA_951394255.1. Classification (NCBI taxonomy): domain Eukaryota; kingdom Metazoa; phylum Arthropoda; class Insecta; order Lepidoptera; family Drepanidae; genus Polyploca; species Polyploca ridens. The sequence continues at coordinate 8,855,532 of OX596265.1, read as the reverse complement.
TTTTTAGATACTGGTTCGATTGCTCTCAAAATCGATATTTGAGAGTCCTCGGGGTCACAAAACAAGAATCTATTCTCAAAATTTTGATAAAGAGTCCGCCATTTTGAACTTTTTAGATACTGGTCCGATTGCTCTCAAAATCGATATTTGAGAGTCCTCGGGGTCACAAAACAACAATCTATTCTCAAAATTTTGATAAAGTGTCCGCCATTTTGAACTTTTTGGATACTGGTTCGATTTCTCTCAAAATCGATATTTGAGAGTCCTCGGGGTCACAAAACAAGAATCTATTCTCAAAATTTTGATAAAGTATCCGCCATGTTGAACTTTTTAGATACTGGTCCGATTGCTCTCAAAATCGATATTTGAGAGTCATCGGGGTCACAAAACAAGAATCTATTCTCAAAATATTGATAAAGTGTCCGCCATGTTGAACTTTTTAGATACTGGTTCGATTGCTCTCAAAATCGATATTTGAGAGTCCTCGGGGTCACAAAACAAGAATCTATTCTCAAAATTTTGATAAAGTGTCCGCCATTTTGAACTTTTTAGATACTGGTTCGATTGCTCTCAAAATCGATATTTGAGAGTCCTCGGGGTCACAAAACAACAATCTATTCTCAAAATTTTGATAAAGTGTCCGCCATTTTGAACTTTTTAGGTACTGGTTCGATTGCTCTCAAAATCGATATTTGAGAGTCCTCGGGGTCACAAAACAAGAATCTATTCTCAAAATTTTGTAAGTGTCCGCCATTTTGAACTTTTTAGATACTTTCAACATGGCGGACACTTTTTCAAAATTCTGAGAAAAAAATCTTGTTTTGTGACCCCGAGGACTCTTAAATATTGATATTGAGAGTAATCGGACCAGTATATAAAAAATTCAACAAGGCGGATTTTTTTTTACAATTTTGAGAATAGATTCTTGTTTTGTGAATCCGAGGACTCTCAAATATCGATTTTGAGAGCAATCGGACCAGTCTCTAAAAAGTTCAACATGGTGGACACTTTTTCAAAATTCTGAGAAAAGATTCTTGTTTTGTGACCCCGAGGACTCTCAAATATCGATTTTGAGAGCAATCGAACCAGTATCTAAAAAGTTCAAAATGGTGGACACTTTTTCAAAATTTTGAGAATAGATTCTTGTTTTGTTACCCCGAGGTCTCTCAAATATCGATTTTAAAAGCAATCGGACCAGTATCTAAAAAGTTCAACATGGCGGACACTTTTTCAAAATTCTGAGAAAAGATTCTTGTTTTGTGACCCCGAGGACTCTCAAATATCGATTTTGAGAGCAATCGGACCAGTATCTAAAAATTTCAAAATGGAGGACACTTTATCAAAATTTTGAGAATAGATTCTTGTTTTGTGACCCCGGTGACTCTCAAATATTTATTTTGAGAGCAATTGGACCAGTATCTAGGACCAGTAATTTTGACTAACGAACATTAATTCATTTATACAGGGTGTTGTTTTGGTCGGCGACAAGCGACCCAGGAGCGGTAGTACAAAATATATATTCCCCAAAAATGGACTTAATTCCATTAAATACTGTAAATATGTTGAGAAATACCTTATTCAATTTGAAATAAAATTACCGCAAAGTATGGTTACTAGGCACGTGCACAGTCTAGAGCTATGCGCAAGCCGCCATCGGCCCACCCCTTTACTCCCTCGTACTCCCGTTGAGTATTATGTCTACACTTTAGCTTATTACATGATTTTCAAAATTATATTTTTTTTATTTTTATTATTAAAAAAAATAAAGTATTTTTTTTATATTTTTTTTAGCACCAGTATCATTTGTATTATCGACCCTGAGTCGCTCGTCGCTGACCAAAAATCTAAAATGTTAAAAATAGTAATTGCTGAGTTTATTACCGGCATTTCTCACCAAATGCAACTTTCCAAACCGGTATTGATGATTTTGAATTGATTTACTACCATGACTTTTTATTTCAATAGAAAAAGCCAAAAAGTAAAAGACACGTAAAAAATATATGGAATAGTCTATTTACAAGCTTTCATTTGATACCCATATTGTTATAATAACGAAACTTTTATTTTTAATACCCCCCCCCCCCCCCCTATTTTTTTATTCTTAGGCGCCATATAAAAATAATATACCCTATGACACTCCCCCAGTCAAGACGAATCTAACGACACCTCATATGCTTAAATCCATCAAGCCGTTTAGGCTGCAGAGCGGCACAAAGAAATAGACATACATACATACATACACTCGAAAAACATAACCCTCCTTCCGGGTCAGTCGGGTAATTAGGTACCAAAAATAGTATTCGCCATACTGTGCTCGTGCGGCGGGCGGGGCGGCGCGCGTGCAATGTCACCACACAGCATAGTACCTAGTTAACTACATTGTACGCGTGTGAAGCCGAGGCGGGTCGCTAGTAAGTTATAAGAATAATCTGTGGCAAAAATTTCAAGATTCTGGACCTTACGATCTAGCTGTGTGTGGATCAGTCATTACGCCATTTTCACTTTGTATATACCTATATGGATTTAAGTAAGTAAAGGTAAAGTAGTTGTTAAGATTGATATAAAAATAACACAGTTAATCAATATTCTCAATAAAGAAAAATATCAAGAATGATCCGGTACTGCTTACCTAATTAGCACGAATCACGCGAACACTGTGGCTCCAACCTTTTCTATTGCCAATATTGCCATCTCTTTTACCACGGCTACTCGCAAACTGCGGGGCGGCGAGTGAATAGCTAATACATTGCGCTGTTTCTATAACATGCTTACTAATCTTACAGGCGCGAACTCGCACTGTATAAATAATTATTCCATTGCGCCGTAAATCATAGTTGTCTGTCTCAAAGCAATGTGTAATATAACTGTGAGACGCATCTGTGTAGGCAGAATGTGTCGATGTGTGAGCTCTATGAGAAATTACCACGCTCGAGGACTAGGCTCTTAAGGTGGCGCTGTGTGGCCGGCGCAACTTCAACGCAAGCATAGTCTAAAAGCTTGTTGTTTCATCCAACGTAGTGTTTGATAAGGAGGCACTGCGAAAAAAGAGAGATAGCGTCAGAGCCCTCGGTTGTCGGTCGGTAAATTCCGCTGCTCACTCGCGGCCGCTTCGGTAGGGTCGTAGTCATTCATGATTTCGCGTCTCACCTTGGCGTCCCACTCACGCACGCACGCAGGCGCAGGTTAGGTAATGTAGTGTGCCGCGCCGCGCCTGCCAGATTGGCAGAGTGCATAGATTTATACCTACATCAGCCTCGATGAATAAAGGCGATGTATTTATAATATATCTAATACCACGAGCAATTCTTGTATATTAATAATATATGCAATGATTATCATGAAATATGTATGCAGGGGGTTTCGGGGGCGATATATCGATCTAGCTAGATTTCATTTTTATAAAACGGCGTTTTATCCATGTTTTCAGGCAATGAAAAATGCTAGAAATTTATTAGAATACGAAGGTAAATTTCACTACCAACTATAAGCTTATAATAGCTCAGGTGGGAAATCGGGTGGTCCCGAACAGATGATCCCGGTTCGAGTCCAGATAATTATGATTTTCTTTTTCCCTTTTTTTTTCAAATTCCTTCTTTTGTAAGAAAAACTATTATAATTTACCAAAAATAAAAAAAAACGTGCAAAGTTCGGTCAAAGTCAAAGCCATTTATTCAATTCATCAGCCTCGATGAATAGAGGTGATGTATTTCTAATCTATCTATACACGAGCAATTCTTGTAGGTATACATATACAGGACGAATTTTTATTTCTAGCCAGTGTGGGCAACTTCTGAACTACAGGTCTTAGAGAAAAACGCTGAAAAATAATTTTGTTCGTATTGTGAAAAAATTCACCTGTATATATAATCTGAATCTAAATCGATAATTTTTAGAAAACGGCGTTTTATCCAGTCTTCAGGCAATGAAAAACTGCTACAAAATCATTAGAATAAGAAGGTAAATTTCACCACTATCTACAAGCTTATAATAGCTCAGTTGGGAAATAGGACGGTTCCGAACCAGAAGACCCCGGTTCGAGTCCAGATAATTATTATTATATTATTCCCTTTTTTTTTTCAAACCTTTGTGGCATAGCTAGCCGCCGCCATTTTAGTTTTTTTTCAATGTCGCGGCGCACGATGAAACTGGTATATATGGGTAGAGGACACTTATACAAACAAAAAATGTTAATCAATATGGTGGCCTAAAGTGTCACGTTTCCGAGATATTTGGAGGTAAAGATCGCCATATGAGAATTACGACAATCATTAAAAATTAACTTATTACGTGTTTATATGCATTCGATTGTATTCAAATAATACTTCCCAGGTTGATTTATCAATTTTTTAGTAGAGAGTTAAACTAGGAGCACGAAAAACAAGTAATGCTCCCTGGGCGCCAAAATTGCAATAGCGACGTAATAGTACATTATGATACATGTGTCCAAAGTTGGTTATTAATACTCGAGGCGTATTAAGCGCGTGAGCCGTAGGCGAAAGCAATAAGTGAACCGAGAGTGTAATAATCAATGCACACGCGTATACGACGTTTTTCAACACACTTGCGAGGAAAAAACAGACATGTATTTTTTTAAGTAGATTTTTTGATAATAATCAAATCAACACAATGAGAACGTTTAAAAATATGGCACGCAAGGTTTTTTTTGACAGCGGTGAGCTGTCAAACCATTTTACCCGTTTAAATTAAGAATGCTTGGTCTATACATATCACTTGCAGTGAGGTGCAAACTTATCATAATCGGGATTATACCTTCATAAAACTGTGCGGTAATGTAAAGTAAAAAGCACAAATGGGTAATAAGCTGCATTAAGATACTAAAAGCGGTGCAATAAATGTTATTTTACGAGCGAGTGTGTTGAAAATAAAAAAAAAAACCCGGTCCCGCGGCCGGCCCGACCCGACCTAATAAAACTTCTACCTAAATGAAAGTCCCGTCTTCATCAAAGACTGCTCACGTGCACACAATGCCCAAAAAGGGCGATAGATCAGACCCGATGAATTACAGGCCTATTGCCAACACCTCCCATTCTCTCCAATGTCATGGAGCGAGTGATCAACACGCAGCTCTTGAGATACCTAGAGGATCACGATTTGTGAGTGACCGACAATATGGCTTCCACCATAGTCCCTTGGCTGGTGACCTTCTAGTGTATCTCTATGTGATGTGTCTATGTATACACTAGAAGGTCACCAGCCGAGTGGTCACTCGCCATCGAGATTCAAGTTGGCGAAGGCGTTCGATCGGGTCTGGCACTGGGGTCTTCTAACGAAGTTACCAGCATATGGGTTTCCCGAGGGACTATGCAAATGAGTCACCAATTTTTTGTCCAGCAGATGCATACGAGCTGAGAGACATAAATGCTGGCGTCCCGCAAGGGTCTGTACTGTCCCAAACACTGTTCCTGCTGCATATCAATGAAATGCTGTCTATTGACGGCATTCATTGTACAGAGGACGCTCATTGCAAATATTCTGAAATCGAGAGCACACTAACTAGTGTCTCCGATTACGGTCGACTAAACCTAGTCCATTTCAACCCCACTAAGACTCAAGTCGTTCACCGCTAAGAAAACCCCATTTGCTGTGACTTCACAATTCCAGAACACGAACATCAGTGAAAGCATCGGGATCCTCGGCATCGACATTTCTAACGACGTCAATAGGCCGTCTAGAAGACAAGGTTAAGCTAGCTTCCAAAAAACTGGAAGTGCTCAACAGAGCGACGCAGTACTTAACATCGGGGCAAAGGCTGCAACTTTACAAGTCGCAAGTCCGAATATGGAGTACTGCTCTTTCCTGGATACCAGTTTGGGCCTTTAGACTCGGTTCAGCGACGTGCTATTAGAATTGTCGACGGTCCCCAGCTCACAAGCGGCTTAGGGCCCCTCAATCTGAGGAAAGATTTTGCCTCCTTATATGTGTTCTACCGCTTGTACAACGCACAGTGTTATGTAGAATTGTTTAACCTGATGCCCACGGCTACCATCTACTATCGCAAGTCTCGCCATTGACGGGGAGTCCATCCTCACACATTGGAACCAAAATAGTTTCGAACTATGCGGTCTGAAAGGAGCTTTCTTCCGCGGACGTTTAGACTATGGAATGAGCTCCCGCCGTGGTTTTCCCAACGGAGCGTGGGGTTCCTAAAAAAATGTGTGAAGATATTTCTGTAGGGTCGGCAACGCGCGAGTGATAAGGGACGCTTGCAACATCAGGGGGGTGTTGCAAGCGTCCATAGGCTACGGTAAGCGCTTACCGCTTAGGCGTGCCATATATATGTTTGTTTGCTACCTAAGTAGTTTAAAAAAATCCTTTTATTTAAAGGTTTGAGGTCACGGCTTGTTTCTATTATGTGTATTATTTTATTTTTAAAACCGTGATGCAATAATTATTTGACCACAGTTTATTGCTTAAAAACAATAACATAAATTGTACTTAGTCAACTTTAAACTATTGTCATTCTTCACATATTATTTATACATCGATATTCCAAAATCTCGGTAACATTATATTTTAAGACAAGTATTGTCATTTTTGTTTAATAACGGAGACATGGAAAACAAGTTAACCACTACGATCCGAGCAACTTGACAACACTGTGTTTCATTGCGAATATAGCGATGCGGTTTAGTAGGTAACCAATTAATGAATTTTTTTTTTCGTGCTATTTGTTTTGCTATATTCTAATAAAAAGTTTAATCAACCTGGGAACTATTATTTGAATACAATCTAATGCATATAAACACGTAATAAGTTCATTTTTAATGATTGTCGTTATTCTCATATGCCGATCTTTACCTCCAAATATCTCGGAAACGTGACACTTTAGGTCACCATATTGCTTAACATTTTTTGTTTGTATAAGTGTCCTCTACCCAAATATACCACTTACACCGTGCGCCGCCACATTGAAAAAAAATCAAAATGGCGGCGGGTGGCTATGCCAGCTCCCATACAAAAAAGTTCGTACCCCTTTCTTCTTTTGTGAGAAAAACTTTTATGATTTACCAAAAATAAAAAACGAGCAAAATTCGGTCTAAGTCAAAGCCATTTATTCAATTCATCAGCCTCTATGAATAGAGGTGATGGATTTCTAATCTATCTATACACGAGCAATTCTTGTATATATATATATATATAATCTGAATCTTGGAAACGGCTCCAACGATTTTCATGAAATTTAGGGGGTTTCGGGGACGATAAATCGATCATTTTTAGAAAATGGCGTTTTATCCATGTCTTCAGGCAATGACAAACTGCTATAAAATCATTAGAATAAGAAGGTAAATTTCACCACTTTCTACAAGCTTATAATAGCTCAGGTGGGAAATAGGGCGGTCCCGAACAAGAAGATCCACGGTTCGAGTCCGGGTAATCATGTTAATATTTTTCCCTTTTTTTTTTTCAAATTTCTTTTTTTTGTGAGAAAAACTTTTATGATTTACCAAAAAAAAAAAATTTGCACAGCTCGGTCAAAGTCAAAGCCATTTATTCAATTTAGCCCCTAGTAGGGCACTTATGAAGGTCAAAGCTACTGAAGTTACCACCAGTTCGTAATTGGGCCTTCAACTGAAAAGAACAGGCAAGAAACTTAGCAAGGTTACATTTATTTAAAAAAAATTGAAAATTTGTCTAGGTATATTGGCTATTTTTTCAAAAACATTATGTATGCGTGTAAATATTTTTACCAATATAGGCAACGTAACATGCGCCTTCTTAGGGTTCCGTACCCATAGGGTGCCAAACGGGACCCTATTACTAAGACTCCGCTGTCCGTTCGTCCGGCTGTCTGTCAGTGGGCTGTATCTCATAAACGGTAATAGGTAGACAGCTGAAATTTTCAGAGAATGTGTTTCCATTGCCGCTATAACAACAAATAAGAAAAATGAAATAAAATTAAAAATTAAAGGGGGCGCCCATACAAAACCGTCTTTTTTGGCGTTTTTTTTTTCATATAAAAGTTGAGTTAGTTAATATTGTACGGAACCCACCGTGTGCGAGTCCGACTCGCACTTGGCCGGTTTTTATAACATGAATCTGCAAATTTTTTTGTCTACAATTTTGAATTTAAAAAAAGGAGGCAACTTTTTTAAAATTTTTTGAATAGATAAGTGTTTTGTGAATCCAAGGTCTCTCAAATACCTATCGATTTTCAGAGCAATCAGTGAAGTAATAAGTTCAATAGGGCAGAAACTTTTTAAAATTTTGAGATAAGATTCAAGTTATGTTGTCCAAGGGTCTCTCAAATATCAATTTTGAGAGCATTCTAACCAATATCTAAAAAGTTCAATATGGCGGCCACTTTTATGAAATTTGAGAAACGATTCATGTTTTGTGTTCTCAAGGTCTCTCAGATATCGATTTTGAGAGCAATCGGTGAAGTAAGTAATAATTCAATATGGCGGAAACTTTTTTAAATTTTGAGAAATAAATAATTCGAGAATTGTGTTCTCAAGGTCTCTCAAATCAAAAGTTTTGTAAAACCAAGTTTTTCTTATTTTTTCACGCAATAATATCAAACATATTTTTCACATACAAGGTAATTATTATAACGTCTCGCCTTCTGTGATTTACGTAGTATTTGTACTATGAGTTAGGTACTATCAAATAATCTTGCCGGCCGGCCGCGAGATATACCTACGTCACTACGTCACAGTATACATAATCGTACCAAATCGAAATAAATGCATGCGCAGTCAACATAGTCAACGATTCGTGTCATCCGAGTGAGGCGCGGCGAGGCCCGAGGGTGACCGACGAGCTTCATTCAACCCGCCAGTCCCACTCGCCCCGACCCCCGCATGACTCGTCTCCCGCGTACTACACACCAACAAGCAAGTGAGAACGCGATATCATCGAACGAAAATTTGTGCGCGGAAATATCATAAAACTTGTTCCAGGCCCATACTTCCTGTGAAAAAATCTTACAAGTTTTCGAAAAAAAAGTTAGTTATTTAGAATCACCAATAAATTTGCAAGCCTGGTATCTAGATGTTTTCTTTACTTTTACAATTTATGGGTACATTAGATATGGCCAAAGTTCAGGTAAAATTTGTGCAAAAACGCTGTTATTCGGAGGCTTTTACTGAATTTGTTTCACACTTTTTTTTATTTTCGCCTAGATACACGGCTAGATATAGTCCACAAGATACCAATTTGTTTAAAACATCTAACGAAAAATGTTTAACAACGCCATCATCAGTACAGAGCTTTTGTATGAAAAGTATGGCGACTTGAGTCCTCTTAAAGTTAATTTGTTTTATTTACTTTCCATCCACCGCCCATCTGTTTTCCACTTATATACATATTCAAAATCGAAAACTGTTTGATCGAAAGGTACGAAAGCCAAAAGAAAAACATACTATTTTGTAATTTTTATTGTTTAAATAATAACATTATCCACAGTAAAATAATAATAAACTACTCTATCATCGTTTACGTCTAGCAAGACTGGAATAGACCCTTCTTCCTCATTTCTTCGAATTCCTTCTCGGCATCATAGTTCCTGTAACAAATAAATTGAATTTTAGCTGTAACAAAATAAGAATCAAATTGTATGGTACGATTATGTCAGTGAAAACAATAATCTTAGTTATTGAAGAGCTTTGGAAAGTACAAGTCAGCAAAACAGGTTAGCATGTTGTCTTTTGTCTCTGGATAATGGACAATGTTTCTACGCGGTCAGTTGAGATCTTTGCGTAATTGATCTACACGTTGCTTCATGCTATAAGTACAGACTGAGTCAAACTTATTGGCGGCTGTATAATTAGGCGTGGAACGCTGCGCAGTAGCGATAACCAACATATGCGGTACATTCGAGATGACTGTACCTGCGCAAATCCGGCTCAGAGGGCGTAGTGCGAGTTTCTAACGCGCTCGATAAGGTATACGTTAACTCTAATTTGTATGGCATTGGACTAGCGCCGCCTAGCGGCAATTGGCGGCATCTGGTCCTACGCCATACAAATTAGAGTTAACGTTAACATTATCGAGCGCGTTAAAAAACTCGCACTAAGCCCTCAGGTTTGGATTCTACAATACCATCAGAGAAGTGCAGGGGAAGCAGGCGAGGGACACGCATTTACTAGGGCCTCAACTCTCAACTTATTACGCAGTATGCAATCTATTTATAAAAAACCTTCTAGGCTGCGGCTGCACACCATTTGTTCTTTGTGAATGATTGCACACATTGAGATGGAGCAAGGGTAGTAAAATCAACCACATTTGCTGGTTCATTTGGTTATTAATTAATTAATTAACATTAATTCATTCAGAAAATGTAGCGTAGATAGATAGTGGACTGTAATGGAAATTCTGCCGAGGAAGAAAGGGAACGAAGAGTGTGTTCAATACAGTAACCCTGATGTATATGATTGTGTTTTTCAATACAAGCACTGAAAAACAGAAATCAAGAACCACTTACCGTTCCTCCGGAGATTGTTATTTCCCATTACAGTCCACTATCTATCTACACTACACAAATCAATGATTTTTTTGCCTTTAATTTACTTTAACTTAATGCTACCATTATTTCAATATTTGTATATAAAGCTACATATCTGGCGAAATTAACTCCACAGGATAAGTCACAATGCAAAACAAAAACATGTTATTCAATTTAATACATTTCACTTTCAATATTGCAACTCATCATATTTATTAACCAATTAAAGATGAAGTAACTAAGTATATTCCCTAAACCATAGCCATTTGACCGCTTCAAGAGTAACTGTGTTTTACTAGCTAGATATTCCAAGCAATATCGGAAGGCTGACAAGCAGCAGCGTACTGTGTCCCATCCGGTGACCAGCTTGAGGTCGAAATGTTATAAAACTCCAGATAATCGGATTGCATTGAACACTCAGTTTACTGCAGGCTGGCAATATTCATGACGGTAAATTGTTATGGTAGTTGGCAATACCCGGTGAAATGCCAATGAGTTGCCGACGATAGAAAGCCTAGATGGCATTTCACACAATAATTAGGTTATTTTACCTGTAGAATTCAGCATATTTCTTCTTGCGTTCAGTACCAACCAACTGCTTGAAGGCAAAGCCACAGATGGCAGCCAGCGTAAGTGCTGCAGTCAGGTTGCGCTTGATGGCAGAGTTGAGCAGACCACGCATCTGGGGTCCGGTCACGGTTGATACTGCTTTGTCTCCCATCTGCCATTGTCAAGAATAATTTTTAGCTATGATGATATTATAGGTAATATTATGTCGATGCCTCTGACTTTAGTATTTTGCAATAATATAGTAACCTAAAATAAAAAGATGTTTTGAAATCAATATCCATCATCACTGCATCATTACGGTTTAGTTCTTTGTATAATGAATAAGCCTAATTGATAATAATGCATAACTCATAATCAAAAGTAGAGAAATGTGACCCTATCAATTTTATCACTTGATAATTTTGATTTTGAACTTCGAAGTCAAACATGACTTTTTAAATGTCAAATTTGGATTTCCATCTGTTTTCTTACGCAGTTAATTAAAATTTATTAGAGGAAATAGATATTTGCTTTGTATTACGCACCTGTGTATTATAAAAGAATAACTAAAATATTTTTTAGCTTCAATATCCTCGTGAGGATTATTGACCGACACCCTGCTTACATAACACTTTTATCGCAAAATCCTACAAATTAGTTATCACTGAGACTAATCAAGACTAAAGTAATGAAATAAAGAAAATTATCTAATAATATTTACCTTAATTTATGATTTTCCACGAAAAATCCAAAAAGTACTACAGGCAAGGGAATGAAAAATATAAATCAATGTTCTCAACCTTTAATAATTTATTTTCGTTAACGATGACTTAACCACAACTTAACCATCACAGCCATTGGTTGTTATAGAGTTTCACGACGATAGATTTCGTGTAGTAGCCAATCCCAAGCTTTTGATAAGAAATATACGTTCTCGATGCCAATACGTTCCATTCTACGCATTAATGTGATATTACATTGATAATGATTTGCGCGAGTACGATCGTAATATGGAAATCGTACAGAAAACATACGATTTTTGTAACATTAAGTCCATTTAAACCGTAGTTTCTCGAATATCATCGAAAAAGTTGATTTAAGAGCACTCAATTCGCCATACTTTTCATACAAAACCTCTGTACGAATTATGGCGTTGTTAAACATTTTTTGTTAGATGTTTTGAACAAATTAGTATCTTGTGCACTATATCTAGCCGAGTATCTAGGTGAAATTAAAAAAAAGTGTGAAACAAGTTCAGTAAAAGCCTCCGAAAAATAGCGTTTTTGCTCAAATTTTACCTGAACTTTGACCATATCTAATGTACCTATAAATTTTAAAAGTAAAGAAATCATTTAGCATGCTTGCAAATGTATTGGAGATTCTAAATAACTAACTATTTTTTCAACTTGTAAGATTTTTTCACAAGAAGTATACGCCTGGAACAGGTTTTATGACATGCGAAATCATGAATGACGACCTAGCGAAGCGGCCGCGAGTGATCAGCGGAATTAACCGACTGATAATAACCGACGGCTCTGATAATGTCTCAACGTTTTTTTTTTTTTTTTTTTTTTTTTTTTTTTATGTCAATAGGTTGACAAACAGGCAGACGGGCCTCCTGATGGTAAGTGGTCACCGCCGCCTATGAACATTTGCAATACCAGGGGGATTGCCGATGTGTTGCCGACCTTGTAGAGCTCTATTTACGCCTTTTTTGAAGAACCCCATATCGTAGCGCTGAGGGAAAACCGTAATGGGGAGTTCATTCCACATCCTAATGGTCCGCAGTAAGAACGTCCGACTAAAACGTTGTGTGGACGATCGAGGCGGCTCGAGGATGTGAGGATGAACTCCACATCGCCGGCGAGCAGTGCGATGGTAGAAAGGTGATGATGGCACCAGGTCAAAAAGTTCTTGCGAACACTCCCCATTATACATACGGTAGAACACACAGAGCGAGCCTATATCTCTCCGAACGCTGAGAGGTTCTAAACCGTCAGTGAGTATGGGATCGTCAACGATACGAATGGCCCGCCTTTGCACCGAGGCAAGTGGATCAAGCTGATAAGCGGGTGCGCCTGCCCAGAGGTGCGAGCCGTACTCCATATGCGGCCTAACCTGCGTTTTATAAAGCTGTAGCCGCTGGAGTGTCGTGAAGTACCACTTAGCCTTATTTAGCACACCCAACTTTTTTGAAGCCAGTTTGGCTTTGCTTTCCAAATGACCTCGGAACTGGACATCACTCGCAATATCGACACCAAGGATCCCGATACTCTTTGCGATGTTGAGAGGAGTGTCTTCGAATTTTGGTGCTACTACAAATGGGGTTTTTTTCGCGGAGAACGCGCAGACTTGTGTCTTCGAGGGGTTAAAACGGACTAAATTTAGTCTCCCCCATTCTGAGACCCGCTCCAACGAAGTCTCGACTTCAGACACAAGTCTCATTCGACTTTCCTCCACCGTGGACCGAGGGATGTTAGCACGGCCGGAATATTGGGCATCCCCAGTGCTGTCATCCGCATAGCAGTGAATGTTGGGAATTTTCAACATATCATTGATATGCAGGATGAACAGTGTGGGTGATAGCACACAGCCTTGTGGTACGCCAGCATTGATGTTCTTGATATCGGAGCAGCATCCGTCAACGGCGACTTTGATGCTCCGATTAGCAAGAAAACTAGACACCCAAGTGCACAAACCCTCGGGAATTCCGTACGACGGCAGCTTCGATAGAAGTGCCCTGTGCCAGACCCGATCAAAGGCCTTAGCGATATCGAGGCTAACTGCCAATGCCTCGCCTTTACTCTCTATGGCTTCAGCCCATCGGTGCGTCAGGTAAACAAGAAGATCACCAGCTGAACGACCATGACGAAAGCCGTACTGGCGGTCGCTAATCAACTGGTGTTCCTCTAGATACCTGAGGAGCTGAGTATTGATGACCCGCTCCATCACCTTAGAGAGAAGGGAGGTTATCGCTATTGGCCTGTAATTGGATGGATCTGTTCGGTCCCCTTTTTTGGGAATCGGATGGACAAGGGCAGTCTTCCACGAAGAAGGAACACGTCCGGTGGTATAGGAAAGTCTGAATAGGCGCGTCAACACTGGAGACAACTCTGGAGCACACGTCCTAAGCACAATGGCGGGGATACAGTCTGGCCCACTCGACTTTCGGACGTCAAGGGAGAACAGAGCTCGTCGGACCGCGATTTGCGAAAAGCGGATTTCCGGCATTGAGCTGCCACAACGCAAGATGTTAGGCGGTGTGGCTCCCCCGTCGTCAAGTGTCGAGTTAGTTGCAAAGAGGGCTGCCAGTAAATCGGCTTTCTCTTTTGCAGTGTGGGCCAGAGAGTCATCCGGTGTGTGCAGCGGAGGAAGCGATGACCGACAGAAGTTTCCTTCGACAGCCTTGGCGAGCGACCAAAAAGCTCGACTTCCAGAAGGGAAAACTGCAAGCCGATCGCCAATCCTGCCGATGTGCTGGAACTTCGCTCTAGCAAATTGCTTTTTGCTGGACCAAGAAGCAGAATTGTATGCTTTTCTCAATTTGGATTTTTCCGGATCATTTTGAGCATGCGCTTTAGTCCAGGCCCGGTAGGCATCTTGCTTTAGGCTAGTAGCTTTTGCACTGGGCCCATCAAACCAAGGTTGACTCGATCCTCCGATGGGCACCACAGAACATGGAATAAAACATTCCATGCCCTGCAATATAACATCGGCGACCAAGTCTGCGCAGCTGTCCGGATCATCCGACGAGAAACAAAGCTGCTTCCATGGGTAGGATGAATAAAACTCCCGCAATCCATCCCAATCTGCTGACCGGTAATGCCAAACTTTGCGCGTCTCGCGAGGTCGAGATCTTCCTGGTAGCGATAGTGGCACTTCAGACTGAACCAGGCAATGGTCGGATGATCCAAGGGGAGCACCGACGGAGACCTGGTAATCATCTGGGTGTGTAGTCAGCAGTAGGTCCAGCAGAGAAGGCTCGTGGTTCTCGATATCTGGAATGCGGGTTGCATCCTGCACCAGTTGCGAGAAACCATAGGCCAGAGCGAAGTCATAAACGGTTTTCCCAGCGTGATCGGTCCGCGAAGACCCCAACCATTCGCTATGATGGGCGTTAAAGTCTCCGAGGACAATAACCTCGGCTGTGGGGTACCGTTCCAGCACAGTGTCGGTTGCTTCTTGGACGCGTTCAAAGAAGCGAGTTGTCTCAGTGTCGCCGCGATGAGACCTGTAGAGGCACGCGTATATACGGGTGGACCCACCGTAGTCTACGCGCACCCAGAGAGTAGACAGGTCTCTGTCTTCCAGGTTATTCAGACGTCGACAACAAATGCCCTCCCGGACGAACATGCACACCCCGGCCTTTGGAACGAACAAATGTTCGAGATTGTAGCCGGGATAGTGTGAAGATACGATGTATCGCTCGGGCAGGTTATCTGTGTCTCCGTCAGAAAGAGCAAGGCCGGCTTCGCCGTCTCAAGATGATGATGGACGGCGTTGATATTACTGTGGAGTCCCCTGATATTGCAAAAGTCCACTCTTAATGTGGAAAGGGGTGCCGCTGAGGTAAACCTTTTTCTTTTATATCTAACCATTTTTTATTAAAAAAGCGTAAAAAGACGAGTTTATTGGAAGTGTGCGGTTTATATGATCGCGGAGGCAAAACGCAATGGTTGCGGGTCGACCCGAATGCGGTGACAAGTTGTGGAATTGACATGGGGGACGGAAGGGCCCCCGGTCCCCCCCGGGAGTGCCTGTCTGGTTCCACTCCGGTCTCCTCCCCCGGCAGGACAGACACTCGTCGGGATTATGCGCCGGTTGGCGGGACAGCCTCCTGGGCCGGAGATTATAGGTAATGCCCAGGTTCGGGTCCCCTACTAACCGGCGGGCGGCCAGCGGACAGCCGTTTCACCGGGTCTCCCTGGCCCCCATGTCAACCCAACACGCCACACACATCAGACATCGCCCAAATCGCATCGCTGGACCCCACCATCATACATGCCGCACACTTCGGATGTAGGGGGGCTGGCTCTCGTGAACCCTGCCGAAACACAGCGAACTGCTTCACGGCAGACTCACTCACGAGGGTGGTCGCTAGCCAGTTGGACATGGGTATGTCCTACCACCAAGCCGGGCGGCGTGAGAATTATGTGGGGCCGCCGCCTGTCCACCACAACCCGTAACGGGGTTCAGTATAGCCAGAGCCTCGTTTGTTTATCAGCAGGGTGCACCACGAGCAGGTGAGGTTGGCAAGGATCCAAAAGATGTTGTTTGGACCCATACACCCCAACGTTAGATGAAACAACAAGCTTTTAGACTATGCTTGCGTTGAAGTTGCGACGGCCACAGAGGACCGCCTTAACGCTCAGTTCAGACAAATCTTGAGGGGAAATTAAGCAACTATTTGGACAATATAAAACGGACTGCGAAAGGGCGTTCAGCGTAATGACTGTAAAACTAAATGTATAAGGTTTTCTCTCCCTAATGTTGTTAAGAGTGACTCTCATATCTTTGTCGATGGTAAAAGACTTGCACTAGTGGATAAGGCAGTTTTTCTCGGCGTTACATTAGATAGTAAAATACAATGGGGTCCTCATATAGAAAGATTAGCTAGTAAACTGAGTTCCGCCGCCTTCACAGTTAGAAAAATTAGATTAATAACAGATGTGGCTACAGCCAGGTTGGTTTACTTTGCTTATTTCCATAGTTTAATGTCCTACAGTCTTCTGCTGTGGGGCTCAGCTGCAGAGTTTGAAACTATATTTATTCTGCAGAAAAGTGCAATTCGCGCAATCTATTGTTTGGGTCCTCGCGAATCACTACGAAGACGATTCAAGGAATTTAAAATTTTAACGTTAACGTCACAGTACATTTATGAAAATATTATGTTTGTCCGTAAAAACTAAAATTTATTTTAAATTAATAGTAGCCGCCATTACTTCAATACGAGAAATAAAGATAAAATTGTGACACCTAGATTCAGGTTATCTAAAGCTAATAAGTCTTTTCTCGGAAATTGCGTTCGATTCTATAATAAAATCCCACTCGAAGTAACTAAAATGTCTTATGATAAATTCAAAGATTTAATTAAGCAGAGGTTAATTGACAAAGCCATACAAATACAATATATATAAGGTGGCTCATTACGTGGAAGACAAGAATATATGGTTGTAGTAGCTTCTCTCTGCACTTGCATCCCCCTGGCTAAGTGACAATTGTACGAATAAGCATATAATAATAATGTAAATATTGTACCTATAAGTATTTGAAAAAAAAAAGCTGTAATATTAAAAGATCTTCCACAAAAACCTTGCTGAGTTTCTTGCCGGAGTCTTCTCAGTTTAAGTGTATCCGAACCGGTGGTAAATTCAACTGTATGTACCAATGTAACGTTCATAAGTGCCTTACTAGGGCCTAAACTGAATAAATGACTTGATTTTGATTTTGAAACTAAAACCAAACTACGAATTAGTTTGGCGGTAATGCAACTGATTAGGTCCAAAATATGATAAAACTTATAAATACAGTATTTTTTATAAAAACAAGTGATTCATTTACTAAATATTTTGTGATAGCACAGTGTGATAGTAACAAAAGGATATTTTTTGTATGCGGTGGTACGATTGCGGCATTTTTTCACCTGGCAGCTCTGTTTCAAATAGTAATATTTAGTTTTACACGAGTTTTACGTTGCGTATGTAGGTACTAATATGATGATACTACTGAAGTCTGAAATGTAGCGTTGTGTGTGAACCAAGTAAGTTAAAAATTGTGCCACGGAACTTATTTGGTTCAAAATACCAAACATTATGAAAATATCCTACTTGTTTGAACCTGAAAATAAGTTTGCACGGTCAATGTAACGAAGGTACAGCCAATTAAAACCACAAAATATGTTTTATTCATTTATTAATAAACTAACTTTACAAATTTAATAATAGCAGAACAATAATATTCCTTATTTCTTTTCATTCATAATAATATGATAATAATTCACCATGACTCATCGCACTTTATGGGTATAATTATATGATTTTTAAAAATAATTCTAGAACGACAGTGAAAGCAACTTACAGAAAATAATGCACAATAAAAAAGGGGATAGACGTAACTTCATAAAACTGCCAGCAACAAAATATCTTTATACAGGCATTTCATATCATTGTCCTAAAACGCGGCGCGGCGCGCGGCGTCTGCGCCGGCACGCTAACAACACATCACTTCACTACAAAATAATTACAAATAACATAAAGTTACATTTTATTGTATCAATTCTTTTGTTTAAACTATTTCTGCAATCTATGTACAAGTTATATAATGTTTACATACCAAAACTATACGCTATTCACGTGTGGTGTAACCCCTATTACTATATTTATAGTGTTCAAACTATTTTGTATTTCTTTTTCCTCTCGTAGATATATAAACATATATAGATATAATTTTATCGGCATAAATTACTATCATTAGTCGAAAATAAAAACAAAAACAATATAAACTAAAAAAGGATAACTATACACCCAATATACACAGCTAGGTTTCTGAGTTCATTCACTATAATTATATGGTACAAGCTTGCAAGTCATACTTTTTAATTATTATATTACAGTATAAGGCTTCTTTTGCATTTCTACAGGAGTCGGTCCTGGTGGAACGGTAGCTAGCAGCTGACGCACTCTATGTACAACGTGGCTACTCCCAGAAAACGTATACAAGAAAAACAAATATACTTAACATTTAACATATATTAATATCCCCATCTATACATAAAAATTTACAAGAGATTGTACATCGGCCTAACCGACTTTTGCTTTAACTAATAATTTAATAAACTAATAAAAAACAAACTCCCGTCTCCCCCCTCGTGTCGCCTCCCTCGCTCCGACTAGCCGCGTCCCGCTCTTCGATAGCGGACAAACAGACATTTATGTACATATCCAATCACGGCACATGTTATTAGGGCACAATTTTATCAGGCAATGTATTCTTCACTAATTAATAAAATATTTTTTTTATTATTACCAATACCCTACTACATACATACTAAAACACTTTGAAAAACTATCACTGTTTGACCTAATAGATTAACATTGAACATTTTGTTAAAGGAGAGACAAAAAGGGTGAAAATATTCATTTAATTAGACTGCAATAGACATCCGATTTAGTTGTTCCTTATTCGAGAAAGAAATATTGCAACTAGAGTTGTCCAGATCTTAGAGGCCCGTTTTGACAAGGTATCTCTTTTTGTCGCAGTATGTTTGTCTCTTTTTGACACATTGATGTATCAAAATATCAAAATGGGTATATTAGAATTTGCCGACTTTAATACCTTTAACTGTTTACCACCAAGAAATATTTACTTTGCTGATTTAGTTTTGGGATATCGATTGCACATCTAAATAAATACGAGGGCGATCTCTAGAAATCTGATAAAAGCAGTCAAAAGATAATTCTTTTAAATAACATAATCATGTTTCACATCCACAAATTATTGCTTTGTGTTGTAGGTATTATCCCTTACATATAGGAACTGTAAACGAAACTCACGCACTACCCCTCGTATCATGTTCATCGTACATTGCCCTTAATTATTCGTTAATTTTAGTTAGCAAACACAATATTGCAAGGTTAAATTTTGAAAAAATCCAATTAATTACACACTGCCTATTATAAAATACCCGATAGTGATGAACATGACTATAACCTAGTGCAGATAAAAAAAACAGTTATTCATAGTTTTGCAATAGTTGCAACGGAGTACTATGATGCTGGCTGATTTGCCAATACCATAGATTGAACATCATTTACAAAAAAATAATTTATTTGAAAATAGAATGTTGTCTGCGATGTGCGCTAAACAAACATCCCCTTAAAAAAACGTTCCAACCTACGTTAAGTGATTTTTGTATTCGACAAAGAAATTGTGATAATAAATACTAGCATCTAATTAGGAAACTAATTTGTTTCGAAAAGTCAATCCATTATTTACAGTGCAAAAGAAACTTAAAAATATATCTAAAATAAGACTTTTTTTCACTGGTTTACGTTAATCGATCGTTAGGTTTTTTTAATTACATTGGTACAAAATAATTTAAATTGATGCTGGGTGTTAAGGTCAAATTGGGTGTAATAAAAAAAAATTGGGGCATCAAAATAAAAGTTTAGTAGTACTGGAAGCCCGAACAGACATACTGTTGAAACACTCAGTCGCGATTATTATCATTTTCACTAAGAAATTACCAAGTTTCACATTTAAATTACAATTATTGGTCGTGAATTCTCTTAAATATATAAAAAACGCTAACGTTACATCGTAATAGCGGCCATCGTTTTGCGCGGGAAGACGCCATATTGAATATTGCTTCGTCAAAACAAAAATCCAAATAAAACTAGTATGAATATTTGATAAAATAAGTCAATGAAAATAAAGTCAAATAAAATCTGTAATTTAAAAAAATATATTTGTCCATATAAAAAACTATGTCGCCTTCCCGCCAAAACAACTATTTAAATCTACAAACGCTGCGTTCACGTCACCGAACGGACGTTACGAAGTACGTGCAAAAACGTATGAAAATATCTTTTTAACTTTATGCATTTATTTCATTTATTCTCTTTATATCTCTCGGGTATTTATACTATTATAACAATGTGCCTACAAGTAGAGTGCTTTTGTACAATGATACATAATATCTATTCACTAATAAAACTAAGGCTCCCCCAATGAGGCACACGCTCTCGCGCGCACAGCCTCATGGCAAATGTCGAAAACAGACGCTCTTAAAAATTACTCGATAGAAATTAACTTACAATTATTTAAAAAAAAAGGAAAAATGTCAAGTGATTCAATAGTGAATGGTAACATAATTTGTTCACTAAAAAATAAATTATAAAAAAGCATTCGCCGGCACAAAGTCGCCGGCGACTATGTCAGAATCAATACCGTTTTGAACACTTCATATTCGATTTATTGTCATGGATAATCGGAATGTATATAGAAACAGAGATGGCTTCATGTATTCTTATATTTGGAATATTATAAAAAATATTGTAATTACAAAATTATTACATTGCGTTATGAAACAGTTAGTTTGTTTTATTTATACAACCCAGAGTACTAAATATCCGAATCCATCTCTTTATTATAGAAATCCGATTATCAATAACAAACTTGTACGGCCGATGACTCGATCATCCCGATTTCTTATGATTCACATAATAAAAACATAAAATGTAAAGTGTACATACAGGTCGTTGTTTTGGTCAGCGACGAGCGACTCAGGGTCGATAATACAAATGATACTGGTGCTAAAAACAATTAAAAAAAATACTTTTTTTTTTTAAATAATAACAATAAAAAAATTAAAATTTTGAAAATCATGTAATAAGCTAAAGTGTAGACTCAACGGGAGTACGAGGGAGTAAAGGGGTGGGGCGATGACGGCTTGCGCCTAGCTCTAGTATGTGCACGTGCATAGTAACCATACTTTGCGGTAATTTTATTTCAAATTGAATAAGGTATTTCTCATCATATTTACAGTATTTAATGAATGTGCCTCCTTACTGTCGACATTATTTAGATTTTACAAACATTTTTGAGATTCGTAAAATTAATAGTTTCTTGAGCGAGGTATAAAATTTGTAGTATGTATGGTAATTTATAGTGATATAGATACATACTGAATCTTAGTCATTTTTTAAAATAAAGATATACAAAAAGTGTGTAGTTTTTAATTCAGGATTATGATTATAAAAATACTAATCATAAGTGTGTAATAAATTATATAACTCAATAAATTGTTAAAGTCGTCAAAAAATGAAAATATTATGTAAAAAAAAATTTTTCTAATTCAAATATTTTTTGCTAAATAACACAAACGTCTTTTTGTATTATTTTGAACTGCAATTGCAGTCAACTGCAGGTTCTTAAGTTGATGTTGTAAAGATGATAGTATGAATCTATATGCATTCAATATGTATCATAAAATATAATCAATATAAACTAGGCTTTACTGCCCCAAATTCACGTTAAATGCTAATTGCAGATTGGTCGCGAAATCGGGAGATGGAGCGTATAGACATAATCTGGATTCATACGATGGCGAAATACGATCACACGACCCGACAACACGACAGTTTGTTCCAACCGAAATTGTACTGTCGTCTTCAGGATCACATGACCGTATGTCGGTGTTGTATGAATCCAAATTATATCATTGTTGGTTCAGGGCGTATAGAAATCTTCGAGAATATTCTACATTCAAAGTAATCAAAGACAAAAAAAATTATACGGCACATAACAACCTGTCTTCTAGAGTTGAATTTACAACGTTCTCGAAAACAACGTATGAACCA
>OX596265.1:8644222-8832958 GCA_951394255.1 Polyploca ridens | reverse complement strand
CCAATTTCAGTAAATAAGAGGGGGGGGCGATTTGTCTTTTAACCTTTTTACATGTTGAATGTCAAAGAAAGACTTAACACAAGTAAGCTTATAGCCTAATAGAAGGCCCCCAGAAATAAGTGCAAAAATAATTATAAAGGCTGTGATAAATGTAATATGCAAGCATCTTATTTGTGATTGATTAAATTAAGCATCTTATTTGTGACTGATTAAATTAAGCATCATATTTGTGATTGATTAAATTATTTTGCATAGATGTATATATTAAAAGAATCAGGCTCATTGATTTTTAACAATATTTTTATGGTGAACATCTTTTCATCCCAGTTACTTTGTTAAGGCAAGCACCTCAGTTAAAGATTCTAAAAAAAACATTTAAATAATTTATGTACAACTTTAAGTAGGTATTAAATAGTCAAGTGTGTGTTTTATGCATAATTTTGCATATTTTTCAATTAATTGAAAATAAAAGGTCAAAAAAACACAGATAAGCATGTGCAAAAACTAGTAGGGTGCATTTTTTTTGCAGTTTTATGTGGTAGATACTTTCTTTTAGGTTGTATTTTGTACTGCCCATTTAAACTTCAAACTGTGAAATGTTAGGACACCTTTAGTTTCTTCCTCACCCTTTATAGAGTACCTCATCTACAGGTTGGTTAAATAAAGCACATTCACAGTACACACACATTTACAATTTTAGGATGCAGTATGCTTTATTACATTATTGTTTCTAATCAGTCAGTCAATTCTTTTAGGTTGTATTTTGTACTGTCCATTTTAACTTCAAACTGTGAAACTTATGATTTTGGATGAGTAACACTCATTTAACAGCAACAATGTGAAAAGGACTTTAAAACACTTAAAAAAACAATAAAGATGAGATCAGTAGTATTACTTTTTCCTTTAAATTTCTCATCATCTACCCTTTTCCCAATACACATATATACAGATATTCATCCATGTTCTTATTGAAATTTAAACCAAAATTTCAAGCTGACTGTACTTGAGCAATTGAAGCAAAAGAACTTGCAGATTTTACATTATAAGAATTTCTTTTTGACATTTGTCAATGAAAAATAAACCTTATTGCTATAAAATAAAGTTAATTTATATCATCATACAATTAACTTTATTCATTGATTTAACAGAAGAAAGCAAAAATTTCTTCCCGATAATAGACAAAAGGTTGTATCCTGTTTCTCAAATCCCAATATTTTGATGAGCAAAAAGTTATAGAAAAATGATAGTTTAAAAAAAATACATTTCACATGCCATAAAGTATCGTTGACTGATAATAAAGTTCAACATTACCTAACTGATATTTCAGAGCATCATTAATTATGTTGATGAGTCATTGTTTGAAGGAAAAAGACTGATGGAAATAACCTTTGGCAACAAACATACAAATTTGTTTGTGAAGCCTTAAAGGAAATGTTTCAGTTTTGTATGGAGCTTTGGACTGCACATTGTCCACTGAACTGCATTTTTGTGAGTACATCATTTATCAGCATGAAAAGTAAAGTTGCTAATTTTAATCAGTTTGAATGATTTTAAAGCTTGTTTTTATTTAATGTAGTGTCCAGTCCAACAATGTAACACTTTAATCTATACCAATCAAGACAAAGAGAGACACCATCATGTCAAAACGGCCATCATAGCATGCTGCTAGCTTAATCAGAGGTAAATGCTAATAGAAGGAAGACACTCAGAAGACATCATGTCTTAATTAAATTTACACCCTTATTATCATAGGGAAACAAAATAAGCACCTTGATTTTTTAAATCAAGATTTTATTGATTTTTTCATTCATCTACCATCTGATTAAGACTTAAAAAAAATAGAATTACTTTTTATTTTATTCAGTGCTTGTTCCATTTAATTGTCTTATAATAATGCATAATTCATTTAAATTAAGAACAAAATTAATAAAGCACTAAAAATTAGTTTTTTTTCTTATCATTTCATGCAAACCTGAATAAACCCTTGCTAGCTTATTACATGAGGTGGTTTATTTCAAGTATAACACATGTTTTAAGATAGTACCGGCTCTTTTTTTAGAAAGTTATGGATGTATTTTAAACCTAGTTATACTAAAGTTGCTTTAAACCATTTCATGTAATAAGGGGTGAGTATAGTTTTATGTTGAACCATAAAAAAACAACCATTTCTTGTACACAACACATTTTTATTTTATTTCATATAAATTCTTGTTATAGTGGCAATAGAAATACACATTCTGTGATAATAGGAATGTTGCATATAATAATTCTAATTAGTCCGTCAGTTAGATTATCAAAAAATATTGGACACGTATTTTTTGCTTTACCAAATCATTAACAATTGACAAAGATAAAGCGCAACTAAGTTCGGGAGTGGGGGCTCGTGACGTCACTTGTTCTTAAAAAGTGTACCACACCGTGACGTCACGCGGAACTTCAACACACGATATCTTCGTATTTTTTTGTTTAATTGACAAAAGAAAAAATACGTGTCTAATATTTTTTGATAATGTAAATGACGGGCTAATTAGTTTTTTTCAGGAAAGTAGCCTATTTAAGCTGTCTACCTATTACGGTTCATGAGATAGCAGAGGCTCAGTAATAGGGTCCCATTAGAACCATTTTGGTATGGAATGTAAATGCTAATTGAAGCTGACATTTAATTCATTTTTGGGTTGACTTTACATCTAACTTCACATCAATATAATAATCATACAAATAAAAATATTATATTGATACTTTTTACTTTAGGAACACCATATAAAATTTATTAAAATATTTTTAGTCCATTGAAAAGTGAGATTTGGGGTTGCATTTGACAGAGGACGCAATTTTATTTTTTAGATATCAAAGGGGTTTCAGTTTAGAGTTAATTCCAAGTTTGTGGTTGCAAACATTGTCCCATGGCCGCCATCTTGAAAAAATGGGTTCAAATGGTTTATCTGATGAAAAAAAATATCTCAAAAAAAATTTTGTAGCAAATAAGATTATCTACAACTTATGTCAAGTAACTTTTTGTTGTAGAACCAAAAATAAAAAAGTTATAAGCGAAAATCCATGAAAATTTTCATTATAAACTTATTAAATTATATTCATTAGTTAAGGTGTTACAGCAATGCGAAACAAATACTATTCTTCAGTATTCATAACTTTACATAAATATTAATGATTTGCCATAATATTTAATAATCTTTTCATATTTTTTATGATAATATTTTTAATTATTGATAATGCAATATTGTTGGTTTCCAGTGTTGGACTTAGGCCAACCCCTTTCATTTTAAATGCCTACTGGTTTGTAGTACCACCACAATAACTTGAGAGAAATTAACACATAACCTCTTAATAAAATTTATTCAGATTGAATTAGCATCTAGGTCTCTTTGTACAAAATAATACTGACTTCTTCATTGAAAATAATAATAAACTGTGCAAGTGGGAGTCAGCACTTGTTCACAATAATAATAAAACATATACAATGTTTTGGCGATGTAATCTAATGTTGCTAACATTTATAGTATTACACATAGATTTTATTGAGTAAAGTCCAGGTTTTTAGATAGCTTGACCCCTTTTTTATAAGATATTATGTAGTGATGAATTATTAAAAAATGTAAACCTTAAGAGCACTCAATTCGTTATACTTTTTATACAAAATCTCTGTACTTATTATGGCGTTGTTAAACATTTTTCGTCGGAATTTACTGACTGATAACCAACGGCTCTGATGCTGTCTCTCTTTTTTCACAGTCAAACATTACGTTGGATGAAACAACAAGCTTTTAGACTATGCTTGCGTTGAAGTTGCGCCGGCCACAGAGGGCCACCTTAATTTGTAATATGGGTGTTATAGTTTACTTTCAAATATTTATATTTTTAATATACTGTCATCACCATCATCAGCCTATAATGTCCCACTACTGAGCAAAGGCCTCTTGTACACAAATGGAGGGTGAAAGGGAATGGGCATTTACTCTGTTGGAGTTTTCAAGCTGACTAGGAGGCCTCTGACTAGCTAAATGAGTATCACAATTAATTTCTTTCTTTCTTTCATCTGCTCTGTGCCTTGCGAAGCAGTTTCAGTTTGCTATAACCTCTTTGTTTGTTATGTTTATTTATCTATAGATCAGAAACATTATGTAGCACATTTGACTATTTACTCATTAAAATCTACAACAAATTAAATGCTTATAAAACTAATAAAGCAATGAATATAAAATGGAAGTCCAGTTGTTATTATAAAGCTTATACATTACATTATAAATAAACATATGCATGCATACATGTCAAAATACTAATATGAAAAAATTAGGTCAACCCAAAATCAAACACATGTCTGAAGTTTATGAGTAAAATTTTGCAACCTAGTCATAACAAATATGAAAATTCAGATATATGATTTAATTTTGGTAGTTTACCTGAAATTTCACAATCAACTCAGAAACCAATTTTAGATATTTATTTGAAAGAGTGATTTTATGGTTTATGATTAAAATGACATAACTGCGGTGTCAAATATACATTTTCTTCCTATGTATCAAATTGATCATCCTAATTAGGAATTTCTAAATGCTAAGTTTTGTAATGTTACTCTTCAATGTAGACTGTAGTGTGTACATAGGTACTATTACTATAGTAAATATTTGACATAGTTTCATTATTGACAAACATTCTAATGCCAATAAGATGGAAATTATTGGGATGTGGTGTCAACCCTCCAAGTGGCACAAAAGCATGGAATATCCCCCAAATTGTCATGCCACAGCGAGATTCGCAGTTTCGACAACAAATCGGTGTTACACAACTTTTTCTCAATAACACACGAGACGTTATAGCCGCGAAAGCGATCTGAAAACTACACTTTCAGACGAATGCCGCGCGAGGCACGTCCTCCGCGGGCCGCCCGACCTCCTGTCATCTACCAATGTGTCCATTTTGTAGGTACCTATCGAACACACCACCTCCCGTCACCCCGCAAAATGTAAATAAACTTTAAAAAATCGCACTCACCTCTCATACAATGTCACATTCCGCTCAATTCCACACAAGTTCTATTCCCTTGTGTCCCAAATCATCGTGGAAAATCGAGCGCAACATTTACGGTCCGGCTCGGACGCAAGGCAATATCGGTCCTATGGCCAGTGTCCACTACTCCAAAAACATATGACAACACTATTGTCCCGGCACTAGTCCACCCGGGACCCTGTCCGTGGCTTATTTTCGCTTATAACACGAGCGATTACACGTCTAGAAACGCGATAAACTCATCACGAATCGAATCCACTGATTTATGTTCCAGTGACGCAAAGCTCATATATCGTGAAGAGCAGCAGCCATTTTGAAATGTACGGGGAGTGCAGTCACAGCATGGAACATTCGTAAATTACAGCCACTCCAGACTCTTGCTACACTCTAATCGTAGAGCGATAGTTAATAAACTTTATGCAGTATCCATTTTAACACTTTAGGTCACAGAACTTCACTCCATTTTCTTATTGAAACTATCCAAAACAACCTAAGCGACATCCGATAATTCCAGCTTACCCCATTTGCATGACACACATAAAATACCAAAAAAACACTCGAAACACTTAAAAACGTACATAAAATGTATCGCGCCGAATTATGAGAAGTTATAGCATCGCATCAATATAACAGTCCATTAGAAAAATCGCTAAAAAGATTGGTATATAATTTACAAATAGTTAATTCGGTACGAACAATAACAACGGCCGCCATTTGCAATTTTCAACTTGACATGCGCACTGACTCGCAGTAGACAAACATACGTGACGTAGCTTTTGACCAACGTGCATTTTTCACATATTTGTGGATAAATCGTCGTAAATGAATATTAAAAAAATATTAGGAGTAACAAAACTAAGAATAATAAACGTAATTTATATAGAGAATATTTAAAATCAAAGAATTTGGGATCATTAATTAATTTTCTCTTCGAATTTTCAACGCTGTTACAAAGTTGTATCATCTTTCGTTCATGCTCCATTGAAGGCTTTCTGTGATTGGTAGATCGAATAATCTCCATGTTTTTGTAATAATATACGCTTTTCTGATTGGATGCCGCCATGAAACGTGAAGACACGAATCACTTCCTGTTCGTAAGAGGCAATTAGCATAAAATAAATATATTTTTTTAGATATAATTATGTGTCCGCCTTACTTTCCTCATAAACATGTTAGGTAATCAATGAATCAACTTTTTATAGCATTCAAATTCTCAAAAATAATAATTTTGATGAGTATGAAATGCTCATGCTGTGTTGCTCGTGACATACTTTAGAAGGTTTTAGTGTGTGCCCGTCATGTGCCCCTAGATAAAATCGGTGGACCTCCGTATAGCAAATTTCATCAAAATCGTTAGAGCAGTTTTCGAGATGTCAAAACATCTTTTCTATAACTAACTAGCTGCCCTAAAACGAATGATACTGATGCTAAAACTTTACTTCTGTAATAATAATAATATTCATTGGAAAATTATGTAAAAAGTTAAAATGTAGTCTTATTTTTTTTAATATCTTGGCGTCACACGTCTTGTGTATTTTACCATTTTCCAGTTATATTATAAGTTCTAGTCACAATAAATCACTTTCACATAATCCTCAGCCAGTTACCGTCCAAAAGTCATGTTTTAGTACAATGGTGGTTGTACTAAAACTTTACACTTCTCGAGACAACTTGAAAAGTCACGATACACATGATTCACTTCACTGGTGCACATGGATTGATCTTTATTGGATAAAATACCATCGATAATATGCAATTAAACTCAAAATACACGAATTTATGAAAATAAAAATGAAAACGCAACGTCACTCTACAAGTTCCCGCCAAAAAGTCTGTAGTCGTACTACTCAACGGAAGTACGAGGATTAAAGGGGTGGGGCGACGACAGCTTCCGCCTAACTCTAGCCTATGCACGTGCCTAGTGACCATACGTTGCGGTAATTTTAGTTCAAATTGAATGAGGTTTTTTTTGTGGTAGTTCCAAATTTCTCAATGCGTTTACAGTATTTAATGGAATTAAGGCCATTTTTGGAAAATATATTTTTTGTACCTACTACTGACCCTGTGGCGCTCGTTGTCGACCAAAAAAAACATCGTGTATAATGAAGCTAAAGATTTTTTTTATTGTGTTTTGTCCCTGTATAATGAAGCTAAAGAGTTTTTTTATTGTGTCTTGTCCGTTTAAACGCGCTTATCTCTGCAACTACCAGTCGGAAAAAAATCTTACAATAATAGGAATCTACTTTATCCCTCTTATTGGCTACTTTTATCTTGGGAACGCATGTGAAACTGAGGACAACTAATGCTAACGTATCGAATTAATTAGAAAAAAGATGATTGATAGTCTACTCTGTGCCAGGGAGTCGATCCTTTCGTAATCAATAAATGCACTGTAACTACACTAGGTACAGCTTAAAGCCACACACATTCACAGAAACATGTTTCAGATAAAAAGTTTCTGGAACAACACGTAGATGTTTACAGAAACAATGTTTTTTCGGGGTCTTGGCCGTCCACATCTCAGATGTTTCAAATATGTCTGTATGTATTAATTTTATTTCAGAAACACGTCGATTTTGTTTCTAAAACAGCGTTTAAAAACAATTGTTTCTCAGTGAATACATGGCTTTATTTTATCAAAATGGAAAGTGTTTGATTTTCACGACTAAACTACCAATAAAAACTGACCATACGGTGATAAATATACTACATACTCAATAGATTTATCTTAGGCCGGCCTCACACAACCGGAATGTCTCTCTTAATTTCAGAGACGGAATTCATGCTCTGGATTCCGACACTTGACTCACACATATCTTAAAAATTCAGATTGATCAGTAGTGTTTAAATATGAAAGACGAAGTATTAATTCTCATCGCCCTACTTTTAGCTTTATAAATAAAAAAAGAAACCCAAACGAATACATTGGATTCATCCTCTACATTTGAACATACCCCTTGATAATTACTGAGATTTTCTATAGTGGCCACCTCCACCAACCTCTCGGTCATAAAAGACGGCACACTATACCAGGAATTTGAACAGAGTTAGGACGGCTTTCAACGCACAAAATGAAATTTTCCGTCTCGGCCATCGTAGCAACCTAGATAACACGTCGTGACACGTCTAGCCATCTCACGCTTGCAGTGACAAATAATCTGATTCCGTCGTGTGTGTGCTGATCCAATCAAAACTATAGAAAAACGCGCGTTATGAAATCATAATCTTAAATATTCCGTTCCGGAATTAAGAACGCTTGTCAGTATCATTCTGACAGATCAATGTGAAAAAATCATAATCTGAGAAAATAAGAATGTGTGTGGAGCATGATTACATTATATGTAGTTCCATGCTTTCTGGATTAATATTATGAATTCCGTTTCTGAATTCAGAGAGACATTCCGGATGTGTGAGGCCGGCCTTAGAATCGCGGGTGAAACCGTGGGAACTACAAATTCCTATATAAATAAAATAAATATTCAGTTGTAAAAATAGGTAGGTATATATATTTATTATTTAAATTGTGCGTGGTATATCTCATGCCAAATTACAAAAAGGGTGCTACTTGTTGATTTTGATCTCATCTGATTTGTAAAAAAATCATATTAAGCAATCTTTTTATTCAGCTTAAGTCATTGAGTATATTTAAATTTATATTATTTTTTATTCATATGTTTGTTGTCTTGTAGGCTTTCTTTAGGAATAGACTGAAACAATCCTTTTCTGGCCATCTCATCAGCCCAGTCTTCAAATTCTCCTTTTCTGTAATCAAGAACGCGTGCACAATTATGTACTTTGTAGGAAAATATTTCTTAATTTGGAATATTATGGAATTTTCAGTTTGGTCACGAATTACCTCTAAAAGGTATCTAATATAGGCATAGAGTTAGGGTTGCCATCGCTAAAATCTGGCAACCAGGACAAGTAGGGTGAAAAAAACCCGGAATTCGGAGCTTAGAACTCGGACATGTCAACAGTGTTTGTTTTAAAAGTACTTCAGTAAAATAAAAAATAGTTTTAATTGTTGTGACTTGTTTTTTTTTAACCCGTACTACAAATGAAACCCGCCTCGACGTTCCCCCGGACGCCCTCTAAAATAGGACAAATCCGGGGAACCTCGGATGGATGGCAGCCCTACCCTAGGGTATAGACAAAATTTACAGTTTAAAATAGTGTCTATCCTTTTTCAATAATCAGAGTCAGAAAGAGATGTAATGAGAGTCTTTGATGATCTAAATACTCAAAGAGTGTGTCTGATTAACACTAAATATTAATATGTTCAAGTAAAGTTATATGGTGAAATAAACAATTAATTATAATATTAAGTGTTTATTTTCCTAATTTACTTCAAGTTTTTTTTTCGAATAAATAATAATTCCAATAAATTCCGGGTAATTTCATTCTGGAACGTATCGCCCTTTCCAATGAGGAGTTTTCTTAAGATACCTCTATAGTCAAATACCCGTCAAATCACAGATATACATCTAAATAACGCAAGTCCCTCCATCCGTATGAAAACCAAGCGTGTAACTTTTTTGTACCTACCATAATGTCACTATTATTTAGTTAGGCTGGCATTAGAATTTTAACGTGAAAATGAAGCTATCCTATTTGTCAGCTAAACATATCCCTTGCTACACATATGTCTGGTGTACATGCAGCCTTATGCGAGGGTTTTTGAGCATAGATGTATCATAAGAAAACTTCTCATTCAAATGAACTTCCCAGAAACCCTAGATTTCTTTATTCGATTTCATTAGAAACAACATATAGTTAAGCCAACGCGAGGAGATAAAATTTGTAACACAACCGACCTCTCTCTACTGAGTTACATTACGATAGCGAGCGATAATTATCTCTCGCATGCAATAATGACGTCAGTCGTTGTGTGATTCGTGGTACAGGAAAGCGGTCGGTAAAGCAGCTGTCATCATTTCTTTAAATAAAAATCGAAAGTTTGTTTACATTCTTTATCTCGTCTCGTTGGCTTACCTATATACATTTATTTTACTATCTACAGAGTGTTGCCAATGCTACGGCAATTACCGTGTTCTACGGCTTTCAGGCCAAAAAATCACTAAATCCACGGCCTCCGGCTGCATCCCTGTGGCCGTAGCAGATTCTACGGCTTTTTGCAAATTCTACGGTAATTAATTAATTGATGGGTTGGTATGATACGGGTACTTAAGGGTTACGTGCACGTTTGACCGTCGTATAGTGCCGGCCCACTCACCCAAATATTGTTTGATAGGAGTTCGAGAGGAACAGCACTAAACGATTGTCGAATTTCGAACATCGGAGTAACCTTTCTGACCGGGAATAATAAGTAAAAAAAAATTAATAGTTGTAATTTTTTTTAAACGAATAGCGAATTGCAAACATTATTCAAATGGAGCTGGATTTTGATGTTAAAAACATTTAATTGACATTAATTAAACGTTTTCCTTTTTTTATGCAGTGACACGGCCCACCGTTGGTCTTTTTCCATATAAACACGGCTTTTTTACCTCATGTACACGGCCGCCTAAAAAATTGCATTGGCAACACTGCTCTACTTCTCCCATAATACATGTATCAATGACTATTAATGGTCGAACAAAATAATCGACTCTCTTAGTGGTATGTGAATCGACTAAAATCATCTATTTAAATGAAATGTCATTCATAATTCATAATTTTAATGTTTCCATCACTATACAATACCTACATGTAGAGGTGTGTAACTCATCAAAAATACGCGAGCTGCATCACAGCTCACGGCTCAGGTGTGTGAGCTGGTTCAATGACTCAGCTCGCAGATCAGCTCAATTTGTACCTATAGTCCACGATGCGCGCACACGCTCACTACGTACCGCGCATCGAATTGAGCCGGCTGAGCTGCCGCGATTCGTTCGACTCTGCCGAGCGGCTCTTTTCATACTTCAGAGTTGGAATTATTTGTCTTTTTTTATATTATCTATACAGGGTGTTGTTTTGGTCGGCGACAAGCGACCCAGGAGCGGTAGTACAAAATATATATTCCCCAAAAATGGGCTTAATTCCAGTAAATACTGTAAATATGATGAGAAATACCTTATTCAATTTGAAATAAAATTACCGCAAAGTCTGGTTACTAGGCACGTGCACAGACTAGAGCTAGGCACAAGCCGCCATCGCCCCACCCCTTTACTCCCTCGTACTCCCGTTGAGTATTATGTCTACACTTTAGCTTATTACATGATTTTCAAAATTTTAATTTTTTTATTTTTATTATTTAAAAAAAATAAAGTATTTTTTTATATTTTTTTTAGCACCAGTATCATTTGTATTATCAACCCTGAGTCGCTTGTCGCTGACCAAAACAACGACCTGTATATGTTACATATTTATTTATTGAATTAATTATTATTTATATGTTTTAGAACGAAATAATAATTCGTAGATTAGAATCACAAGAATAATCTATGGAGGGAGTCGCAGATACAATAGGAGTTGGATTGAGCCGTGAGCTAGTCATTTTGTTGTTGAGCTGTAGCTCAACGGCTCAAACCCGTGTGATCTGATTCATTGAGCTGGTTCAGAGCTGAGTTACAACACACCTCTACCTACATGCAATAAATTACCAACCCAATCCAATACAAATTACAAAAATCTCTGATACAGCATTTCTAAATATTTGTGTTAAAAAACTAATTAAAATCGATTGATAGAATGCTTCAGACGTGCTAAATTATTACTAAGGTACGTACACCTCTTTAGGGTTTCATCAAAATTACACTATAATTTAATTCGTGTAAATAATTATAGCAACAAATCTGTATCCTAATGATTAGTTTTTTTGTGCATGAGCTTTTTCTTTTCAATACACATGCCTAGATTGATATTGCTTAGTAATAAGTGAGCTTATTATTTGTCTGAGAGGACTTTCTATTATTTTTGTAAGCAACTTGTAATATTATTCCTTTCTCATAATGAAACTTAAAAGATTCAGAAATAACTAACTTCACCAGTTATTGTAATTCAAAATTATATATTCAAGAGAACCAACCTTATATTAATAAGTGCTTGCAATTGCAATTGTTATTGTAATTCAAAATTATATATTCAAGAGAACCAACCTTATATTAATAAGTGCTTGTGCAAGCACTTATGTTATATTAATCTAATACTGGTTTATGTCTTTTTTTGCTTTGTTGTGATCTACTAAACTGAACAACATTTATGGCTGCTTGGACTGGATAATTAGGAGGAATGTATTGAGAGAGATCTTATAATCTCGATTCATCTAACAATTAATCCAAAGAAGTGCAATGACTTTCATTTTGTTCGTAATATTCCACCAATTCCCCACCACCAACAATGGGCTCTGTTTGGCTACATAAGGACACATGCGCTCTCATTGGCTATGTCAAGGAGAAACTAAACGTTTAAATGCAGTGATTGGTCTTTTCTACTCAAATCAGTGCAACATCACTGACTAGTTGCAGAATTTGATTGCTCGGCATTACTACTCTAATGGGATGTTTCGAATAAAAATTCTAGACATTGAGGATTCGGAAAAAAACCCTTTAGAGTAACTTAACACGATATTATACAAAATTAAAAAAACATTCCTACAGTACGATTATGAAAAGGTAAGGTACAAGTTCGTAGCCGACTGCAGGGAGCAGCAGCAAACGACGTGTCGCCACGACACTACTTCTTTCTTTTGTATGTATTACTATGGAGCCTATGTAGGCAACGTGTCGCTAGCTACGAAAGAAAATTTTATAGTAATACATAAAAACCAGTAGCGTTGCGGCGACACGTCGCCTGCTGCTGCTGCTGCCTGAAGTCGGATACCTTTGTCCCTTTCGCACCTGAGATTTTTTCCATCCAAATTTTTTTCTTTCCTATGAAATCTTATTATGTACAGTAAGTATCATGGGAAAACATATTTCGAAAATATACCATTTACACAACTTCTAGAAAGTGCATAGCACATTCCTAACATCCAGGTGTGTAGACTACGTTGTAGAATTTTAGAAAAAATGAACTCACTATCTTATTATTCAGGTTCGAAAGGGTTATAGGAAAATGCATTCCAAAGACTTAACAGTGTCTGTGTGTGTATGATTCAGAGGTGTGTACTACTGCTACAATTTCAATCTCCCCTCGATGTAAAGGAATAAATAGCAGTGGCAGCATATTTATTTTTAGCTCATTTTTTGTCATACTTTATTTTTGCTTCTATTAGTTATTTAAATTAAAAAGTCATCAGAGTCCAAGATTCAAAATAAATTACTTACGCATAAAAGTCCTGATAAGCAGCCATTCGTGGGCGGCCAACAAATATATACATGCACATGCCACCAAGTGCCGATAGCAGGAAAGCCTGTGCCAAAATAGACTTGGTCTGTGCCCAGTGCAGGCCCCTCATGATGGGCTTCACCCGGCAGGGAGGCGCTGGGAGTGCGTCCGCGCAGGTCTGCGGAACCGGCCGCTTCGATGACGGCGGGCATGGCTGATAGCTCATTGTCTGGGGAGTGGGGTATTTTGATATAGGTTTCTGAACTACTGGGTTTAAAAGTGAGACATAATTAATTATCTTTGATAGAAATATGTTTTTTTATAATTACAAATGAAAATGTGGAGTCCTCTCAACTTCAAGGAATTATCACACTAAATATGACTGAATTAGCATCTAGGAACATTCAGTAAACTAAACCAATTTAATCATTGTGCGTCAAGAGCTCATGAGTTTATTGATTTGTGCTATCTTAAGCTCTGAGTGTTGCAGCGCTAATCAGCTCACACTAAAATTAATTGTTTACAGAAACCTTTTCAAATGAAAAGATGGCACAAAGCTCGCACGGCGGCAGTCACCGACGTAGCCGGGACCACGAGGGCGCCTCCATGCGGTACACTAACACCGACTGGGAGGCCAAGGAGGCCCTCTGCCAGCGGGAGTTGGACGAGGCCCGAGCACGAGCCACACAGATGGAAAAGACCATGAGATGGTGGTCAGACTGCACCGCCAACTGGAGAGAAAAGTGGAGCAAGGTACGTACAGAACGCAATAAAGCCAGGGACGAAGCCAAACAACTGAAAACCAAAGTCGACGCTCTTACTAAAGAGCTAACGACATCTAGAGCTGAAAAGAACGACCTCGAACAGCAACTAGTAGAACTAAAAAGTGACAACGAAAAACTTTTAAGCATCGGTGAAAGTAGAATCGTATCAGGAGATCTAACTACGGAAGATGGTGTGGAGTTAAGGAAAAAGAATGTAGGATACGTGTCTCCAAACGAGCCGTCGATACGACAGAGAGCTTCGTTAGACTCACACAAATTTACAAACGTTGATAACGTCCTTGCGAACAAATTAGGAGAACTGAGATTACGGCTTGACGAGACTTGCAAACATTTGCAGAACGAAAAAGATCAGAAGGCCTTTCTGCTCAATAAAGTAGAAACGCTAACTGCCGAGCTCCATAACACTAAAATGGAACTTACGCATAGCGACCGTACGCTTGGTTCGACAGATTCCAGTCACAGCGAGGTCGAGAGGCTACAAAACGAACTGCAGGACGAAATAGCAGCTAAACAAGTGTTGGAAGAAAAGATAGCAGAGTTGAAAATGGAAATCGAAAGACTGAAATCCGAAAACACAATTCAATGGAGCAAACGGGAGCTTCTAGAGACAGAAAACATAGCTATATTGAGAGAAAACAAAAAGCTTTACGGCCAAGTTTGCGAACTGAGGGAGCAAATTCACAAGTTGAATAGAATATCGGATGGAAGCGCGTACGGTTTTAATGACCATACCAATAGATTAGATTCCAATATTCTTTACGTTCGAAAAACGAGTGTAAGCCCACGATCTCACGAGTCGAGCAACGGTTCTTCCGAAGCGAATTTAGCCCATTTCGACGCGAAAACTAATACGTCTGGTGAAGACGACGAATTAGCGATAGTCGAAGGTAATGATTCTTAGAACTTACCTTTTTTAGATTTGGCGACACGAATTGTTAGGCTTCTTATAAATGAAGTTTAGTAGAAATTTACAAAGTGTCACAATAGAAAAAGAAATTAATACGTACTTTATGATCGATGAAAAAAGTACCTATTCAACTATGATTATATATATCTATTCTACGTAAGTAGGTTAGACATGAGCACCGATGTACAATCAGTCGCGGCGCTCATGTCTAAAGTAGGTACAAATAATTCTAAGATTTTTATTGTTCTAAAATTCTCAGAAGGATACTGAATTTAATACTCCCGAAACAGTTTTTAGGGGCAACGGTTCACGATCAGTTAAGTCGATACCGATTGATGATGATATGTAGATGAGGATCAAAAATAAATAAATATACCATTAAATAATATCTAAAGTCGTGCAAAGAAATATGTCGGAATCGCGCACGGAGGGTTCCGTACAATAATAATTAAGAATGAAACCAACATCATCCGTTGGCTCGCAAATGGAAAACGCGTCCTATAACGTATGAAAAAAAAATTGAATACCAGGAGCTGCTATTCAACTATTGCGGCTCTGTATTTTTTTTAGGTAAATATACTTTTTAGTTTGTTAGAGAGAGATGTGAGATGTTTCAAAGTCAAAGTCATTTATTCAACTTAGGCCCTAGTGAAGGTCAAATCTACTGAAGTTAGCACCAGTTCGAAAGTTGGCCTTCAACTCAGAAAAACAGCCAAGAAACTCAGCAAGTAAACATTTTTTAAATATGTATTATAATAAAGCAATATTCTGTATTCATGCTTTTAAGCTACGAATAATAAAAGTCAAGAAACGTAAGCTCAAATATGGCAGAATACAGGAGGGAAATTATTTGAAGATGGTTTTTTCGATAAGTTTTGTTGTATTACACGCCATTACAATATCGCTAGTCCGAGACCAAACACACTGTAAATTATTATAAAGATTCTTGTAAAAGCCTTTATTAACACGTCTTCTGTGGATTTCAAATGACAAATAAACAGGCCTGCCCTGAGACAAACGGACTTTGTAGGTTGATTGATATTAAAGTTAGAACGAACCACCGCCGTTAGGACCCTTTGCGTACGGAACCCTAAAAATAAAACCAAATTAAAGCAATATCACGCAATATAATGTAACGTATCATTTCAATTAAAAATGTATTTAAATCATTCCATTGGTACAAAATAATTGTAATAAATAAAAATACGTAAAAGAAGCAATTTTATTGATGACTAGAACGCATTTTATTACAATACAATGATTTTATTAAGACTAGTTTATACTTTAAGTAGGGCTTGATATGAGAAAAAGGAATATTAGAAAAAAAAAATAATGGATACACTATCAGGTTACGGAAAGATTCGTAATTGTATCGTATTTTTATATCGGTACATCTAGGCGAAGATGGAAGACGAAATAGGTCACATTTAAAGATTGGCTAACTTAAGCGCTGTAGCGTCTTTCCATTCTATAAATGGTGTAGTATAGTTTGGAACGAAGACGCGAGCATCCACGTTACAATCTATACACGATTAGTACGCAAAATTCATATATGCATTGTAATCACAGATTTAAAAACAGCATTACAAAATATACGCGAGCATTTTCCTATAGATGCGTTCTTGCCTTGTATAGAATGGAAAGACACAGCGCTGTAGCAACCACGTACAGAAGTTTACACGCAGATAGATTGATGGCGCCACTAAATACTGCTTCGCGCTGGAGACGTTTATTCAACGATCTAGATTATACACACCTGGCGCCATTCAAATAAGAAGTGAAGTGAAGTGATATACAACTGTCCAACTGGCGAGACGCAAGGTATGGCACACCGAGTCTCGTAGTGCCATGAACAGTTGGACCGCGGTCCACAGTCACGATGACCCAACCTAGCGGAAGATCTTTTCAAAAGGACCCTTTTAAAAGGAGTTGTCATCCAAGTTTACTCCTCCATAGCCCAGAACCGTATGGTGTGAAAGACCAGCCCAATTTGCGGCGCATAGAGTGGCTATTATCCAATTCTTATAACCTGACCTGATAGTGTAGTCTACCATTATACATAATCTCGATATATGACTTCAGGTGTAGAAATCTAGGTGTTGCAATATAAATGTAGTGATTGTTGATATTACTATAGTTTAGTTTTACAAAATGAAAGATAATCTTTGAAGCGAAATAATGAACCAATTACGCTATGCATTTCAATAAAATATTAAAAAAAAATGTATCCCAACATAATGCATTTTCTGTTTTAATTGTAGCATTTTGCATCTACAAGGTCAGTTATCGAAAGCTGGCACGTTCACAGTACTCACACATATGCAGTTTCACGATACAGTATGTTTTATTACATTATTGCTTCTAATCAGTCAGTAAATTCCAATGGACGAATGCAATGCAAAAGCAAAACAATAACTGACTCCTTCATACTCGTAGCTTGACCGTGCGCGAGAGAGACGGACAGACTTTTCATGATGCAGTGCGATGCGACTTCTGCCGCGCGCTTATTCACAGACACTACACAAGCAACTTGCAAATGATTTGAACGTGCCAGCTTTAGATAACCGACCTACCTATAACATTTTAAATATGTTCTTAGTCTATTCCCGAGGACAATCAACCAACTTGGTGCCTGGTGGTGATCCACTCAAGAATATTTTTGTTTGGGCCCGCTTATTAATCAGTCAATGAGTGGGATGCAGTAAGACGGTTAACACACTGTCACGCACCATGCTGTATGTTGCGTGTCAACGCACCTACGCGCGTACTTGCGGGAGTGCAGATCTGCATCATCGTGCGGGTTTTTTTACGCACTCACGCGCGTAGTTGCGTTTTGTGGATTCACGGCGGCTCTGACTCATTCCATCCAAAATCACGCACGGCACTACGAGACTCGGTGGGCCATACCTTGCGTCTCGCCATGTATCCACGCGCATGTAGGCGCGTGATCTGTATGAACGCGCGTGGATGCATTTTCTGTGTGTTGGACTGTGCGTCTTTTCTATACAAACGGAGATACTTACAAGCAACGTTAAAACACGCATTCACGCGCTATGCTGCGTGGTGCGGGACAGAGGTTCAACCGCCTAAATGCTTATTTTTATTTCGCATCCCATCCATTGATATAATGTGCCAAACGGTTATGAATTTGGAGATGGCACACCACCATCTTTACCTACTGTACTTTGAAATATCTTTGCCTAACAAAATACCCTTTAATTAACAATTGCGAATATCTAATTTACTTGACTAAATACTAATTATTATATAATTTATAAATGTACCTAATTATTTTGGTTCACTTGTATGATATATTTTATAAGTTATTTATTGCTGCACTTGCCTTTTTATATGATATTTTTAATTAATCTGTTGGATACAGAGACTGATGTTTTTAGGCATTTGGATAAACTTTAAGGTCAGATATTTTAGTGATAAATTACAATATATTTAAAGTACGTGAATATAGTTGGAAATTAAATGTACCACACGCGAATTCAATGCACTGTGTTTTTTATTTTAAATATATTTTGATTTATCACTAAAAAAATCTCTAGCTTTTCTGAGTGTGTGCAGAATTAACTAAGCGGTATGTAATACCAGTTTTCTAACAAATATTATGTATACTATACAGGATGTTCCATAACATTGGTACTAATTTGTCTAATGTGTTTGCGTATTTTGCACTTATGTGAAATAAATACTTTAATTTTATATTTTGTAAATATTAGAATTTTTGTATGTCACAGGCCTAAACATTGAAGTTCAAATAAATAAGTGATCCATCACAAATGATATTGTATAGAATATAATTTATAATGTACCTAATTATTCAATAAATATGTGGTAAAATGTATTATATTTTTCATTTTAATAAAATTAAACAAGAAATATTTATAAACAATTTATTGATATACACTTAAAACAATATTATTCTTACAGCAAATCAAAATTGATTATCACAGATAAAAATCATCATCATGTTCCT
This sequence comes from Polyploca ridens, assembly GCA_951394255.1. Classification (NCBI taxonomy): domain Eukaryota; kingdom Metazoa; phylum Arthropoda; class Insecta; order Lepidoptera; family Drepanidae; genus Polyploca; species Polyploca ridens. The sequence continues at coordinate 8,813,985 of OX596265.1, read as the reverse complement.
GATAAATATGGTAAAATTAAGTATGGTGCTATTTTAGGATGACCATATAGGTTTATTGCATTGCATTCCTTGCAAATTGCTTATTATTGCCTAAACTGAAACTGAATAAATTATTTTGATTCAAAGTACACTATTACAAGCATTAATTTATTGGTGGGGATAATCCTCTCTTGAAGGCCAGAAAGTCAGGTAAATAACGACAAAAGCAGTTCATACAATAAATTAGGCCATAAGTATTTCTCAGAAAAATATTTTGTGGTCTTATGACTGAAAATAGCATTAAAAAGTATTCATTAAAAATGTTAATTTCTCAAAAGCACCATATTTAATTGTATAGGACCTTAAATAAATAGATAGAGTACATTAAACAGGTGAATGAGATCAGTATTTTGAGAGTTCTAACATGTCTCTTGTGGATAGACATGTGTTGACCGCAATCTCACCATGTAAGTGATAATGTGGCCGAAGGTGGTAAGCACACAAAGCCCAGAAGAGTACCTCAGAATACTGTTGTGGAACTTGTATATATATGTTAGAAAACAGTATAACCCAATCCTCCTTCAATAAGGAATATGCACAATTTCTAAATATCTACTGGCCCTGATTCTGTTGTTCACAACTAAACTAATTTTAATGTCACTATGTCTCTTTCTAACAAAGAACATAAGAAAAGGATGTAAGAAATTTAGTCCTGTCAAATTAGTCCAATGCTTGTTTTCAATATAATTTTAGTCGCCATCTATCGCGGTTACGCCTAAATACACGCAAAATAAGACGGCAAAGATTAATTTGACAACTTAAAATATGTTCTATCCTTTTTCAATCATTTTCGTTAGAAAGAGATGAGATGTGACTAAAATTAGTTTAGTGCGATTGACAACAGAATCGGCACCAATATCAGATAAAAAATAAGGGTATTTATTTAGTATGGAGTACTATGGAGCTACCAACTCGTGACGTCAAGATACATGCCGCCGTAGTAATGTGTGTAGTGAGTTTGAACGTAGATAATGACGTCACAGGGCTTATAATCGCTGTATCTTAGTAATTTACACAGATGTCGAAAAAATGAAAATATGCGAAATATAACTTACTAGCTTTCCCCCGCGGTTTTACTCGCGTTCCCGGGATAAAATGTAGTAATGTCCTTCTCTATACCATAGGCTATCTGCATGCCAAATTTCATGATGATCCGTTGAGTAGTTGAGGCGTGAAGGCGTAACAAACAAACTCACTTTCGCATTTATAATATTAAGATAGCAACAAAAAAAAAACGTACATATTCCCTATTGTCTTTAAACAAAATATATTAGTTTTTAAAGTTAGTTACAGGCAATACCCCCATTCGCTTGAATTTAGATTTTAAAATAGGTTGTTTCAACTCTCGTCTCTCTAACCTTTTCACTTTATCAGTTAACGGTACTTTAAACACTTCCCTATCGTTTGAGTCTACGTTAGAAACCGCTTTTGATGGTTCTCCGGGTTTCTCATTTACATCAGTCGCATCTGTATTGGCTTCCGTATCTTTATTGGCTTCCACATCTCTTTTTAATTCATCTATTACTTCAATTTCAAAAATCTTCCCCTCCATTTCTGTTGTGAAGAGAACGGGTAGTGCATCAATTTCTATATCAAATTGTTGTTCTGTTCTATTTTCTAGTTCTTTCTCTAACGAATCAAAGTCTTTATCTTCCTTCTCATCTTCATCATTTGATGATAAGCATAAATAATCATCATCATCATCATCCTCATCGCTTTCGTGTTTGATAACAGATTTTCTTAATCTTCTTCTTTTTGATATACGTTTTGGTGGCGTTTTTCGCTTTTTGCGAGAATTTTTTGTGGGCGATTTGGTCGGACTTACATTTGTTTTCGCCTTGCCTTTATCTCCTTTTTTCTTGTCCGGGCTTTTTTTGGCTAGCTCTTTCCTGTTAATAAATAATTGGGATTTAAACTAATGGTACAGTACAACAGTAAAAGTAATGCTTTTCGGAAATTTTCGTATTTCGAAACGGAAATATAGTTGTAAGCGAGAGCGAGCGAGACAGACAGAGCATGCCGAGGCAAAAAATTTTTGGAAAAACTATACCCTTTTCCCCGTAAGATGGTTCTTAACCTATATCTTGTTAAATTCCACTCAATTACTCTGATATACCACACAAAATATTTCATTATATGTATTAAGATATCCCTGTATAATAAAATAATAATAATTGTCCATGCGTCACACATATCATCTTACGGCGAAAAGGGTATAGTTGGGCTGGTATTATCGACAATTCCTATCAATTATGATACATATACGTTACATAACAACGCAGTAATTTCTGAATAAAAATTACCATTATTTCATATGATTTTGTTATGACTGATATAATAATAACAAAATAAAAACGATTTGAAAAGTTCAGATGTACTACTACTGGAATTATAATGATGTTACTGCACCTTTCTTGCACCCCGGTGAGATGTTTCATTGGGTCGACTGTATTCTTCATTGCCCGCTGTTTGATAGTAGAAATATCTTCTTCATCGTCCTCATCGCTTTGCTTATCTAAGGATAAAAATAGGCAATTTTATACTGTATAGTATGTACAGTCACGGAATGAAAAGGTTCGTCACCTTAGAATTGGTTTTCGCTCGCACCAGATTGCAAGAATCAATTTTATTATATGTACCAACATATTACCAGTGAGGTTCCTAGCAGGAAGAAACAGTGCTGCTAACATTTACATAAATGTGACGTTTGCTATCGAATAAGGTTTTGCTTGTTTTTACATCACGTCAAACATAATTTATGGCTTTTCCGGAATAAAATATACCTATGTATTATTTTTTTCAATGATGACATTGCCCTATTTTCAATTTTAATTAACCAAGCAGGTTAAACCAACAAGAAGGTATTAGTTTATCAAAACATAAAATAAAACTTGTTGAAAAGATAAACAGTCGAACAACTTTGATCTGAATAATTTTGAACTTTGATAATGATTACATCATTATTTTCTCTAATTCTGTGTATTCGGTCTATTCAGTTTTAAAAGGCAATATGTGCTCGTGATACGTTGAATAAATCAAATTGAAAACTAACGAACCTTTTCATTCCGCCACTGTACTACAGATGAAGTATCCGGGAACTATCAGTTATCTGGAGAGATACCGAAAAATATATGACCGAATATAACCTAGGCTTGTGCTAGAGGGGCATTCAAGAACATAACCAACACATAAGACCATACCTTCGTCGTTCAAGGAGCCAGTGATGAGTTTCTTAAATGAAGCCTCGAGCTCGCTCGCCAAATCGTGGTTCACGTAGCTAAGACTGCGATCCGCTTTTGATGTACCTAGATGAAAAAATAAAAGTTTTTAAAATCGTTCACACCTAAAATGTTAGTGGATCAATAATTATAATCGGTTAATCTATACTAATATTACAAAGAGGAAAGATTTGATTGATTGTTTGTTTGCGTTGAATAGGCTCCGAAACTACTGAACCGATTTGAAAAATTCTTTCACTGTCGGGAAGCTACACTATCCCCGGGTGACATAGACTACTTTTTATCACGGGAACGCGGGTGAAACCGCGCGAGACAGCTAGTTTAAAATAAATAAAATATCCTAAGACATACTTCACACACGGCTATCTGATCCCAAACTAAGCAGAACTTGTGCTATGGAAACCAGACTGAATAACTGATAACTGACATATACTACTTTTTGTTTGTAAATACATACATGATTACTCCCAGACTCGGGACATACAGACATGTGCTTGCATACAAATGCATGTCCTGTGCGGGAATTGAACCCACGACCTGCGGCGCGATAGGTGGAATCTTAACCAACTGCGCCAGCTGGCCCGTCAATAATAAATACTGGCTCTCAAGAGCGACTGCCGGAGCAAACTGGTAGTACTTAGCAACAGATTTTCAATTTGAGAGGTAGCCTGCTAGGTGGGTACTACAAAGTACCTTGTGTAGGATGCCCATGTTTATTTATATTTCGGAAAATTAACAGGTGTTTGCAATAATATTGCGGATTGACTTGATATTTGGTATATTGGATGACAATGCAAGTACAGTCAACAAAAAGTACAGTCACTCAAAAAAAGCTTGTATTATAAATATTTTTTTAACAAAGAATTTGTTATGAAGTCAGTGGGTAAGTGGTTACCCTAGCCCTATGGACGTATGTAAGTACTTTCCCAGTCGAGCTGCTCTTTTAGTGAATAAACACTACACCCTACTTCTCGAACTTATGCTAAACATTTCTTACCAGTTATTACGCTTTTTGTTTCACTGTACAGCCTTGTTATAGTGTTACATTCCTTAATAAGATCCATCTCGTCTGAATATCTTGAGAACACACCCCTTCGCCGCATGCTGAGTTCTTTCACGTTTGTTGTACCTGACGAAATACATGTTATGTAGCACTGTTATAGCATATAGCTTATTAAATAGCGTGTTATAAGAATAAATAGCAGTAATAACAGAAACCGACATGTGTAAAAGGCCATGTTTACAGATAAAATTATTTTGCGTCTTCTATCAATAATTACGTTTGTTTCGTCTTTCGATTTTTTTGTCAAGGATCTTTCTATGGATGGAATTTCACAAGTTATTATACAATGGTGCCGATTCTGTTGTCAATCGCACTAAACAAATTTTAGTCACATCTCATCTCTTTCTTACGAACATTATTGAAAAAGGATAGAACATATTTTAAGTTGTAAAATTAATCTTTGCCGTCTTATTTTGCGTGTATTTAGGCGTGACCACGATAGATGGCGACTAAATTTATATTGAAAACAAGCAATGGACTAATTTGACAGGATTAAATTTCTTACATCCTTTTCTTATGTTCTTTGTTAGAAAGAGACTTAGTTTAGTTGTGAACAACAGAATCAGGCCCAATGATCTATTGCATATAATAATTATTAAGATATATATAACAAGACATGACTCTCAAACAAAACACGCCTTCAATTTAAGATTTTATATACATAGCAATATGGTGTAAATTCCCTTGTAAAATATACAGCATCTGTGAAATTTAGAGTTTTGTCCCAAATAGATTTGTTTCACATAGTTCTTACATGAAACTACTTCGACAAAACTGTAAGATCATACTTAGTTAAATAGCAACTAATATAACATCCATTATATCATATTATAACAACTAACCTTCCAAATACTTCCTATACGACAACTCCATGCCCCTCTCCCGTTCTGCTGCTTGGTAATGAACAGGTCCTTTGATGAGCACTGACCCGAGAATGAACAAGACATCGCACCGTCTCTCCCGGCGAGCTTCTTTTGTTATTTGTTCTACCATTGGAACATCATCAGGGGTTATTCGGAGTGCAGCAAAACCGGAATATGGTTGCAAGTTTTGCAATGCATAGACAAGGAATAGGCCTGCTACTGTTTCCTGTAATTTAACGGTTATGGGGTAGACAAATGATGTCTAATCTTGTGGAAGATCGTTGGTAAATCATATGGGATTATAACTTGATGGAAATGGATGATATTTCTTTCATGTTTTAACAAAATATGTTTCATTATTGAGAGTGAATGTGTGGACACAGACTTTCCTATTCAAATCCATACATTGATGAATGATAATAAATTATGAATATTATCAAAATACAGGTCGTTGTTTGGTTAGTGACGAGCGACTCAGGCTCGATAATATATGTGATACTGGTGCTAAAAAAAAATACTAAATTTTTTATAATAATAAAAATAATATTAATTGGAAAATCATGTAATAAGCTAAATTGTAGACGTAATACTCAACGGGAATGCGAGGAAGTAAAGGGGTGAGGCGATGGCGGCTTGCACCTAGCTCTAGTCTGTGCACGTGCCTAGTGAACACACTGCGGTAATTTTATTTCAAATTGATTAAGGTATTTCTCAACGCATTTACAGTATTTAATGGAAATAAATTCATTTTTGGAAAAAAAATTTTTTGTACTACCGCTCCTGGGTCGCTTGTTGCCGACCAAAACAACACCCTGTATATGCCGTAATAATTTATATTAATTCAAGATTTTTGAGAAACATTTCAAATCAATAGAAATACAGTCAAAACCATTTAATAATGACATCGCTTAAAATGACGTACCGGATATTACGACCAAATTTTGAGGTCACGCTTTTTTGTTTACTGTAAGTTGTTGGTTATAATGACTGTTGGCTATAACAACTGTAACTGATGGTCCCTTAGAAGTCGTTATAAACGGTTTTGACAGTACATATCATATTATTTCTTGTTTCCATAATCCAATCAAAATATTGAGTGTTGCCTTCAAATGGTACATAGATGGTATATGCAATAATATATTTACCTCAGTATTATTATTTTTATTGAGCATGTAGTATTTTGCAATATGGATCACTTCCTCTGACAACTCGGCAATTTCTGCACTTGATTTTCTGCCACTAGAACAATAAATGATGTTAGGGCTCAAAAATTAAACTTGAAGTGTATGTTATAGATATTGTAGACATATTCCTTGACCAATTGAGACACAAAATTATATGTTTCACAGGTAAATATGTATTTTTGAATTGGAATATTATCAACTATATTTTATCACAATATTATTGTGGCGCATCACTAAACCACGCGCACATCTCTAGAGCTCTAGTGCTTTCCGGATCGGCTTACACGCAACCCCTATGCCCATTTCATTCGCGCGCGCACTAAAGCTTAAAACCATCTTATTTTCTAAATCACATCATATATAGTGTTCTTACTTCTATAGTATACAGGGTGTTGTTTTGGTCGGCGACAAGCGACCCTCGAGCGGTATACAAAATATATATTCCCCAAAAATTTACATAATTCCATTAAATACTGTAAATATGTTGAGAAATACCTTATTCAATTTCAAATAAAATTACTGCAAAGTATGGTTACTAGGCACGTGCACAGACTAGAGCTAGGCGCAAGCCGCCATCGCCCTACCCCTTTACTCCCTCGTACTCTCGTTGAGTATTATGTCTACACTTTACCTTATTAGATGATTTTCAAAAAAAATATTTATTTATTTTTATTATTAAAAAAAAATAAAGTATTTTTTTAATATTTTTTTTAGCACCAGTATCATTTGTATTATCGACCCTGAGTCGCTCGTCGCTGACCAAAACAACGACCTGTATATATGAACTGTAACTGCTTGCTTCTAACCTATCTAGAACATTACACCGCTTACCATTACCAAGTAAATTGAGTTTAATTTCAATGCTCCTACCATAGCCATAATTATCATTAGGCTCCAAAATCAGTTTTTAACCAACTTAAAAAAAGAAGAAGGTTCTCAATTCAGTTGTATGTTTTTTTTTATGTCTGTTACCTCCTAATTCATATTTTATTAACCGATTTGGAAAATTCTTTTTTTGTTTGGAAAGGTACACTTCCCATTTGGTCCCTTTATCATCAGGTCAGGATGTGATTACTTCTTAGTGTACTTTGAAGTTGGTTTAAGGTTTTTGTAAAACAGTTTTCATTTATTACAATAGGATCTACATATATCTTACAAGTTTTTATTTGTCTCTGTTTATCTTGTATATACAAGATCTTTGATTAAACCAATGTTTAGCTTCTGTTCATAATTTTTTGTAATACGTCGTTATAATAATATTATAACTATCCTAACATTAATGCAAAAGTAAATTTGTTCATCTCTCGATGCAGTAACAGCACAACCAATCATGCTAACATTTGGCATGCAGGTAGCTAAAGACATGGATACTAATATAAATTATGGGAGACAGTCAATATGTCACATTTTATGTTTTCACTTCACACAATTATAAACTGTGCTATTTTTTTTTTACCGATCAATCTCCTTCGTGTATCCTCTATAACCCTGACACTGGCGGAATTGTGTAAATTATACACACCTGGCACCATTCAAATAAGAAGTGAAGTGAAGTTAGTTCAGTATAAGCTTTCAATCTTATTTGGGCTGACGAAACCAAAGGTGGTAATCAAGCTCACAGAGTCAGTGGCTAGCTTTATAATACTTACTGAAAAATTTGCACAAATTGCATTTCCTTCCAGGCATCGCAAAATTTCTCATAGTTTAATCTACCAAATTGTGAACATTTCTCCATCAAAGCGTCGCAGTCGTCCACAAATCCATGTGCTATGTAAGTACTATTGTTATCGTGGCCTGTAAAGTAATGGAAGTAGTTTTAATTAAACATAAACATTAAAACAAATTTTTGCTAGCATGCGGATAAAACGTCGGCGTTCTGTGAAATAGATTTCGGATCACTTACGGGGCATATTTTTTAATAGAATGGTCCACTGTTATTGAATTTTGTATTAAAACCACATTCTAATGCATTTGTAAATTAAATTTAATAGATTTAGGAAAAGTTTCGTCAAACGAGCTTTCTTTCTTTAGAATGTGACATTGACAGTTTGTTTATCTGGAGTTGCCATGCTATTGTAATTTTTTGTGTGAAAAATAAAATCCAAATATTTACGAGTACACGAGTCGTGAGCACAGATTTTTCGGTCTGTTTGGCGGAATGAAGATGAGGGGAGCGCCGAGATGCACGCGATTGGTTCGTCAGTCGATGCTCGTCGTCTATTGGATTCTTGCGCGTCGTGGCTACTGTGATTTGGCAAACGTGTACATGCGCGAGCTTGCCCCCAATACTGCCTATCTGTGCTCACCACTCTTGTCTCAAACTGTACCTCTATGTCCGAATAACATAATTAATGTGACTTACAAAGCCACATTAACTGTGCATACAAAAAAATTGTTCCATTTCTAAACCTTTTTGCCAAGCTGTACCAATGCGCTATGCTTAGCATGAGGCGGGAAAATTGGATTTTTTCAAGTTTTTATTGATTTTTAATTGGTTCTCACTATGGTCAGTGATGACGAGGCCTAGCAAGCCCAGAAAGCCTAGAGACGGGAACTAGCTCTCAAGTGCAACTGTCTGAATACACCGGTAGGTGCTTAGCGACAGATTTGTAACTTGAGGGTTGAGAGCCTACCTATTGCTTTCTAGGCTTCGTATTATAATTCAGCAACATGTTTCAATTTTGAACAATTAAAATTTTACTTATCAATTTTAAAAAATAACAATCTTTTAAACATTACACCTACAGTTACATATTAAGGAAAAAGGATAAAATAATAATAGAAAAAATCGACGCGTAAATCATTTATTCAACTATGTAAGTAACACTAACCCATTGTACAATATCATACAGCACTAAACTCAAAGGCAACACGAATAAAACACTGTTATTATATGCTTACAATTATTTAATATTGATTTTTTCTCGATTTGGTAATGTAAGTTCAAAACTAACGCATCTTAACATTTTTGTTGTATGGCAACACGGGGAGGACCGTGGTGGAAGGCTGTGCGCGATAATCGAGATGCGTAGGTAATTACAGATTGCAAAGGTATTAAACCACTACTATAATAAACTAAAAAACCGATACATTTAAATCTGTGCCTTCTCGATGAGTTTGTACCAGTGTCCACACTCGCAGCGGCGAGGGTGATCCTGAAATTAAACAAAAACGTTATTATAATTAGGGTTCCAAACCAAAAAGGTAAAAAAGGAACCCTTTTTGGTGCCTCTCTGTCCATCTGTCTGCCCGTATGTCACAGCCCTATGTTTCAGCAACTACTGATTATATAGATATAACTTTATGTAAATATTACAGGAAAAATAGAATGATGTTTTTGACTAGCAGTTTTTTTTTATTACAGACAGATGGCTATGACAGCTCTGTGGTAGTGACGCTGGATACAGAGGTCCCAGGTTCGAATCCTATAATGAGCTTGAGCTTTGCATGAAGGAAAACATTGTGAGGAAACTGTAGCATGGTGGCCCTACCACCATGCTACAGTTTGTAGTAGTACTTTGTAGTACCCATCTGGCTGGCTTACACCCTAAAGTTTAAAATCTGTCACTAAACACCTATATTGGTGTGTTCCGACAGCTGCACTTGAGAGCCAGTTCCTTGTAGGTTTTCTGTGCTTACCACCTTCGGCCACATCATCACTTACCATGGTGAGATTTTGTAGTCAAACACAGGCCTATATACAGTAAAAAAAAAATAAAAAAACAAAAGGAATGAATATTAATAAAAAATCTGGGACATTCATCACACATGGTTATCTGATCCCAAACTGACCAGATAACTGAAATACAAACCACACAAATGCATCTCCTGTGTGGGAATCTAACCCACGACATATGACTAGGTAGAATCTTAAACAGCCGCCCCGACTGGCTCTTCCAATGTTATTCACTGATTGTCGATGTTGATGACATTCATATGCAATTTATATTATTGTAAACTCACAAGAGTTTCCAAAGTTTCTCAACTTGTTTCAAATAAAGATTTGTCATTTCTTTGTGACCAATTTCATCTAGCCTTCAAACTAATTATTTCTCATCTTTTCTTGTTGATGTTCAAGGCAAATTCTTCACAATAACTACATATTTTAATATAGGATAAGACTATAATTAATGCATATTATTTACCTTGTGTAACCAAAGCCAGGTGACTGATGTGGCGTGTTCTTCGCCTGGAAACAATATGTCGTAATATTAAAAACTAATAACATGTCAAACTGATTATTGTTTTTGTCATAGAATCAGGGCTGGCTCTAGAGTAGCGACAGGAGCTCACTCAGGTCAGGTCGCTCTATGTGCCAGGTGGCCAAATTAATACATTGTCAAGCAAATAATAAAATTTTAATGGCGCCTTTTGAAAAGCGCGAGGCAGCGCGGTGGGGCAGTCGCACGTTGCCCAAAGGCCGGCTAAAGACTCTCTACCCTGATCAAGGGCTAAAGTCGACGCTGCATAGAATATTTAAGTAAACATAACAATTATAGTTATGTTTCATATTAGGTAGGTACTGCGAATGGCTAGACATTATGCAAGTACAGTTGTACTGTTGACCTGTAAGTCATCATCTTGTCTTGAAGAGCTGGCAATTTTAGTATAAAGTTAGATTAGTGCATAAATTAATAAAAAACTCACATATGCATCCAACAATACGGGCGTCAAAGCAAGACGGCACAAGTGTGGGGTTCTCGCGTGTTCCGGCAGATTTCTTCACAACCTTCATGTTGAAGGGATCATCATTGCCAGCCTGGATGGCTAAGAGTTCCTTCCTCTCCATGCCGGTGGCGTGTTCCAGGGGATCGGGCATCACTGTTACAGAGATCGTCATTAGCTAATTGTATTAGTGATCCTATTTAAAAAACTAGGTCTAGCTGACTGATTATGGCATTGATTTAGATATTATATCTTGAGTTTTAATAACATGAACAATAATGCTGAAAATTCAGTGAAAAGACAAAGAGAAAAGAGTGACTGAAAATACAGATTAAACAACCTCTTTAGGATATTGACCTCTAAATATGTTATACTGCAGTATGACCTAAATTGGTAGCAAATCAATAAATCAGAATTTAGAGTAAAGACACACACTTGAGTTGTAAAGTAAATGGAAACTGTTGAATTGAATTTATAGTTTAATATTATTGATGGTGACTGAACAATTCATGGCAGTTTTGTTAACTGACTTATTAGGCTCAGAGATCTGTAGGCAATCATTACGGTTACACAATTTAAAACCAATAAATATACATTTTGTTGAGAAAGACAAGCTAGATAGATTTCTACATTATTAACTGCTATACCATGGCAAATTGTGCATTTGTCTGTCTTTTTATTCAAGAACTAATAAATATTGATTCTATTATTATAAAATTTACGGCAAGAATGATAAGTAATAAACCTTATTTATTCTGATTAGAAGTCAGTCATCAGAAGACAGTCAGAAAGTTTTTTTTTTAAATTTGTTTTCAAAAACTACTGAAAATGACATGACCATTGAAGGTCATGGACTTGACTTTTTTCTTCACCAAAACACACTAATATAAAGTAACTACAACAATATAGATATTAGAAAAAGCATTTAAAACCTATATCATGCCATTTTTTCTATAGATCCATGAATAATGTTATTAATTATATGTTCTATACCTACTTCCCTTTTTGTACCTACAGACATTCTCAAGATAGGTACCAGATAAGATAACCTAAAATTGATTAATAACTAATAAAAAACGTTATAAGGCCTCATACCAAGGGTTTATTGTGGACTAAACTAACAAACACCATTAATAAATTATAAATAACTATTAATTTACAGTCGGCAAACAAAAATAATCAATAAAACGTGTTTGACATTTGAATATTTTTTTCCTTTTACATAACTATTTATATAATTTCCTAATATAGTTACTAGAATAAGGGTAGGAAATCCAAAGTGCTTTCTTCGATTTGAAAAATAATTTTCATCAAAAATGTGTAATTTCATAAGATTTTGAGCATATCTTTGACATTACGTAACGAAACATTGTCAGAGAGAACAATAAGTTTTGTGAAATTCTTACTTTTATCGGAATATCCCCGCCGAACAGTGGGAAATAGAACACTTCTTAATGCATTTGCTCTAACAATTTGCCTACACAAGGAAGCCATTCTGCTTTATTTTCTCACTAGACCGCTTCTCACGATAGCAAGTGGAACGTAAATTTTTTCAATATTCATAGACCAAAAAGGCAGACAGATTCAACGAGAATATCAAAGACTACCATAGTGATGTACACTGTACAGTCACAGATAGATCTGTCTAGTGAAAGATATCGATATCAGACTGTATAGTCGATTGAATTAATACTCGACTAAAGAAAATCACCAGCAGAGCCCAAGCTCGTTGCGCAAGGTTTATTTGTTATCTAAATTTTTTTTCTCCTCATAGGATATCCGAAAGCCCCAGAGGAAGCAAATAAAATATATCGGACTCGTACCAGCTAAAACCCCACCGTAGTCGTCTACTGATACGTAGATCCGGGCTCTTCGTTTAGAACCTTAAAATGCGCGAATAGGATCCTACACGCACCAGCTGTGAAATGGAGGAAGGATGATACGGATTAATACTTCCCATCATCATCGTATCATATCCTAGCTGTCCCCCGCGGTTTCAACTGCCGTCCTGGGATAAAAAGTATAACGCCTATATCGCTAGGGGATATTGTAGCTTCCTATAAGTTAATGATTTTTTCGAATCAGACTGGTTGTTCCAGATATTGGCGCGTTTTAACAAACAAACAAAATCTCTTCAGATCCGACTGGTAGATGGTATGACAGGGGACAGCTAGTATGAACATATTACCTGTGAAACTTTTGATATTCGAACCAAACTGGTTCAGCTTGGTTCGAATTATCAACAGGTATTTTGAGTATAGAGTTATCATCAGAAAAACGCTCATTAAAATATTCCTTTGCTAGTTAAAAACTATTTATAAAATTACTGATGTTTTTTTTTTTGTAGTATTGGTTTTAGAAACTTAAAATGTAAATACAAATTAGTATATTGAATTAATGTCAGTATTATTTATTGTAGTTATTGAATTTCCATATTATATTAATCTAGGCATTAAAGATTTCTAGCAACTAAATTGAATAATGTTCTGCCGTTGATAATCATGGATGTGAAAACCTGAAAAATAATTTAAATTAATTAGTTTCTTTCCACTCCAACATATAATATAGACATGATTCCAAGGTTTTTGTTAAAAATTAAATATTACTACGTATTATTACGTACTAATAAAATAAACTGTATTTTCCGTCGGATTTTATTGATCTTCTTAGCACATAAGATCAAAGTAGAAATTATACTTCTCCAGAATCAATTTCTCGTTCGACCACTTCTTTGTATGAAACATCCTTTAAATGAGTTAAGACGAACATCGATTTCTCCGTCTTCTAGCTGAAATAAGAACATAATTGAAGTAACTGAAAATACCGGATCGGTATATTAAAATTCAATAATAAAAAAAGGTTTTCGGTTTTAAAAAATGAGTGGCAGAACAGTAATTACCGGATCAGCTTGATAAAGATCCCTGTAACATGACGGTGATACGCATTCTCTCACACAGCGAGTTCTAATTAAACCAGTCATATGATTACATGCCCCACTTTGTTCACATGCAGTTTCAAACTCTCTGAAGGTCATTTCCTGTAATTAAAATGGTCAAATCACATCATGTTCACTGTTCATTATTTAATATGAAACAAATATAATTTTTTTAACATACATTTTTAGGAGAATCTTTATACTGATATTCTTTAAATGTAAATGTCACAGGAGTTTGATCTGCAGCACCTTTACATATAGTGTACAGTCCTAAAATCACGTACCATCCCAAAAATACAGATATTCGGAACATATTTTATGCAAAATAACAAGTTCGTCCTATGTTATAAAATCAATATGCCAAGTCCATAGAGTAAAATAATGTTACATGATGCATGCGCGCAAATGCGCTTAATAAAAATATTCCTGTGCGTGGTTAGTGTTGTACAACTATTTTATTTCTTGGGTTTTTAGTCGATATTTTTGTTTAGCTTGTGCGATACGGAATTATTATAATCTCTGAACCATCAAGTTGACTAAGAATATGTCCCGTATACAGGTAGATACAGCGATAGTTGTCCGAGTATTATAAATTTATCTTATCCCCTTTTCATATAAGGTATGTACATCTGAAAATAAAAAATACAACCAATCATAATATTTTACGAACTAACTAACACAACACTGGAGTTATTATAAATTTATCTTATCCCCTTTTCATATAAGGTATGTACATCTGAAAATAAAAAATACAACCAATCATAATATTTTACGAACTAACTAACACAACACTGGAGTTATTTAGGACCATTGCTCGCTCAGCGACAAGAATCTTATTAGATAATATTTATGATTCTTGCTCGGCGCCAAGTGCCAAGCCCTGCCAAGCCTCACATCAAAATAAAGTTGCAACACTGCGATCAGTGGTGTCAAGTTCCGCCTTTTTGGCTACTTCAAAGGGGTTGAGGAGACCAAGAATATCATTTGTTGACTAGCCTTCTAGGCAAGAAGTAAAAAGCCCATGAAGTGCGCGTCGACACGATTTATTTTCAAACACAAAATTACCTATCTCGTGATTTTTTATTTTATCCCACGGTAATCTTGAACCTGCGCATGTAAATAAGAATAAAATACATAAAACCTGACTGCGTAGGTAATATAAAAATTAACTTTAAAGAGAAAAAGCAAGCTCTGTAATCTAAATAATTTTGTATATACCTTGAATTTTATAAGCTATTGCAGGCGGGGACAAACCAATAACCTTTATATGTTTGGTAGTGGTCTTGAAGTGAAAATATGTGTATATTTTTTTCTGTTACATTTGTTTGTCCTCGACTGCAATACCATCAAAAGTTTGACAGGTATTTTGAGCATAGAGGTATTAAAGTCAAAGTCAAAAGCCAAAGCCATTTATTTAATTTAGGCCCCAGGGCACTTATGAAGGTCACATTTACTGAAGTTACCACCGGTTCGGAACTCGGCCTTCAACTGAAAAGAATCCGGCAAGAAACTCAGCAAGGTTACATTTTTTTAATAGTTTTTGGACAATCTGACTATGTTTGGATTTTTATTTCCAAATAATTAACAATAAAAAAGATATACCAAAGCATATATCCTATCATAGGAAATCTCCTCAATAAGGAGTTTTTAGGCTACTTAGTACGGCTTAGACTTGGCAACACTGATTATTACCTAAAAAAAGGTTTCAATCATTCATCTTTGTCAATGTCAAACAAAATAGTTTTCGTATGGTTTTCGTTTCGTTTTCAGATTTTACAATTTTTCTGATTAGTTTCGAGTTTAGTTCGGCTGTTTCTTTCAAAACTAGGTGAAAACAAAAAGGTGAAAATTATATGTGTGGTGTTGTGCTTATAAAGGACTATTTTTACATTCAAAGTCGCGGTATTATACAACAATACCAGAATACGGTAAGTATTTTTTATATTACCTTTCTCTTGTTTACACTGATGGTGGGGCCAGCCTTTCGCTACCCAATTGTTCATTAGCGTAATTACATACTGAGAAATAGAAACAGTAAATCCTACTTTTATTTTGCTAATGTGTTCAGAATAATTTATTCACACGTATAAGTATGTAAACAAAGACTTCTGCCTTGCAGCCCTCACTCGCATTCTAAAATAGAACGGAACTTATTTTGAGGATTGCGAATTTAGTAACATTACTTGAGATTACCTAGTTGCAAGATTGATTCACACCCACATCATCATTTTCATATCAGCTGCGTTTCAAACATCAAATATTCACATTTCATTAATCATTGATTAAGCCAACTTTTTGGTGGAAATTGAGCTGCAATCCATGATGGAGTTTCACAAAGAAATTATGGTCACATCATAATAATGGAACCCATTACTATGGAAACTGCATTAACCCTTCGCGCGCCTTATACAGACCGTTTGTGTTTAAGGGGAACCGCGGCCATTGTGCGCGAAATGCCACTGTGACGTATAAGACATAAGTTTTAATATTAACTGTCATTTAGTTACTGTTCCATATAAATTTTAACTCTAGCAGGTCTTTCTTGTCTGGTCGTGCACGCGACCAGTTAATATCTGTGCTATGGTTCTTGAGAAAAAGGAACATAATATAGTTGGAATGGAAGCTAACAGATTTGTTTCATAGTTATGTACTAATTTACCAGAAATCCATCCAATATTTATCATTATTAGTTTAAAATCAGCATAGCAAGTTTAGGAAAATTTCATCCAATTAGATTTGATTAGGATTATAAAAATTCTACAAGTTTAAAAATAAATGACAGTACTTAATGACCACAACTTTATACTGAGTCGGGGCCTTTTTTACACTGCAACGCACAGATTATTTTTATTATTATTGTTGCTACTGTTTTATTTTTCTTTATTATTGTTATTATTTTGTGTGTACCTACCTATTATTATTCTGTGCGTTCTGGTGGAAATAAATTAATTTTTTATTTCATTTAATTTTAATGATGAGATGCATATAATACTGGGCAAGAAGACAGGCAGCTGTAGATAAAACTGATAAACAATTAGAAAAAGTGCCATGGAAATATCCTGGGACATTCCTCACACATGGCTATCTGCTCCCAAACTAGGCAGAGCTAAGGCGATGATAGCTCAGTGGTAGTGACGTCGGATACCGAGACGAAGGTCCCGGGTTCGAATCCTACAATGGGCTTAAGCTTTCGGTGAAGGAAAACATCGTGAGGAAACCATAGCACGGTGGTAGGGTACTTTGTAGTACCCGCCTGGCTGGCTACCACCCTCAAGTTGAAAATCTGTCGCCAAGCACCTTTCGGTGTGTTCCGATAGCTTCACTTGAGAGCCAGTTCCTTCTAGGCTTTGTGTGCTTACCACCTTCGGCCGCATCATCACTTACCATGGTGAGATTGCGGTCAAACACAGGCCTATAAATAGTAAAAAAAAAAAAAAAAAAAAAAAAAAGCTTGTACTATGGAAACCAGATAACTGATATAATACATAAACTACTTTTTTTTTGTAAATACACACTTAACCTCTTGGTTCTCACAAGTGATGCTGTTGTAACAAAGATAGCCACAATCCAATGGATTAATATACATAATTAAACCCAGACTCAGGATATGCACACAAATGCATGTTGCGGGTGGGAATAGAACCCACAACCTGTGGCGTTATAGGTAGAATCTAAACCAAATATGCGAACTGGCCCGTCAATGAGATAGAAAAGTCCTAAACTCGGCATTGGGTTTGCAGAAATCATGATAAAAAAATTACAATGGCTACAGAAATTGCCTAAAAAACATAACAATAAGGCACTTGATGACAAATTTCATGAATTAATTATAATTTTTTGCTTATCATTCTCACTAAATTCCACTATAAACTTGGGAGCACAACAAGTTACAACATAGTATAATTATAATAGAGCAATGAATAATTCTAGGGAAGTGGATGTGGCTTTATATTCATTCATGATAGTCAAAAACATTCCTTTTAATAGCTTAGTCATAAATATTTAGTGAATGTAGTGAATGAAGTATTTTTGAATTGACGAGGCATGTTGATTTTTTGTGTTTAACCTATAGGTTTTTTATTTATTTGACATTGGACTTTAAATAAAGGGGTACGAACATTTTTGTATGGGAGCTGGCATAGCCACCCGCCGCCATTTTGTTTTTTTTTCAATGTGGCGGCGCAAGGTGTAAGTGGTATATTTGGGTAGAGGACACTTATACAAACAAAAAATGTTAATCAATATGGTGACCTAAAGTGTCACGTTTCCGAGATATTTGGAGGTAAAGATCGCCATATGAGAATAACGACAATCATTAAAAATGAACTTATTACGTGTTTATATGCATTAGATTGTATTCAAATAATAGTTCCCAGGTTGATTTAACTTTTTATTAGAATATAGCAAAACAAATAGCTCGAAAAAACAATATTCAGTAATTGGTTACCTACTAAACCGCATCGCTATATTCGCAATGAAACACAATGTTGTCAAGTAGCTCGGATCGTAGTGGTTAACATGTTTTCCATGTCTCCGTTATTAAAGAAAAATGACAACACTTGTCTTAAAATATACTATTACCGAGATTTTGGAATATCGATGTATAAATAATATGAGAAGAATGACAATAGTTTAAAGTTAATTAAGTACAATTTATGTTCTTGTTTTTAAGCAATAAACTGTGGTCAAATAATATTGCATCACGGTTTTAAAAATAAAATAATACACATAATAGAAACAAGCCGTGACCTCAAACCTGTAAATAAAAAGGATTTTTTTAAACAAACATATATACGGCCCGCCTGATTATAAGCGGTTACCGTAGCCTATGGACGCTTGCAACACCAGGGGTATCACTCGCGCGTTGCCGACCCTACAGAAATCTCTTCACACCTTTTTAAGGAACCCCACGCTGTACTCCGTTGGGAAAACCACGGCGGAAGCTCATTCCATAGTCTAAGCGTCCGCGGAAGAAAGCTCCCTTGAGACCGCATAGTTCGAAACTATTTTGGTTCCAATGTGTGAGAATGGACTCCCCGTCAATGGCGAGACTTGCGATGCCGCTTGAGTTCGGGATCGTCGACAATTCTAATAGCACGTCGCTGAACCGAGTTTAAAGGCCCAAACTGGTATCCAGGAAAGAGCAGTACTCCATATAAGGCCGGACTTGCGACTTGTAAAGTTGCAGCCTTTGCCCCGATGTGAAGTACTGCGTCGCTCTGTTGAGCACTTCGAGTTTTTTGGTTGCTAGCATAACCTTGTCTTCTAGACGGCCTATTGACGTCGTTAGAAATGTCGATGCCGAGGATCCCGATGCTTTCACTGATGTTCGTGTTCTGGAATTGTGAGTTCACAGCAAATGGGGTTTTCTTAGCGGTGAACGCGCAGACTTGAGTCTTAGTGGGGTTGAAATGGACTAGGTTTAGTCGACCGTAATCGGAGACACTAGTTAGTGTGCTCTCGATTTCAGACACAAGCCGTTCGCGGCTTTCCTCCACCACGAAATGAGGAATATTTGCAATGAGCGTCCTCTGTACAACGAATGCCGTCAATAGACAGCATTTCATTGATATGAAGCAGGAACAGTGTTTGGGACAGTACAGACCCTTGCGTGACGCCAGCATTTATGTCTCTCAGCTCGTATGCATCTGCTGGACAAAAAAATGGCGACCCATTTGCATAGTCCCTCGGGGAACCCATATGCTGGTAACTTCGTTAGAAGACCACAGTGCCAGACCCGATCGAACGCCTTCGCCACCTTGACTCTCAATGGCGAGTGACCACTCGGCTGGTGACCTTCTAGTGTATACATAGATACATCACATAGAGATACACTAGAAGGTCACCAGGCAATGGACTATGGTGGAAGCCATATTGTCGGTCACTCAACAAATCGTGATCCTCTAGGTATCTCAAGAGCTGCGTGTTGATCACTCGCTCCATGACATTGGAGAGAATGGGAGATGATGGCAATAGGCCTGTTATTCATCGGGTTCGATCTATCGCCCTTTTTGGGCATTGTGTGCACGTGAGCAGTCTTCGACGAAGACGGGGCTTTCATTTAGGTGTAAGTTTTATTAGGTCGGGTCGGGCCGGCCGCGGGACCGGTTTTTTTTAATTTATTTTCAACACACTCGCTCGTAAAGTAACATTTATTGCACCGCTTTTAGTATCTTAATGCAGCTTATTACCCATTTGTGCTTTTTACTTAACATTACCGCACAGTTTTATGAAGGTATAATCCCGATTATGATAAGTTTGTACCCCACTGCAAGTGATATGTAGACCAAGCATTCTTCATTTAAACGGGTAAAATAGTTTGACAGATCACTGCTGTCAAAAAAAAAACCTTGTGTGCTATATTTGTAAACGTTCTCATTGTGTTGATTTGAGTATTATCAAAAAATCTACTTAAAAAATACAAGTCTGTTTTTTCCTCGCAAGTGTGTTGAAAAACGTCGTATGACACGCGTGTGCATTGATTATTACACTCTCGGCTCACTTATTACGTTCGCCTACGGCTCACGCGCTTAATACGCCTCGAGTATTAATAACCAACTTTGCACACATGTATCATTATGTACTATTACGTCGCTATTGCAATTTTGGCGCCCAGGGAGCATTACTTTGCGATCTTTAGTTCCAATTAACTTGGTAACATGAGATTATAGGACAAGTATTGTCATTTTTGTTTGCATAATAATGACAAGATGGAAAACAAGTCACGATCCGAGCTACTTTGACAACATTGTGGTTCATAGCGAATATTACGATGCTGTTTAGTAGGTAAGTAATTAAAAATATTGTTTTTCGTGCTCCTAGGTTAAGTCTCTTCAAAAAAATTGATAAATCAACCTGGGAACTATTATTTGAATACACTAGAATGCATATAAACACGTAATAAGTAAAGTTTTAATGATTGTCGTAATTCTCATATGGCGATCTTTACCTTCAAATATCTCGGAAACGTGACACTTTAGGCCACCATATTGATTAACATTTTTTGTTTGTATAAGTGTCCTCTACCCATATATACCAGTTTCATCGTGCGCCGCGACATTGAAAAAAAACTAAAATGGCGGCGGCTAGCTATGCCACAAAGGTTCTAACCCCTTTGACAAAGCATGAATTATGCAATTATTTAAAATTTATGGACACAATAATTTATGATTACTTAGTTTCGCCTGTGTTCCTGAAGGATATAATGTTTTCCCTGAATAAAATCCAGTCAAATCAATGTGCCAGGTTTCGTGTAACTCCATACTGTAGTTTTTCCATGAACAAGTAACAAACAACCATCCTCACATAGTTTCATGTTTATAATATTAAGATTATGCTTTTAAAACTCATATCCTAATATTATAAATGCGAGTATGGATGTATGTTTGTTACACAAAAACTACTGAATGGATTTGGATGTTTGGCACACAGATAGAATATGTTCTGGATTAACACATAGGATACTTTTTATCCTGGGAAACATATAGTTCCTCAGGAATGCGGGTGAATCCGCACGGGACAGCTAGTATAAAAAATAACAAACAATTAAACCTACTCCAAAATAGGTTTCCACTTAAAAGCTCAATGATGAAAACTTAATGATGTATTAACTGTAATGTAACTATAGCAATGTTTAAGTTCATGTGCCTTGTGGGTAGGTAGTAATTACTAGGTACAGGCAGATTGTAGTTCCTACCCAACGAGCTGGTTCCTACCTCATAATATTTTTTTTTTGTCAGTTATTTACCTGGCAAAAGCGTCATTAAATTGATGATCCTACCTTGTGCAGGCAGGTAGGTCAATTTAATGTCAACCATTTCAGTCTTGTAAAACAAGTGAAATGATTTGGTGTAGTGTTTTTTCCCTCCAAAAAATTGGTCATTAAACACAGAATTTTCAAGGTAAGTGTTTGTCTTTCGTTATATTGAAGTATATATACTAAATAAATACCTTTTTGTGTCGTATATTATGGCTTTCTTTCCAATATATCTTTGAATTTGCGGCTGCTATAGTCAAGTAAACACTAGAATTTTCTCGTGTGTTCGCTCTGGTGTGTTATGCTGTGTTACGTAATACACTGGATAACATTAAGCTTGGTGCACATTGTCTTTAACCGACTGTGGCGGAGTCCAAAAGGGGATAATACATTTGCTTGCATGTGAATAAACGTGTATAATTGTGTGTGTAATTAAAATGCATGCCTTCCCTTCTGTTGCTTTATAAGCACTTAATACCAAATAAATTAAAACTAAAAAATTACATTTTGTATTTTTATATTGTTATTTACAAAAGCTTCTATTGCGGATATTTTTTATATAAGTAGTAAATAAACTTATGCAGTAAGTATGCTGTTCGGTGTGTAATCTTACTATTGAGATATCCTGCATAGTAACAATTGAAGCTTATTTTATACAGATGCCTTCGAGCGCAGCTGAACGGCAAAAACGATACCGCGAGAGGATGAAGAATGAAAATCCAAATAAATACAAGGAAATGCAAAGAAAAAGTGCCGCCAGGACAAATTTAAAAAGAAAATAATCGCAGATTTTGAACCAGAAGAGCAAATAGAACTAAGAAGACAATGGAGTAAAAATAAGAAGAAGAAAACATATGATGAACAGAAAAAAGAAGGATTAGAGTATTTAACAGAAAACAATGAAAAAGCAATGAGAAATAAACATAGACGTATAGAAACACTAAACTACAGGTTGAAAAAAGAATATTGCGAACTTAAAGGGAACATCAACCAAATGAAAAAAAGAAATGTGTAATTTAAAGAAAAAGCTATACAGATCTATTAAGAAAAAAAAACAGTTACTCGATTTAAAACACAAAAAAAAATTTTTAATAGAAAAGTTAAATATCATCAATATTTTCTCTAAGTTATATTATCCTGGAAACCATATTTTTTTCATGAAATAGTCATATTTCCAGGAAATATAACTTAGGGAAATATAAAATTGATGATTTATACGATTTATCATCATTACTCTTAAATGTGGTAAGATTTTTTAGTAAATATTGATACAATGTAATCCTGCCTTTACAGGGTTCCAGCGTGTTACAAAATGTCCAGTGTGTTGCATTTTAATTTGTGTGTTACGTTTTCTAGTGCGTTATGGTACAAATTTTGTGAGCCCCACCCACATATATGATATTGGCACCACGCAAAAACTAATACCTCATCTTAATTTTTTGTGGTTTTTCCTCTTAACATCAGGTTATTTTCATAGCTCCATGTTCACATTGACCGTAGTTCCCAGTACAACTTCAGTGCAGGCGTACTCTAAAAGGAAAATAATTCACACACATGAAATTCAACTTTATAGAAATTGCTTTAAAGCCTATGTTTCTATGAGCTGAAATTCACTTTCATTACACATACAGTTGAAGTTGAATTATAAACTGTTAACAATTCATAATAAGGTCGTTATTCGATTGCGTGTGTGAATTAAAATTGAGGCTATTGTGTATTGGATTTTGCAATGGTTGGTTTTTTGTTGTTTGTACTGAATCTCTGGAACGTATTTTAATCATTTGGACTGTGTTGAGTATAGTATAATTTTCAGAAAACGTTCTGAACTCAATTTGTAAGTCTTTTTCGGTTCTCATGATGGTAAATGATGTGACCGAAGGTGGTAAGCATCAAAGCCTTAAAGAGAACTAATAGTGCAGATATTTTTTTTAACTTGAGCTATGGTTTCCTCATGGTGTTTTCTCTCGAACTTTTATTACAGTGTTACGCTGTTTCCAATAATTCCAGCTTAGAACAAAAGAGTAGAAGCAGGCCTGCGAGGTCATCTGACGACTTCTATTTGTTAATTCGTTATAAATCAATTTTGATCTTATCAGGTCATTAGGTGAAGGATTTTATTGAGAAAATTGTTAACGAAAGGCTAATGCTGTGGTATTGTGGATATTTATACAATATGCAGTGCATGCACAATCTGATTACCTTTCAAATTGGGTATGACAAGGCCAAATTCGACTCGAGAAGAAACATAATGGGTAGTAAAGAAAGCAATAGGGACTTATTTAGTATTATAGGATTATAGGCAATGAGTGTAAAAGATTTCTTATTTATTTATTCATAACTATAATGACACAACTTATTATTCTTGGACTCCTTATCTCGCCTTGCCATCTCTCAGTAGCGCATGAGTCGGCTTTTTGACGCAGCCGAAAACATAAGAAATATGTAAACAAAAACGGGCTGTGAGCACAAATATCAGCGCTAAGCTTCGCTAAATTTCGTAAAGCCTCTTTGGCATGCCTCCAAGAGAGTGAAGAAGGAATAAGGGGCTTAAAAAGGAGTTATAATGCATACAATTCTTTAACTACTTTAGAACTGTCGTTCTACTGTCAATTTAATACGTGTACCGAATAGATTTTGAAGAAAAAAATGATAACTTGATGTTTGGAGAAGGACAGGAGAGAATCCAGAAGTTACTCATTTTGGAAGAGAGGTATAACTGTGAGTAGAAAGATACTAGCAGCGAATCCCGGCGTTGCTCGGGTTAAAATACATCGCATATTTAGTGGTATAAAAAATATATAAGGATACATTTTTAACAGATATTATAGATTTCTATTTTCGATTTCGATTTGGTTCTTTTAGTTAGATCAATAATAACACTCGTACACATTTTGGAACTTTCCAGATCAATCCAAAAAAAATTAGAACTTTCTCTAACATTTTAAATTGCACTCATTTTAGAACTTTCTCGAACATTCTAAATCGATTATAATAAATTTCACTCATTTTGGAACTTCCTAGATCATTCTAGAAATTTCTAGAACTTTCTCGAAAATTCTAAATCGATCATAACCAATTGCACTCATTTTGGAATTTTCCCGATCTTTCGGAAAATTTCTAGAACTTTCTCGATCATTCTAAATCGATCATAATAAATTGCACTAATTTTGGAACATTCCAGATCATTCGGGAAATTTTTAGAACGTTCTCGAACATTCTATCTCGATTCGATAAAACTTATTAGTTTTGGACATTTTGGAACTTTCTAGATGAAGCCAGAAAGTAGAACTTTCTCAAAACATGCTATATCGATTATAATAGTTTGCATTCACTCTAGAATTTTCTAGATCGTTCCAGATATTTGTTGAACTTTCTAGTACATTCCAGATCGATTATAACCGTTTTACACATTTTGGAACTTTCCATTCCAGAAATTTTGAGATCTTTTCAGAAGTCCTCATGCGTTAGAAAAGGACAGCAATATGTGTTTTAACATTTTCGCCACCCACAACCACCCCCTTCCACCCACCGCGACCAAACTCCCTTACTACCACCTGGAGACCAAGGGGTATTTACCACCCCAACGGGAAGTTGATTGGGGTTGGTGGTGATTGAGAAAACTGTGTATTTACGTACCCACAAAAGCATTTTATATATATTATTAGATTATATTGAACAATCTTTTAACTTGACCATTGACGTCATTAAAGATGTCGGTATATTTCTATTCCTACGTTATTTCTTTACTATCCACCAAACGACAGACAGACGTCATGATGCCCTAGAATCATCAGGCGCATGGTCTAACTGGCGTTCGTTGCCCTCTTGACCAACGCTTTGTTTGACTTTAATCTATGCACCCTCATACATAATGTGCATTTTTATATTAAAAGGTATCCTTATATGTATTCGATTGGTTTTCATCGGACTTCGTTCGTTTCAACCACAGAAGCATAGATTACTAAAACCATAAAGCTGGAGATTTCCATTGCAACAGTATTAAGAGATTAGAGATGCAGAGATCCAGCGAGGATGATCAAGTCATCAATCAACCTGGTTGGAGGTCATTCCATGTTTTGCATAGTATTGTACATTTCCGTGCTAATAATGATCTCAGGGGCGTACACCGTAAATCAATGGTAAACCTGTCAATTTGCCAAGGCTTGATAAAGTTTCTCATAATTCGTGTAAAGTAACCAGTTGCTGATCGCAAGTCGTACATTTATTCGTATTTTAATTATAGGTGTTTTGCAAGAAGTAGTTTATGCCACGTTGTTTTTGAGTGATTTTTATACTAAACCATATTTTTGTAAAAAGTAGTGGACTAGAAGTAGAAACCGCAATTATACTATAGAGACGAATGGGTTGTTAAATTTCACATAGCAATGATTGCTAGTTGCAAATTATACGTCATCAGCTCATGGTCGCTGATTGCCGACCGGTTTTTTCGCTTGCCCACTTAGTCACTGCAATAAAATGGCCAATTTCCGTATTTCTCTACGTTTCCTAAATACGTGAAGCGTTGTAAACTATACCAGGGCGTCATTTAAAGACTAGATAATCTTCATATTTTGACTTCATTACAAAACTAGGTAATACCACAAGCATTGACTGGTACAGTATTTCATATGCTCTAAACCTGTTTCATGCTCGAAGTGAGTTTTATTTTCTTTTGTTCATTATAAAAAGGTTAAAGGTTTTTAAGTCTTTGATACTGGTGTATCTTGGCAGCTGATGCTGTTGAGAGACCCACCATGGTGGCTTGGGGCAAGTTTTGTGTGCCCAGTTGTAAAAAAATTGGACATGTTAAAAGATTGTTAAATATTTCGACTCGCAGCTTCACTGCCTTCCAGAGTGAGTTATTTTAGGATATAATTTCCGGTCCTTCTCCGAACTTTAAGTGATCAGTTAATGGTTTTCTCCCCAAAATCGCTCCGAATATTAAATTTGTTAGACGTAATATAATTATTTAGGCAAATATTGAATATGAATATCATTTACTGTCCTTCTCCGAACTTCAAGCTATCATTTATTTATCTTATCGCACCAAAATAGCTCCGAATAATAATTTCGGTAAACGTAAAGCATAGAAAGACGGATAACAGTTATAATGATGTTATAGATCTTTTTTAAGCCTCCAATTCCTTTTTCAATCTCTTGGAGGCATGCCTAGAAGATACTCCCCTGAGTTAAGTGAAACTTAGCAAGAATCTGCATCAGTTTATTGGTAATCAGTATTTACATACCACCAAAACACAACATTACAACAATGAAGAAATTATTAAAAAAAGTCCAAACCATATCTGATCAAGAACATTGGCCAAAATATTACACCCTGGGGAACGCCGAAAAATAGAAATATGTATGGTAATCAATTGTGTAGTATGAAATGCGAAATGAATGTGTATGTGTGTGTGCTCCTTTCTTAATCAAGCCCTTATGGCTTGACAGATATAATTGATTTTTCTTATCATAGGAAAACATCGAGTACGTGAGTAAAACTGCACGCGGCGGAACTCGGGAGGTTAAATTAATGAACAGTTGTAAAATCTGTCGACTCAATTTTACCTTTGTTATCGCTGATTTGCTAAATGATAGGTAGAGTAGTTAGTTTTATAGCTCTTTCTAGATAAAAGTTATTGAGGCACTGTACTGTTTATTATATTTTAGTGTAGTATATTTTATCTAAATCAGATGGAGGAATATTTTTCGATGATATGCACCTCTTCTGACTTCTCTTCTCCGCTAAGGGGTATTATATATATGTCGGAGAGTTAGATCGTTGGTCGGACTCAGTTGGATTACGATATTATCGTGGTACAAGGGTTGGGTAAAATAGTAGCAACACTGATTTGACTTTGACGTAAATAACAGACTTAATGAGGGTATGCGTAATATTAAGAACATTGATTTGACTATAACGTGAATAACAGAGTTAATAAGGGGACGCGTATTGCTTTTGGGATAGTTAGTTTATCACAAGTGCTCGAGCTGTACACATCTCAGTGCAAACATTGTTACACCCGGTTCTGTAGCCTGTAATTATTTAAGACTGTACATGTGTGAAGTGAAGTAAAGCGAAGTGAAGTGATTATTTAATTGTAATATTATGTCGTAACAATAACGTAATAAACACATTGGGCCCGTGAGGAGTTTGTTGCGTCGCTTCTTCTCCTCATACGGGACTTTTACGAAGCGATGGTATAACGTTGTTTTATTGCCTGCACTGCGCCCACCGAATCCCGATACTACTGAACCCTAATCGTGGTGTTTGTATCGCTTGGCTGTCGCTGACTCCGACATATATATTTTATATGACTGTGTTGTGTGTCATCAAAATAAAAGTATTTTCTCTCTTTCCTTTTTCTTTCATCTCACAGAATAAGTTTGAATTGGCGTACTTCTACTAGTAATTACACATATCTGGCATGCAGTTTTCCTTCATCTATACTGGTAAATCCGTACGTAAGTTTCAAGAGGTAGGAGTAGTCATCATTTGGTGCCACCACGGCTTTAAATTGTGCTTTATCATTATCAAAATGCATAATATTATCAATGATTTATTTGTCGTATTCGCCTGCCAAATGTTTACCAAATAACACTTGTCATGGTATTTCCCTCGCAGTTTGTACTTGATAACAAAATATATGTATGTTTCCTTTATCATATGGTTATTTTTTTATTTATGTTTGTATGATGTCAGTCTCGTATTTTGTGTTTTTTTTCTGACGTAATTTGTGATTTTCTTTCCATGAATGAGAGGTACAGAGTTCATTGCATAACGGTGATAAGGCTATGTTTTTATACGCTTCAGACTTAATTAGCGTTAATTTTGCATAATTATACGTCTTATCGTGCGTGTGATGTGTTTTGCACCTATTAATTATGAGGGGTGATATATCTTTTCAATATCTTTGTCTTACTTAATTAGGTATAAAATTATATGTAATCAATTTCGAACATCGTATTTTTAGCGTCGGAATTCAGAATCTGTATTGTTCCCGGTACTTTATGCATCACCTAAATATATTCCCATGATTATCTATACTTACTTATATTTGTATAAATTTATTTATTTGTAATCATCTTCAAGAAATAATATTACATTAGGTAGCAGAAAAGCATACGACTTCTGATGTTTAGGTGTATCCGAAGCCTATAGACACTCACCAGGAGTATCGCGCGTTGCCGACCCGGCCAAAATTTCTTCGCGAAGGTAGGCGTGCCTACAGCTATGGGATCTCCAAAGCTGTAGGCACGCCTACCTAATCTTGTTTTAGCTTGTATGTTATTTCAGCGTAGGATTATAGTAAATAGATACGCGAAATAGCAACTTCTTAGTTGGTAGCAGTTGCAACATGTTTAGTCTGTGTGCCATGTCTTAACTGTATCAACGTTAACAAGATTTCACGATACAGCTGCTAAGAATGCAAATAAAAACATTGTCGGTGCTTTCAGTACACCCGCACTAAGGCTCGTGACACTATGTTTTGCCTGGTTTTGCCACTAAACAGTGTTGCAGGCTATTAAACTACTATCAGTTGATTAATGTTTACGCTTTAGATTGATTCTCTTATGTAACTGATGGTACTCGTGTCCCTCGTGTTTTGGGATCATAAATAGTTGTACTGTATAGTTTCTTTTGACTTAAATATCGTTTTCGTTTATTATAAGATGCCCCTAAGCTGCTTGCGTCCCCTTTAAAGATCGTTGGGCGTACAGTTAACTATACTGGAGGGAAGTTCGTTTTTTGAAAGGATTTCATTAGAAAACTTTCAAAGTCACTTGGCCATTCTCCCAATTTACAACCCACTTGAAAGTTATGTATCTCCTGAACTCAAATAAAAGTTTGGATGTGTGTGTACCTAAATGCGGGCTGTAGACCGTTTTCCTTATCCTTGACCCATTCAGTCCGGATCAATCCCTTTTATACATTCGTCCGTGAAACTTAAAGGAATTACTATCCAAGGTTTCAGTACTTTGTGTTATTGACTGCGGTGTCCTTATTTTATACAAAGTTTTGCTGCGAGTCTGTGTTTTATTGCAGCTTCTATCTGGGTCATTCATTACTATTGAATATTTGTTTTTATTACATGAATTGGAAGTATTTGTTTGACTGTGGTTTTATGTAGATGTCGGTAAAAATCGTGCCGCAGGCAGGAATAAAACTACCCGTGTGAAGAGAGACCCTCCCCATGGTGGGTCGCTAGTGTTAAATATTTTCTCACCTCTCCTTCAAAGAAACATCGCCTTCAAGTTACATATTCTCTGATAGATTGGGCCGTGCAATTCTCATTATCAGTATTTGATTCTAGTCGATGAATATAAGGTAGATGAACTAAAAGTCAAGTACCTTGGTTGTTTCACAGAAAACAAGCAACGATGATTATGATGATGAGCTAAAACATAAATTAAGCGGCATATTTAAAAAGCTACTAACATAATTATCAGTAATCGTACACAAAACAGATCGTGTTTTTAGGTAAAATATAATTAGAACCCGGATTTATAATATAATTATGAACCGAGAATGTTTTGGACGTACCTTTACTTGTAGAAATAAACACCGCTATAACTGCTCAAATTGATAGAACATTACGGGATCTTTAGTGATGTTAAGATCTAACAGATATATAAACTTTTCGGTGTATTTTAAGGCTTTTCCAGCTATCGGTACCAAAGTTATAAAAAAAACACTCGTTTTTAAAAGTTTTGACAGTGGACCGAAGCGTCCACTGCAAAAAACGACGGGGTAGATTCGGCCCGCGGACCGTACGAGGAGCGGACCGAATAAACTAAACACCCTATTATTACTTGAACTACGGACCTGTATTTGGTGGTTATAGATAGAAGAGCCTGTCTCTACATTGCGCCCATTGCGGACGGTGCGGTGGTACAGCAACTTCTTTACCATACCTTTGGTTGGTTCTTTTAATTGATTGTAGCAGAGTACTTTATTATTCTTACTGTGCTTTTTTCTGTATGTGCCTTAGACAGTGGACATACTTAGATAACTATGTTTATGTTCGAACCATGTCGCACTAGTAATATTTCTCTAAATATTGTATCGCGCCTTCCGAACACTGTTTATTGGTTTTGTTTCCTGTTTGTGCTTACAGCTGTAAACCGTATCTTCTCACAAATATTCAAGGTTAACGGTAGCTGCTTGGCTAGTTCCACCTATAAGAATCAGGTTGGCAACGAAATAGATAGAGTCCTACAGTATTTCATCTTAATGCAGCAAGACGGCAAGATGTTTGGCACAGGTGCAGCATTCGTTTGTCTGATAGGGTCAAGGGAAACAAAATTAGATTCAGGTAATTCAAGAAAATATTGGCTTGAAAGTTTAACAAAGACGTATGTCAGTTTTCTTCGACATGGATTTAGCTTCCAATATTAACAATTAAAATTGCGTCGTTTAACAATTGTTTCAAGGTTACTCGAGGATATGACGTGTACTTTGTCGCCTTGACCTTTGTTATGTGGCTACGAATCAATGGAGCACTTTCTTGAATAGCAATGCTTTCTTCTGATCGATCGATGTGTTTATTATAAATGCGGTATTTTGTTGAAGCCTTTATTTCATTTATTTTATTGATTTTGAACACTAATATAAACGCTAGACGATTCTCTAGCATCGAACATAGATCTTGTAAAGACGTCATGAAGACTTCGTTCAGATTTCTGGTCGAAACTATGCAAATTTCGTAAAAAAACAATTTTTAAACTTGTTTGCTGAACAAACTGTTTTTATTGATCGCTGCTATTTTAGGAATTTACCGAATGATGGTATTGATCCTGCAGCAAGAAATTTAGACGGACCAGATGAATCGAATTTTGACAAAGGTAGAGGCTACGAGCATAATAAGGTTTTATGTGTACTTACTGGCCGGCTAGATAAAGCTTCAGCAAAAGATAAAACACCAGCAGTTCCTAGGAAAGACGATGTTTAAGAAATGGCAAGTAAGTGCGCTAGACCTGTGCATATTTCCTGTTTTCATACTTTCACACTGTTTGAAAGTGTAGATAATGTATTGATGTTTGTCAACGCATGTGACGGTGTGACTGTTATCTACCATGGTATCTTTCTTTGTTTCAAGCTTATTATCTACAATAGATTTTGTTTGTTTTCAAATATTTACTTTTGTACTGCAGTCGTTTTTATGTGTTTAGGAATTTTCACGTTTTTAGCTTTTGTCAGTTACATCTGATTCTGGTGTAGTCTACAATTTGTTAAAAACGAATAGTTCGCGATTGTTCGTTGATGATTCATAAAATATTTCTCCTGTCGTTCACAATAACACGTGAACAAATATGGTTTTATATTTTAATGTTATTTTCATGGCATCTGTTATCGTATAGTAGTGTGTCTTTGTTCATTTGAAGTATTTTCTTAGTACCCAATAAAAAGATATTAGCATTTTTGTTATCATAACAAGTATATCAAAGTACGCCCATTGCACAATGCAACATATTATACCTAGTACGTAGACCACCTACGCACAACCTATGTCGTGTGTATTACACATATTTATAGTTATATATTTAGATGCGTATAATAAAGGTTCACTGACACGCAAACCAGTTCGATTGCAGGTCGGGGACTGCATTTTGAAAGCTGGTCGAAATTCGTGACTCAATGTGTGCGGCGTCAAAGGGTACAGTAAATTGATTTATTCTCTTATTGTAGATATTCCTGAACATCTTGTGAATGAAATTCCCAATGATTCAGCTTTAACTTAACCTCCTTTATATTGCGATGGTGTTGGCTTAGTGACTTGAATTAGATCTTGACCTGCGACACTAAGTGACACCAATCTTTCATTTTACTCGATAGTTGTATCATACCTGTAGCTCGAGCCCCTTTTCAACGAGACTTATGTAACCTAGAGCATCCTTAATAGGCATTATGGTAATTAATTACCAACAACTAAGAGTAAACTTCGACGGTAAGATCATTTATGCATCTTTGACATGAAATTGTATGTAGAAAATATCATACGTCAAACGCCGTTAGTCACCGAGTCAGCTATGAAGGCAAGGTGTCACTATGCAGTTCTTAAAGTAGTTTTCTTGCTCGATCAATTTAAACCTTGTTTTTATTATCTGAAGAATTATTTTTGTAATAGTCTAAAAATTGCCACTGTGTTGTTTATGTTATGTCTAACCTTAATCCGAACTGAATAGGTCAATGTACAATTTGTTTCAATTTGCATATTTGAAATATCTTAATTGATTTGTTTATAGTTATAATGGACTTTCACCGCTTATTTGACCTCTTTCGGGTATTTTTTTAACAAAAACAACAAGGCGAATTACTAACACCCGTAACTTTAATGTATATTTGAAACGACTTACGAGAAATTTCAAAATCAAGGATAGATTGAATATTAGTTTCGGGAGTGAAATTACTTTTCAAGAGTATCTATTTGGATCGAGATCATGATCATCATGAAATCGCTGTTACTTACGCTCAGAATCATTAAAAATATTACGTATAATGGATTCGTTATTGTCATCCAGTGTCATAACATTACCTTCTCTATTGGAGTAAACATCCATTGCACAGATAGCCTCTGACACCAATGAGAGTAATAGCCCGTAAGCACATATAATATTTATATATTGATATGAATAACATGAGCTAATACTGAAAATATAAACATGGTATTTTTTTTTTATACAACTAGGTCGGTAAACAAGCATACGGCCCGCCTGATGGTAAGCGGTTACCGTAGCCATATAGGACGCTTGCAACACACGAAGCATCGCTCACGCGTTACCGACCTTTCCCCCCCTCCCCTATGAGCTCTGGCGACCTTACTCACGCGCAGGAACACAACTTTACACGACATAAAGTTATTTGGCTGCGGTCATGGAGAAAAGAAAGAAGCGGAGGTGCCGCAAGGCAAAATCTCTTTAGAAAGAAGCGTCGCCAAAATGCGGGTGAGAGGGGGACGAGGGAGGGCGATGGCTCCTCCCCATGATGGAAAACCTGCCCATTATTTGTAAATCCATCTAACGGTTAATGGAATTATTACAGTGTAATTGAACTAGCTATTTGTCATGTTAGTTCGTCTACCCGCCACTATGGCGTAACATAGCATGAAACTTTGTTCCAGAACATACTATGTGCGTTAGTATGGCGGGACCACATTATTTATTATTACCCAACTGCGGGCGAAAGCCTAAAGGTGGGTAATGACCCTGATTCTGTTGTTCACAACTAAACTAATTTTAATATCACTATGTGTCTTTCTAACAAAGAACATAAGAAATTTAGTCCTGTCAAATTAGTCCAATGCTTGTTTTCAATATAATTAGTCGCCATCTATCGCGGTTACGCCTAAATACACGCAAAATACGACGCAAAGATTAATTTGACAACTTAAAATATGTTCTATCCTTTTTCAATCATGTTCGTAAGAAAGAGATGAGATGTGACTAAAATTAGTTTAGTGCGATTTACAACAGAATAGGCACCAATGTGTTCCTTGTATGGAGTATCGGGTCTATAGGGTAGGTAGGTAGGTAGGGTAATTAGGTAGGTAGACAGTAAATCAGAAAGATGTTAAAATGAAAATGGCAAAAAACGGAACCCCTATAGATTCATCATGTCTGTCCGTCCGTATGTCACTTTTTTCCGAATCTGTAAGAATTATACCTATACTGTTGAAACTATACTGTTGAAACTTGGTAAGTAGATGTATTCTGTGAACCGCATTAAGATTTTCATACAAAAATAGAAAAAAAACAATAAATTTTAGGAGTTCCCCATACTTAGAACTGAAACACAAACAATTTTTTTCATCAATCCCATACGTGTGATGTATCTATTGATAGGTCTTCAAAAATGATATTGAGGTTCCTAATATAATTTTTTTCTAAACTGAATAGTTTGTGCGAGAGACTCTTCCAAAGTGGTAAAATGTGTGTACGAGGGGTACAATAGGAACCTCAATATCATTTTTGAAGACCAGACCCGTGTAACTTATAAAATAAGAGAATGATAAAACTAAAAAAAATATATGATGTAAACATTACCATGCAAACTTCCACCGAAAATTGGTTTGAATGAGATCTAGTAAGTAGTTTCTTTTTAATACGTCATAAATTGTAAACCGCAATTTACCTTTCATTCAATATTTTTGGCGTTTTTTTTCCTTAGCAAAATTGTATATTACACGGAACCCTCCGTGTGCGAGTCCGACTCGCCCTTGGCCGGTTTTTTTTTGTTTTATAGAAATCATTTTCATCGAAATTAAGTGAACATATTTTTGAATACTTTGTTGGTGTCCAGTTCGGTTTCTTTATTATACGTATCCATGCATTTCTAATATCTGTATTAACAGGGAATCTAAAATGATGACAAAAAATAAGTTACCATAAAGAAAAAAATTACACGAAGATAATAAATTCGATAAAATAGTGTCTTGCTGGTATGGTGCACACATTTTTATTTAATCATTTAGTACTACTACTCACCGAAAGATGGTGCATTTTTATTATTTTAAATTCTTCTTGTTTTATGTATCAAGGTATGTAATTTGTCTATGAAATAAATTATAGGAAGCAAAATAAACTTAAGCTAGCTATTTGTGGTGAAATTGGTCACAATAATGTGCACTGATAATGATAAAAAGACGATATTGATAAGAAGTGTTTAGAATGCATATATTCGACAACAGATGTCTCTAGCTGCAATCTGACGAAAAACGAGAAAACGTGATTTAAGGCGCGGACAGCTCACGATTTCAAACGACGAATGCACTCACACAACTTAGAATGTGGAATGACTGATGTGTGTGTACTTTTGGAAAATTGCATAGTATATGTAAGGAAATCAGAATAGATACGGATTTCTTAATTTATTGACATGTTGATACATAATATGAGACGATGAACAATTTTCAAAAAAAAAATATCATTCATGTCTAATATAATAATCTGTCTATTTATTTTCATAACAGTATAAATTACTAGCTTTAGCCCGCGACTTCGTCCGCGTAGAGCATTTCTTTTTTCTAGATATTCACTACATAATTATTATAAAACAAAATCCTCCGCCGCGTCTGTCTATATGTCTGTTCACGATAAACTCAAAAACTACTGCACCGATTTTCATGCTGTTTTCACCAATGGATAGAGTGGTTCTCGGGGAAGGTTTTAGTATATAATTTGTCAAGTTTTTGTATACATTGGCTAAAATATAATGATATTTTTTGGAGGTATCGAAAAAATAAGCCGTCTGGGAGCTTTCAACGAAACGCAAAAACTACTAAACGGATTTGGATGAAATTTGGAACACAAAAAGAATATATTCTGGTTTAACATATGAGATAATTTTTATCCCGGTAAACCATACGATCCCTCGGGAATGCAGGTGAAACCGCGCGGGACAGCTAGTATAATATATAGAGCTTTGTTCATGGCTGTCGCTCGCCACTACGTGTGATATTTGAAAAAAGTTCAGGTAGATTGCGAGCTCACACGTAAGCATGCTACATAAAACTGGCCGTGGGAGAAACAGTCCTACCACAAATCAACTCCATCATATTTCAGAGTTTGTCGCTGTGATTTATTAATAGTCATCGCGAAACAAACCTTGATTAGGAACTGCAATCTTTTAAATTTAAAAGGAAGGTGATTTGGGATTAATGGTATACGTGGCACGAAGACTGTTTCTCCTCTGGCAGTATCAGTTAATATTCTGACCTCAATAACATTGCGGTGGAGAGCTGCTACTTGTAGTCTAGTTGCCGCGACTTCGTCCGCTTGGAGTATTTCTTATTTCTAGATATGAATCATTGTAATAATATAGAGATTTGTTTCATGGCTATTGCCCGCCACTACATGTGATATTTGACAAAAGTTCAGGTAGATTGAGAGCTCACACATAAGTATGCGTCATACAACTGGCCGTGGCAGAAACAGTCCTGCCGCTAATCAACTCCATCATATTTCACAGTTTGTCGCTTTGATTTATTAATAGTAATCACGAAACAAACCATCGCAACTCTCGCCATCGACGGAGAGTTCATCCTCACACATTGGACCCGAAATGGTTTCCTACTTTGCGGTTTCAAAGGATTTTCCTATCGCGTACGAACAGGTTGTGGAATGAGCCTCCCACCGTGGTTTTCCCAAAGGAGTTTAGCATGGGGTTTTTCAAAAAGGGTGTAAACAGATTTCCGCAGGTCGGCAGCGCGCGAATAATACCCCTGTTGTCGATACGTGTTGTTGGTAAGCGGTCACCGTAGCCTATATATGGATATTGGCTACGGTGACCGCTTACCATCAGGTTAGCCATATGCATGTTTGCTAACTTAGTGTAGTTTACTTTGAAAATAAAGGAATTCCGTACACAACTTTATCCCTTTTTCACCCCTTAAGGGGTGGAATTTGTGTTTAGGCTGACGATTGAAAATTAATTTATATGTGTCACAGCGTTCTTGATATTTCCACCCCTTCTTTTATTTTATCTTTGAAGATCTGAACTTCATAACTGACGGACTTTCATTCAAATTTTCATTCCCTATTTTACTCCCTTAGGGTTGTTATATCAAAAAAATCCTTCGTTAGTGGATGCCTACTCTGTATAATGAAAATTTAGTGAATTTTACTGTGAAAATGAAGGACTTGCATACACAACTTTATCCCCCTTTTCTCCATTTAGGGGTGGCATTATTTCAAACGCTGGCACAACTATAAATAAATTTTCAATCACCAGCCTAAACATAAAAGTTGAAAATCCTAAATTCAAAACTGTCGGACTTTCATAAAACTTTCATCCCCTATTTTACCACCCTAGGGGTGGAATTTCATGAAACCCTTTCTTAGTGGATGCCTACACTGTATGATAGTAAATTTAGTGAAGTTCACTGTGGAATTGAAGGATTTGCATACGCAACTTCATCCCCCTTTTCCCCCTTCGGGGGTGGAATTGTCACAAACGCTGAGACACCTATACATTAATTTTCAATCGTCAGCTTAAGTAAAAAATTCGAACATCCTAACTTCAAAACTGACGGACTTGCATACAAACTTTCATCCCCTATTTTACCGTCTTAGGGGTGGAATTTCCAAAAATCCTTCCTTAGTGGATGCCTACACCATATAATAATACATTTAGTGAAGTTTACTTTGAAATTGAAGGACTTGCATACACAACTTCATCCCCCCTTTCCTCCCTTCGGTGGTGGAATTATCACAAATGCTGAGATAACTATATATTAATTTTCAATCGTCAGCCTAAACACAAAATTTGAAGATCCTAACTTCAAAACTGACGAACTTGCATACAAACTTTCATCCCTTATTTTATCCCCTTAGGGGTGGAATTTCCAAAAATCCTTCCTTAGTGGATGCCTACACCATATAATAATACATTTAGTGGAGTTTACTTTGAAATTGAAGGACTTGCATACACAACTTCATCCCCCCTTTCCTCCCTTCGGTGGTGGAATTATCACAAATGCTGAGATAACTATATATTAATTTTTAATCGTCAGCCTAAACACAAAATTTGAAGATCCTAACTTCAAAACTGACGAACTTGCATACAAACTTTCATCCCTTATTTTATCCCCTTAAGGGTGGAATTTCCAAAAATCCTTCCTTAGTGGATGCCTCCACTGTATAAGGTATCTTTGTGCAAAATTTCAAATCTCTAGGTCCAGCGGTTTGGGCTGTGGGCTGATATATCAACAATCAGTTTATCATTTTATATATTAAGATTTAGGTCCTTACATATGAAATTAGCGTTTTGTCGTACTGACCACTTTGATCTCAAATATCTCATCTTTGGTTAAGAATTCCAAATTCAAATTTATAAATTTATTTAGCTGGTACATTTTAGTTTTGAAAACAGTCATTCATTTGTATTTTCCTCATTATTTTTTTCTTTGGCGTCAACGACAAAAACATGAAATATCGGTATATTTACGAGTACGAGTTCTGCCGTGGCACCAGTGCTGCAGAAACAGCTCGAAAGATTAATTATGTGTACGGCGCTGGTGTCGCAAAAGAAAGCACGGTACGTTTTTGTGTTCAACGTTTTCGTTCCGGAAAAGTCGACCTTCAGAACTAACCCCGTGGACGGCCGAAGACCAAAGTGGAAAATGAAGAATTAAAGGCTATTGTGGAAGCGGATCCATTACAAAGCACTTCAGAGATAGCTGCAGGCTTCGGGGTAAGTGATAAAACTGTATTAATCCACATGAAGCAAATCGGGAAAGTAAAAAAACTTGAACGATGAGTATCTCATGAATTAAGTGAATCGAACTTGCAAACACGCGTCGACTGCTGTGTTACTTTGCTCAACCGACTCAATAATGAAGGGATTTTAAATCGAATCATTACTTGTGATGAAAAGTGGATACTGTACGATAATGGGAAGCGCTCGTCGCAATGGCTGAACCTTGGAGACCCAGCCAAATCCTGCCTTAAACGAAAATTGACTCAGAAAAAGTTACTTGTGAGTGTTTGGTGGACTAGCGCCGTTGTCGTTCACTACAGCTTTCTAAAATCTGGCCAAACGATTACGGCAGATATCTATTGTCAGCAACTGCAAACCATGAAGAAAGAACTAGCTGCTAAACAACCGAGATTGGTCAATCGCTCTAGGCCACTGCTGCTTCACGACAACCCAAGACCACACACTGCACAACAAACAACCGCTAAGTTAGATGAGCTACAATTGGAATGTTTGCGACATCCACCGTACTCCCCGGACCTTGTTCCAGCAGATTACCATTTTTTCCGGAATTTGGAAAACTTCTTACCAGGAAAAAAATTCAACTCCGATGCGGCAGTCCAAACCGCCTTCAAAGAGTTTATTAATTCTCGCCCCCATGGTTTTTTAGTAAAGGGATCAATAAACTACCTATGGGATGGCAAAAGTGCATAGATAACAACGGTGCATACTTTGATTAATTAAATATATTTTACAAAATAAAAATTGACTTTATATTCCTCCCGTACAAATCCCAATTTCATATGTAATGACCTAATATATATGTAACTTAAACTGTTCACCACTACTGAGCAAACTGCTCTCAATTCCTATTGCACCCTCCGCTGAAATGTGCTCCCGGTTAAATATGATTGAAAATGACGTTTTGTCACAAAACGTGTAAAAAATTATTTTATAGATAAAAAGGTATATAAACCGAAGGAGATTGACCATATTTGGGCCCACTATTGTGTCATCGCGTGTCTCAATTAAATATGATTCAAAAATCAAGTCTTATTTTATTATGTTCATTCACAAAATATTAATATTTTTCTATCCCGAGGATTAAAAACAGCATTAAATATATATCCGCTTGAACTCCTTTACACCTGTAGGTACCTACGCCTTCCGCACCACAGATATCTGAAACCGTACGCCATCCGAATCACAGTTTTATTAATATCGAATGTTGCCAGGTGTTAAATTAGGTTTGTCGTAGTTAAATACGGTCTATATAGCTTTTTCTGTGGAATAACGCTAGTAATGATGAAACGAAATTACGAGAGTGATATTAGATAATATTCGTCGGTTAAAGGTAGCAGAAATGCCAAATACACATTTTATTTATAATTGTGTTTGATGACAATGATTATTTTCCAAACAGAATGTAATGTAAGAACCTATTACAATAATAGTATAGTTATAAAAAGTAACAAGTAACAAAAAATAATTTCTTAAAAGTATTAATTTATTTTACGAAAAATAAAATCTTCTTAGTTTTAAGTTTGGCAACCAAATCCTTTTTATGAGTACTTATTTTTTTAGTTTTTATTTTTTAGTTTTGTGCTCGACGTCTCAAGACACGTTTCGGACAATCATTGGTAAAAATAATCCTCACCTTCTAGGTGTAATTTAACCTTAGGATTTTGGTGTAAACAGATACATTTAACGTTAAATGGCAAGGAAATATAATATTTTAATAAGTTCTTGGTAATTTTCTGTGATGTTTTTTTTTACATAATATGACGGTATGGGGAAGATTGATAGTACATACATACATATTAGAGATATCAATGTGTATAGCGTATTGACATTTCGTAGAGTACCATTAAATCTCTATTCAGAAGTAATCATAAAATACATTATCATCATCAGCACATAATCACTGCTGAGTGAAATAGGAATAAAGGTAACAGGAATACTACTGAAAAGAAT
Organism: Polyploca ridens; assembly: GCA_951394255.1. Classification (NCBI taxonomy): domain Eukaryota; kingdom Metazoa; phylum Arthropoda; class Insecta; order Lepidoptera; family Drepanidae; genus Polyploca; species Polyploca ridens. The sequence continues at coordinate 8,773,073 of OX596265.1, read as the reverse complement.
GGACAGATATTCCACTATGCATGGCCACTGCAAATTGGTGGAGATAGGCTAGTGTTCAACTTCGTTGGAGTTTATGCTAGTTGGAGACCTAAGAGGTCTCCAACTAGCATAACGACTTACACAATTTAGTGATAGCCGAGACCAACGGCTTTACGTGCCTCCTAAAGCACGGAAAACGCTCGAGTTGAAATACCACTAGACGGTCACCCATCCGGATACCGTCCACATCAGCAATTGCTTAACTTTGTCGATCGATTAAGAACGGCTAATCAAGTTAGGTACACCACAAGCGCATCAACGAGCCTAAAAACATTAATGAGAAACACTGCTTTTGAGAGATAAGCGCTTGGCAAAGATTCCGTGCTACTGATGTATAAAAATTCAGAAAAATCTAGAAATCTTGACTGAATTTTATTCTGTATCTGCCCGAATGGTAAACTGCTTTGCATTACTGATACAATACCATCGCGTATAGGCATGCCACGTGTATGTCTGGGGTCCACTATCTCTGGGAGAAGGCAGTTCATATAAAATCGAACCAACTCATGTTCCATTTTATGATTCCAGAAATTGTCATCCCTTTCAATGACTTCTAATTTTAACTTTTGGGTTTGTCCACTCCAAATCGCAAAAATACGGGTTGAAGATTGTAAATCATATTTGTGTTGACTATATAATTAAAAGTAGTAGGTGGTAGAAAGTCAACTAACTACATAATAAAATGTATATGTCCCAAGTTTGTCCTGAAATAGCTAACAACGTTGTCACCATTGAATAGCGTAATAATTCAATGGTTGTCACTGAAAAAGAATTTATGTGTGACTTAATAAAGGTGAAATTTTTCGTCTTCAGATATAATAAGGTAATGAAATATCCATAGATATAAGATTCTTGGGATTAGTTGATTTATCTTCATGTTTGTTTTTGTTGTATGTATACTATGGTTATGCGGCTATCAACAAGACGTTCGACCAAGGACGCTTGCACTCAGGGCATACGAATATGTGTTCTATTGCTATCTGTATAGAGCAATACTCAAATGCTTATAAAAAAAATCGACACAAAGCGTCCGGTACCAACCATGCAGGTCGAGCGTTGCCCGACGACTAAAGAACAACCGCGTAAGCTATTGCTACATTTAGACAGCGTGGAATAGGGTTGAAAATTGTAAATCATATTTGTGTTGACAATATGACTAGTTGCCGCTTGGATATTTATTTTTGCGTTTTCTTTAGATTATACAGAAAATACTCATTAAATTTAATAATTATCCGGTTAACATTTCAATATAATGCAGTATCTAATATATTCTCAAAAAAAAAATTAGTTGTTGTCGCTGAAAATACAGAGAATTACGACGCCAAAGTTTATTTTTATGCACTAGTTTACGATTTTTTTGTGGGGAATACAAAGCACTTTTCAATATTCTATTCGGTTAACATTTTTCTTCAGACCCTTGCCTGTCCACATTATTTTTTGTGTGAGGTATTTTCATTGGGTTGCGTCATACTCGCCTCTCAAAGAAACCCATTTTTGTGAAATTGAGCTTAGTCCCCGTCTTAAAATGAAAATAAAAATTTTAGGGACTTATACGTAAAATTTTATGCCATCAATATGTTTCAGTTTTGATCCTGAACAATTTTTGCATCCAACAACAGCGCACTTCATTATTAAAGCAAAATAACATCGCACCCGAACAGGATGCCGATTCATTCGAAACTAAGGTTTTTGGTCCCGCCCACTGTGACGTCATGACCTAATTGATGGCGCGTGACCTAATTGCCTTGCGGCATCTCCGCTTCTTTCTTTCCTCCATGGCTGCGGTATTCCGTAAGGTGGAGGTACCTACTTCCCCAGTCGAGCTGCTCTTTGAGCGAATAAACGCTATGCTCTACCTCTCTCAAATTTAATAACAAGCTATTGATTTAAGTATAGGTAACAAAAATGAGAGAATCATCCTATATCCACATTAATTATATTGTGTGTGCTTGTATATTGAGTAGACAAGATAAACCAAGTTCGCGGAGCTGTTTTTATTGTAGTTTTTCCAGAAAACAGGAATTTTATAGCCAAACATGTAACTGCTTTATCGATATTATAGTTATGAATTATTTTCGAGAACAAATCCAATAAATGTCATAGGTCGTAATCAACACAACTCGTCATAATGCCAAATAAGCCAAATGTTTCCCAATTCTTTGATTTCGGCGCAATATGTAAGCTTCCAACGTCTTCCATTTTGTGCTACTATCCTCATAAGAGTATTTATAGAGTAAGTTAGTGAATCATCTATCACACGATCCATCCGTCTCTTTTTCGTTCTTCCATTACCCCCGTACATCCATCCACTTTCATATTAATAACTCTTTTAGTCACTTGGTTTCCATCCCTCCTCAAAACATGACAAAATAAAATAGATTTCATATTCATGTTTCAATACTTAATATGTGCTGGTATAAATACTAATTAAAGTGTAAAACGAAAACATCTGCCGAAAATATGCAAAACAGTAGCAAAAGGCCTAAATACACTTTGTCGCTTATATGTGAATAAAGAAATGAGTACTCTGTTCTGTCACAGATTACTATTACAGTCCTTTGTGTTTCTGTGGTAAAGTGGGTTATTGGCCCTGATTCTGTTGTTCACAACTAAACTAATTTTAATCTCACTATGTCTCTTTCTAACAAAGAACATAAGAAAAGGATGTAAGAAATTTAGTCCTGTCAAATTAGTCCAATGCTTGTTTTCAATATAAATTTAGTCGCCATCTATCGCGGTTACGCCTAAATACATGCAAAATAAGACGGCAAAGATTAATTTGACAACTTAAAATATGTTCTATCCTTTTTCAATAATGTTCGTAAGAAAGAGATGAGATGTGACTAAAATTAGTTTAGTGCGATTTACAACAGAATCAGCACCATTGATGCTCATAAACATGTTTAACTCGACAATAAGTGTCGCTCCACGGAAGTGACAACAACAAAATATGTTAAAAACCAATGAGGAAGTCTTATATCTTGTTCCGAGGTTGCTAAAAAATCCGTAATAGTTGCCTGGGCTGTAAATTTGGCAGGTATTTTGTTCAAATCACTTGAATCGAATACATTGTGGTCGTTTAGTCGATTTACTCGTTTGGATCGTGGATACTTTACGGTGTTCCTGTAAAAACTCATTTTAAGACCGGGTTTCGATGCCTTATTAGTACACAGGATGCTGTGAAATGCCATCAGTCACGAAAAACTGGTTTTGGTTGTTGTGAAAAAAGTACTGTATGCCTATTTTGAGAAAACAATTTTGTCCTACTAAATTCCTTTTGGATGGTATCTTCAGTTAAGAATATTCTTGTTTTATACTCTTCTTTCTATATGATATATTGGTGCTGATTCTGTTGTTTACAACTAAACTAATTTAGTCTCACTATATCTCTTTCTAAGAATGAATATAAGAAAGGGATGTAAGAAATTTAGTTCTGTCAAATTATTTAGTCGCCATTAAAATGGGTTTCGTCTATTTACCCGCAAATAAAAACGGCAAAGACTAATTTGACAGCTTTAAATATGTTATAGAAATATAATAAGATATATGAGATGTGTTGTGAGTAAAATTAGTTTACCAATGGCACCAATATATCTATTAGACAAAGTAACTATCGTTTTGTTCAAAAAAATATATCAGTTTCCTGTAGCACTAAAGCGGTGTTAGTCGGAGTGTCAAAAGTCAACGTTCTAAAAATATAAGAACAAAGAAGCGCTTGTACACATTCGGAATAAATAAATACATAACGAGTTTTACATTTGGATAACATTTATTCGTCCGATTGGCGCGCAGTCTGTGTTCAGTACTCTATATGTTTGTACGTTCGCATCAAGATACATTAATTTATTTGCTCTTTCTCTATGTATTAGTGTTCTTTGGTCAATGGTCATTTCATTTTTTGTGTGTATATTAAATGTCGCGCGTGATTAAAATAATTTCGATATAACAATCAATTAGTGTATTTCTTTTGTCAGATTTTTATCAGTGCTACATTTGACTATACGACGGTCCGCTGTGTTGATAACAATAATTGTTATTTACTTTAAACGAGGCGCACGAGTTCGATCCCGTTTGTTTGTGAACGGCCATCACTGAAGGCGCGTGTGTTTGAAATTGGAATTTTTTCACTCGAATTTTAATTTAAAAAGAAATTGTGCGTTGTGTATTCGGTTTTATTCGTTTTAAAATCGATTGTCAATAAGTGATGTGAAAATCAAGTGCTGTGTGACCGATTTATAGAAATAATTTAAGTGTGGGAATTTTGATTTTTTTGGCACTCGTTCTCTGCCAGAATATACGTCCAGAGAGCGACTGCGGAATACATAGGAATGTTCTCGCGTGAGTATCTGAAATCTGCATTATGCATGAAGAATTTGACAAATCTTTTTTACTGTGATAAATTTCACCCAATTAAGGTTAATTATTATATCTGCTTGTTTTGGGGCAATCTGTTTAACAGTAATTTCATCACCGGGCGAAAATACATTTATGTTTACTCTACTTTCTCTCCCATTATTATGGGGTTCGTTAGCTATAATTGAATGACTTGAAATGACTCTTTATGATATTATATTTAAAGTTGAACTCCATTTGATACTGTTACATGAACTAAAAACTTTTAATGTAATTCTTTTAACAATGAGAAATATTCATTGATTCATCATTTTAGTTATTATTTTATTATAACATTAAACATATCCTACTAATAAAAATGGGAATGTGAGTTTGTTACCTATTGACTCATCAACGGCCCAATCAATCGATGATGACGATGAAATTTGGCTTTTTATCCCGGGAAACAATCAGGAACGCGGGGCGAAAACTAGTTGTTAAAATATTTACAACAATCTTCTCAGTCAGGTTTGTAAATATTTTGTTCAATGCGAACCAAAACAACCAATTTTTTTTTTAATGTCTCCCAACTGCTAATCTTGTCAGTTAAGAAATCGTCTTATATTGTTGAACATCATTTTTTTTTTTTTTTTTTTTTTTATACTACTAAGTCGGTATACAAGCATACGGCCCGCCTGATGGTAAGCGGTTACCGTAGCCATATGGATGCTTGCAACACACGAAGCGTCGCTCACGCGTTACCGACCTTTCCCCCCTCCCCAATGAGCTCTGGCGACCTTACTCACGCGCAGGAACACAACTTTACACAACATAAAGTTATTTGGCTGCGGTATTCTGTAAGGTGGAGGTACTTCCCCAGTCGAGCTGCTCTATGAGCGAATAAACGCGATGCTCTACCTCTCTTATCATACTTTTTTAAGATTACTTTATAAGTACCTAATACAATATCTATAACACTTTCATTCGTAAATATTCTGGCAGACTCTGTAATTATCATAAACTTGTCTGGCAATGTGGCAAGGCAACGATATAACATAATATAAAATGCTATAAGTCTTTTGTAATCTCGTATCTTCCCACTCTATTTAACATTCCAAAATTCATAAGCTTGAAAGAGATGCAAGTTAATAGGGAGATACTGCGGGTTCTTCCAACGTTTCAGATGCCATTATAATGTCGTCGAGTTAAAAAATGTAATTTTGTTCTCGACTTCCTCTAGTGATTATTTCGCAATCACCAAAGTTTTTGTCGGTAATTTTGATTGGAAGCGAGCTGCAAAGGCCTTATAATGTACATCATTAGTTATAAATTCTAGGCAAAAAATATACTTATAAGTCTTTGTATATTTTTAATATTTGTGCAGGATGTGATATCGTCTTCTAAAGTTAATCCCAAATCTTTTATAGTAACACATCTGCTTGAGGCATTACCGCATTAGTAAATTTTCTGTAGGCATTTTATTATAATCGCTTTCACAATATTTGTTAGTTTATCCTGAGCTTTGTGATCTCTTTTCATAAACAATTTCAGGTTTTTGATATTAGAAAGACATCATCCGGTAAAAGAATAATCCGATATGATTAATAGGTTTACTTCTCAATGATAAATAATTTGTAAATCTGTCGTAACTTTTCAAAGCCATCAATCTGTATGTCTGTTTGTTAGTAAGCTTTTGATGCTGTTTTCAAAGTAACCCAGACAGTTGGTTGCTTGATGTAGGCTGGTATCCGTTTGGATGAAACAAACTAGGCAGAGGTTAGCAGTTACCTTCCAAGATGATGATGATCTTCGACGCTATAAATAACACGAGACAGGCCCTCAGACGTGACGAACCCAAACAGGTATTAAGTGATGTGTTCGTGATGTCTCAGACACGTGTCCCTTGTCTATTTTAGTCATCTGTGGACTAATACGTAGTTGTTCATAAATGCCACGGATGAATCCAACCATGTGCATTCAGTTACCTAATGCTGTGTCGAGGTTATATTTATTATGTTTAACTGGGATTGGGTATTTTTCTGATTTGAAATGAGGGAAATACTAAGCCTTGCTCGTCACAATGGTTTTAGGCAACAGATGTTTTGAAGCCTTATCAGGTACGGATAATGTATGGATAAGGATACTGATTCGACAATAGAATGATTTTATGAGAATGAAAATAAAGGCGAATTTAATAACGATGGGTTGTCATCCGATAGAGCCATTAGTTTTAAATAGCAGATTATGTTACCAATCCCGGATCTCTAGGGAGAGAGAGATCCGTTAAATAATAAGATAGCTCTTCAGAGGAATCTGTTAAATAATCTATGACGTAAACTGTGTAATCAAATCGCAGCTTGTTGACAAGTGATTTGATACTCTAAAGAAAAATATTCAAGGCAATGTTTGCCTTAGTATCTGTAAACAATAGCTGTTAAAGTGCCTTTTCTGTCTAAAATATTTGTAAATATTTATGAAGAGTATTAGACTGTAGCTGATTCACATGATTATGTATTATGGTTGCAATACGGATTTTGGATTTACGAAGGATTTGTAAACACCGATGACAAAACTACATTGAAATAAGTTTCACAAAATGATAAGGTACTCCATTGGAAAAACCACGGCAGGGAGCTCATTCCACAGTCTGAGCATCCGCGGAAAGAAGCTCCGTTAAGCCCGCACAGTTCGAAACAATTCTGGTTTCAATGTGTGTGACTCCCTGTCGATGGCGAGAGTTGCGATGGTGGAAGGTAGCCGTGGGCATCAAGTCGAACAATTCTTTAGAACACTCCGTTGTACAAGCGGTAGAACACACAAAGTCTCTCCTCAGACTGCTCTAGCTTTTCCAAGTCGTCCTCAAAAGGAGGGATACCTTTGACCGCCAGTGAGACACAAAACACTCTAACATATCGAATGGAAATGTCATCGATATTATGCATGAATTGTTGGATTTAAGCGAACATGGGATCTGCATAAGAATTGCAGACTGCTTCAATCTCGTTAAAATTTTTAACTAGCTATGAGCTTAGCTAAAGTATTTGACATTCAAACGCACAGTAACATGGTCATAAAGCAAATTTCTGTAATGGTTATTCTTTACTAGAATCTATCCAGGATGCTAACCAGTTTTTGCTTTCCGATTATCATCACCTCTTAGGTCTACTCTTAAGTAGTAAAGAAGTAGTTCCATTAAAGGTTCTTGGTCCTATCAAAGGTCTGCCACTATTACAAATCCATCTATTCCATGTGTTTCTCATTCAATGTCATCTGAATTGTGTCTCTTTGAATTCGTTTTTATATAATATAGTATCGTGGAATCGTATTGTACCATGGAATGTTCTCTAAAGTCCTTTGTATAAGTGTATAGTGGATACTAAAATAAAAATTCTAGGTACTTTTGGTTCAAACCCCTGAGTAATTTGGTTTTCAAAGATATGCAAATACAAATATTGTTTTCTTTGTGAGGTTGAATCTGTAAACATTGTTATTGAAATGTCTGGGATGTGATACCACGATTACGTTTTGGAATTGGAAAACGGTTTATTTATGTTAAAAAGGAATTTGTACTTAAATTCTTCTTCTCAATCGTAAACTCCTGGCGGAGTGGTCGTGGTTATGGATTGTCTGATGAGTTTGCCGCGGCTTTTGCGAGACTTCTCCATCTTTCTCTATTCGCGGCACTGCGTGTACTTTCACTAAGGGAACAACTTGTAGATGATTGTATGAGGTCTGTTCATCTTGCGGATGATCGGCCGCGGGAACGTTGACCTTCTTCTCTTCCTAATACCACTAATCGTTCCAATGAGCTTTTGTTGCGGATGATATGTCCAACCAAACATCTTAAGAATTCGCACTTGCACAATCGACGAAAGTCTTTGTTTGATGATGTACTTAAATAGATAACACATTATTAAAAATCATTCATAATTCATAATATATCCTTGGATTGTAGTTTTTGTATAGCAATATTAGTGTTCTATCAACAGTAAATTGCCTTGGCATAAACAAAACAAATATGTCAGTAGGTATACGTGGGTAGTAAAGTCCATGTAAAGTAAATACGAAACTGAATAAATTACTATAATAAACAATGGATGGACTCTCTAGAAAGATTTATAGCAGCAAGTAAAAACTTTACCTACCGTACCTTCAAATTCTATATGAAAATCCTAAGTGATACACCAAGATGCAATTGCTTGGATGGGAGAATTTCTTGAAGAAGATTTTAGCAGATTCTTTTTTTGTTCTGTAACGCTCGGTATCCGTCAGGCGGGCCTTCTGCTTAATTGCCATAATAGTATTATAAAAAAGTGGGTAGAAAAGGCGGGCAATAATAATGATGGAAAGAATTCAGAAGATTACAGAACTATGCGCATTTACTAAAACATTATAGGCAATACAGATTCTTAATACTGGTAAGGTTTTTCTGGCTGATAGATCCAAATTGATCGCTTTATTCAATAGATAAATGCGGATACATTAACGACTTGAATACCAAATGCTTATAATAACTATATAACACGTCAGGCATCAGAGTGCAATTAATGCATATCATTCATGAATATAATAGCTGGAATGAGGAAATTTTTATTTGCACGTATGTATATCATTTTGTCAGCCGTTAATTTTACTTCGCCTTTTGTATTTTTCTTAGGGTTTGCAATCACTTTACAGTATTACCCAACTGATAAGGCGCGTCGTAAATCTTCGTTCGCACAGAAAAGAAGTATGGCCCCGAAGATTAACGAAAGAATGCTTAAAACTTACAATCAACCTTAAATCACTATTGTAAGGTTCATAATACACTGCAGCTGTTAGTTCCGTCTCACTCGCAAGTCACGCCCCTCCGCACGGCGCGAACTAACATGGCGGCAGCTGCCGACCAATAGCGGTTTCCCGCGATTTGAAAATGTACAAAAAGTATCTTCTGCGAAGGTACATCGGTAAGCCATATCAGTTGGGTACTACTGTATTAAGATTGACGATAGCGGACAGACCTAAAAAGTCACTGATTGTAAAAAATCTTCAGAATTAATGAGCATGTTTGACATCATATGTCTTTTCTCACGTATTTCATTTACTAAGCCAACTGACATCATGTCATCATGGTGCCCTGCCAATTTATCGTAGGTCATTAATGAGATGCCATTGACGATTGGAAAATTCTCAGATTTGACGTCATGATTCCAAGAAGTTGATATCTTCATCTGTTTATATCTTTTTGGTTCATGGTGTCCATGTCCCTCTTATATAGATGCTATTTTCGTTTAACCTGTTTGTTAATGAATTGGCGCCGCCGAGAGAATGCATTTCTGACACCTGTTAATATCTTTTGGCTTGGCCGTCTCACTACTACAAGAACTATTGAATAGCAAAAAATTTATGAACAGTGTATAAATTTTTCACCTTACTCCCATGTGACGGTAGCGAAACGGCTAACACCCGGTTTCTGAATTGAGAATTCAAAGTTGAAAGCGTCTCAAACTCTACTTAAGTATAACTTAAAAGTTGACGGGACGGGCAACACTGTAGTGAACTTGTCAAAAGTTTGTCTCCTGTATTTTAATTAATTTATAATTCTAATTTTAGTAAAATACATTATATTTCATTGTAATTAAATAGTATTTATGATTAATGTTCCTGAAAAATAAAAACATAAAGTGTCTTTACGAAAAATAACGAAAATCAGCTGTGATATTCACCGGCGAAGTGACAGCCAACGGAAGGAATTTGAAAACCAACAATAAACCTGGGGAGTATTGTGATAATAAGCCTTATTTTATACTTATAATATCAATAGTAGCTAAATCTTTTGAATCGGAATCATATCTTTATGATTCCTTGTCAATTTGAGTTACTTATATCATACAGATGCAAATGCATCAGCAGGGATTATCACAACTTATTTTGTCTGCCAAATTGTGTTAAGAGTTAAAAACTTAACATACTGAACACTGCAGTATCCTTGATGATATATAAACTCAATATTTTGGCAATCCCCTCACTTTAAACTTTTCATTTTAATGTTTAACATTTATGGCATTCCATTAGACACCCAATCCCAAGTAGTACTTATTACAGTAATCTTGAAAGAGAAACACTAAATTAAACATTATAATTTATTATATAGATATACCAAGTTCACAAAAACATAAGTAATACTAATAATTAAATATTTACACAATCCTTAGTAGTACCTCATCTTGTATTATTTGTGAATAATTCTCTTAATTACAACTCAATTTACTGTATAGACTGTGGTGTAGGTTCTCAAATATTAATCCTTATCTTCCCACTTGCTTAAACCGTCCTGTGTGTATTCCAGGTCCACTTCAATTAAAATGACAACTCGCAGAGCCACCGCTCGTGACATGGAGGAAAAACTTAAGAAGACCTTGCAAGAACTCAAGGTCTCCCAGGATGACTGCACTAAGTTGCTGCAGGAGCGAGAGGAAAGTGAGGAGGAAATTAAGAAAATCATAGACAAAAATAGTCAGTTGAAAAGTGAAATGGCTGAACTTCACCAACATTGTACGGAGGCTAATGATCGCCAAAGTAAATTGCAGGAAAAATTATTACAGTTCCAAGAATGTAGTGACAATCATGAAATGGCCTTGACTCGCATTTCTGAACTTGAACTCAGCTTGAGCCGGGCCAATGGCATTATAACTAAGTATGAACTTGAGAAAAGTTGTCATCAGGAAAAAAGTACACTTAGCCTATTTGATGAACTTGTTGTGAGTTGTCCTGGTCATTTACCTACTTCTAGGCTTATTGAGACCATTGATTTGACAAATGATGTATCAACCACTAATGAACCGATTTTGATGAATAGTCATAATAGAATCAAAAAGTACATCAAAATAAATAAATTCATTACCAAAACCAGGAAACTCATAAAATGTAAAGAAAGTTTCTGTAAAAATATAAAACTTAGGAAAGAACGTGTAGGACTAATTACTCAATTAAAAACATGTAATAGTAGTTTGCAAAATATGAGGTTATTATATGACACTGACATGCTGCAGTTACAAACAGATCTGAAGCACAAAGAGGATTTAATTAATGGTTTAGCATGCAGATATAACAGTGCTAAGAAAGAGATCAGCGAGCACATAGTTGCAGTCACAAAACTGGTGGACATGTGCAAAAATCATGAAGAACGGTTTGATTCCCTAACATTGAAAAAGATATGTAATTGTCATGTTACTAATCCATTACCATGTGTTGATCTCTCTTCTCCGGGCGCTCCGAGTGATCCGGGCGCTCCGAGTGCTCCGGGCGTTCCGGGTGCTCCGGGCACTCCGTGTGCTCCTGGCGCTCCGAGTGCTCTGGACACTCCGAGTGCTCCGGGCGCTCCGAGTGTTCCGGGTGCTCCGGGAGTTCCGAGTGCTCCGGGCGTTCCGAGTGCTCCGGGCGCTCCGTGTGCTCTGAGTGCTCTGGACGCTCCGAGTGCTCCGGGTGCTCCGAGTGCTCCGGGCGCTCCGGGCGTTCCGAGTGCTCCGGGCGTTCCGAGTGCTCCGGGCGCTCCGTGTGCTCTTGACGCTCCGAGTGCTCCGGGTGCTCCGAGTGCTCCGGGTGCTCCGGGCGTTCCGAGTGCTCCGGGCGTTCCGAGTGCTCCGGGCGCTCCGTGTGCTCCTGGCGCTCCGAGTGCTCTGGACGCTCCGAGTGCTCCGGGCGCTCCGAGTGTTCCGGGTGCTCCGGGCGTTCCGAGTGCTCCGGGCGTTCCGAGTGCTCCGGGCGCTCCGTGTGCTCTGAGTGCTCTGGACGCTCCGAGTGCTCCGGGTGCTCCGAGTGCTCCGGGCGCTCCGGGTGCTCCGGGCGTTCCGAGTGCTCCGGGCGTTCCGAGTGCTCCGGGCGCTCCGTGTGCTTCGAGTGCTCTGGACGCTCCGAGTGCTCCGGGCGCTCCGAGTGCTCCGAGTGTTCCGGGTGCTCCGGGTGCTCCGGGCGCTCCGAGTGCTCCGGGCGCTCCGGGTGCTCCAAGCACTGAACCACATGTCAGTGTCAATATTTCTGTGGGGAGCTCTGAGGCATCAATCATGAAAACTGTTGTGTTTTCTGACCACATTGGGGTCAATTTTGGACCAATTTTAAATAATCGTGTGGATCAGCCAGTTATTAATTATTGTATGCCGGGAGCTTCCTATACTGATATAATGAATAAAATTGTAAGTACTAAGTTTGACAAACAAACCACTGTTGTGATACTTATAGGAAATGGTTTGAACGTGAAATTCAAAGAATTAATTAATAGTTTTGAAACATTCCTCAAACTAAAGGTGATGAATGTTTTTCTATGTGCTTTGCCATACTCCGTCAACTATACGGATAAACAAAATAGGTATATATTGTTTTTGAACAATTTTATATATAGTTTGACATGTCGTCATAGTGACGTTTTTTCTTACTTCGACACTAATAAATTTGTTAGTGGACTAAAATTTACTGGGGACTCATTGTTTATGCCCAAAAAATGTAAAAACTTGATTGCTACACTGATAGCTTACAATATTAACACGGTTATAGCTAATATAACTAAATGTAGCCTTAGTGACAAAACGGTATTGTCTAGTAGTACTAATAATACTGTGATTAGTTGTTTAAACTTGTAACTCCGACAACAGAGAAGCATACTCATGGCATTACTTTACTACATCAGAATATTAATCGCTTCTCTGGCAAAATACTTGACGTTGAATTATTATGTGATGAAATCAGAATCGATATATTATGTTTTACAGAAACGTGGCTAAAACCAGACAGAATGCTTTTTAATGTAAATAACTTCACTGTTGCCAGTGCGTACAACAGAGTGACTGCTCAGGGTGGCGGCACCCTCATTTTGCTAAATAGTAATATTAAATATAAGAATCGTACTGATATTACTTGTCATTCTGTGGAACGCGTATGCGAGGTGGCATGTGCAGAGATTGAAAGCTCCATTATTTTATGTGTGTATAGACCTCCTGCGTCAAATTTTACTTTGTTTTGTTCCATAATGGAACAAATACTTAGTAAATTATCAAAGTGTAATAAGTCAGTAATTATTTGTGGTGATTTTAATATTGACATCCTAATACCCTCATTAGATAGAAATAACTTTATTACGTTATTTAAATCATTTAATATGTCTCATCTATTTAATGAGCCCACGAGAGTGACGGCTACTACTTCCTCTTGTATTGATAACATAATAACCAACAGTAACGTTTTAGAGAAGTCAATAATAAGTGGCGTCCGTTCGGATCATTTGGCCCAATTAGTAAAGTTTCCGTATAAAAAACTTAGTTCATCCGTAACGAAAACATTTAGGTCAGTTAATAAAACGAGATTAAATAATTTCAGCGTCAATATAGATTATAAAATTAGTAACACTACATATAATTCTGATGATCCAAATGTAAACTATGGAAAAATATTTAAAGATATTTGCAACGAATTTAATGTATCTTGTCCAATCAAAACTAAGAAGGTAAATAATAATAAACTTCAATTCTGTAACTGGGCAACTAAAGGAATCAGGAAGAGTAGGGATAACATGTATGATCTTTACCATCAGAGATCTTACAATAGTAATGAAAACTTTCATATATATGTTAGAAACTACTCCAAGATATTTAAACAGGTTTGTATTCGAGCAAAGGCCATCTACATAGGCAATAGGGTAAATAGTTCTAATAATAAAATTAAAACAGTGTGGCAGATTATTAATACAGAGACTGGTAAAAATAAAATCAAAGATAATACTTTTTCTCTTAAAATTAATGATAAATTAATCTCAGGTAAATTAGAAGTAGCATCTGCTTTTGAAACTTTTTTCTCAAATATACCTATGGAGGCTACTAAAAATCTTGCTTCGTCTTCCACGTTAGCAGAATCGATTTTACAGAATAATTTTCAACAAAACATTCCAGACTTCGCATTCACCCAGGTTAATGACTATGACATTATCACGGCTTTTAAGTCACTAAATATGAAAAATACAGAAGACTTATGGGGTTTGTCAGTTAAGGTTATACAGTCAATTATTTTCAATATTGCCCCTATTTTAGCCCTCATTTTTAACCAATGTCTCGAACAGGGCAACTTTCCTGACTTAATGAAATACAGCAAAATTGTTCCAATCTTTAAATCGGGATGTAAAAACAATCCCTCAGATTACAGACCTGTTTCAGTACTTCCTGCATTAAGTAAGATTTTTGAAAAGATTGTGCTAAACCAAATGTTAAGGCATTTTAATAACCACAAGATACTCCATGATGATCAGTTCGGTTTTACAAGAGGTAAGTCCACTACGGATGCGGGAGCTAAACTTATTAAGCATATTTTTCAGGCCTGGGAATGCTCACACGATGCTATTGGTATCTTTTGTGATCTCTCCAAGGCATTTGATTGCGTAGATCACCAAACGCTAGCTCTTAAACTTAAGTTATATGGAATTCGTGGAGTGGCCCTCGATCTTGTGGTTTCCTATCTTTCAGGGCGCCAACAAAAAGTAGGAATCAATGGTAGTGTGTCATCGGGCTCCTTAGTCAAATTAGGCGTACCTCAAGGCTCGATTTTAGGCCCATTTCTGTTTCTAGTTTATATAAATGACCTACCTTACATGGTGAAAGAACTATCAGATGTCGTTTTGTTTGCAGATGATACGTCTCTGATATTTAAAGTAGATAGAAAAGACAAAGACCTTTTAAAAGTTAACCACGCTCTGGAAACTGTGTCTCAATGGTTTGCTACCAACAATCTAATGCTAAATTCTAAAAAAACTAAATGTATAAGATTTTCATTACCAAATGTACCAAAAGTTGATACCAATGTTATTGTGGACGGTACTAAACTTAATGTAGTAGATAAGACTGTTTTTCTTGGTCTGACCATAGACTGTAGATTGCAGTGGGGTGCTCACCTGGAAGCCTTAGGTGGTAAACTGAGCTCCGCTGCTTTTGCAGTCAGCAAAATAAGGCAACTGACGGACATTAATACAGCCAGATTAATTTATTTTGCATATTTTCATAGCCTTATGTCTTACGGTATTTTGCTGTGGGGCTCTGCCGCAGACTTGGAATCAATTTTTGTATTGCAAAAAAGAGCAATTCGCGCCATCTACTGTTTGGGTTCTCGCGAATCTCTGCGAAAGGTATTTCCGGAAATTAATATATTAACTTTGCCCTCTCAGTACATTTTTGAAAATATTATGTATGTTCGTAAAAACATTAATTTGTTTCCAGTCAATAGTGATTATCACGATAGAAACACTAGAAACAAAGACAAAATAACTGTGCCTAGATTTAGATTAGCTAAAGTAAATAAGTCCTTTCTTGGGAATTGTATCCAATTTTACAATAAAATTCCTCATAGCGTGACCAGTATGTCCTTTTTTAAATTTAAGGAACATATCAAAAAGCGGTTATTGAGTAGGGCGTATTATAAAGTGTCTCATTATATTGACGACAAGGATGTATGGAAGTAGCTTCTCTCTGCACTTGCTTCACTTAGCAGCTAGTTCAAGGTCCATTTTAATTCAGAGTATGCTATTATTATTATATGTTATCTTTTTTTTTTGTTTAATTTACAGATTATTACTTATAGTAATTAATTCAATTTAATGTTTTTCATTTATTTCTAAATTCATCGATATATTATGTCTGTCTAATAAATTGTTATATTTTCTATATACCTAAATGATATTTAGTATAAACTTGTCAATAGTCATAGTGATAACAAATTGCGTGTTCAGTAGTTTCCTTTTAGTTTTTTTTTTTTTATTTCTAAGGCAGACTTAAATAAGTCATGCTCACTTTAAGGCCTTTGCTTGCGGCGGCGTCGTGTGACGGGTCGCTCACTTCCCTCCAATATGGCGAGGAGGGCGATGGCTGCCACACGCGTCATACTTGTGAACAGGTGCTGCTTGTGGGGGTTGGTCTGCTTAAGTTTGCCATTTATTTATTTACTTATTAAATATAGATTCAGTCTACTTTGTAGTTTTGCCGCCGCGCCGGGGCACGCAATTGTTGTCAGTGCGATTAGAATGTAAATATTATGTAATGAATCTAAGCTTGTTTTGAAAAGAGTAATTGCTGAGTTTATTGCCGGCTCTTCTCAGCAAATGCAACCTTCCGAACCGGTATTAGAGTATTAGAGTCAGACTTTTCATAAGTGCCTGCGAAGGTCTATTTGAATAAATGATTTTGAATTTTGAAACAATTTTTCATTTCTGAATTAAGTTTGAGTAAAGATTGAGTATTTATCCTTGAGTATGCTTAAAATTTGAGATTTTGATCAATAACTCATACTTAACAAAAAAATATGCGTTTCTGAACGCGTTTGACAGCGCTCAAACCACTCTTATCGCAGAGATAAGTGATTATTGTTTAAGTATCCAAATTTGCCTTCTTAAACTGTGCTCAGGATTGTTATAACCAAAAATAAAACAATGTCTGACGATACATCATTATATTTATTTGTAATTCTTGCTTTTTCAGCTCATGATCATTCTTTTTTTGTTCAATACTAAATTTTTAGCACTTAATTTTTTTTTTATAGTACACTAACATAATTTTTTTCCTAAAATAAATTGTCTTTAATAATTCTGCAGATTTATTCATAGTTTCTGTTTTTTGACCTTCTGTCTTATTTTTTCATAATATAGGAATAATATTTTTAGGTTTCCTTTGAGGCACTAGATTAGGCCTTTCCACAATATATCCTTCAAGTTTCTCCTGTAAAATACAAATATCAACTACATTTAGTTGTGGTTTATATGTTATGGTAATATTATAAAATGTAAATATTATACCTAACAAAATATTCAGTTGCATCATCATAAGGATTTCCATCTGTGTCCAGATATTTGAAAATCCAAAATGGCTCGAACCAGGTGATCGGATTCCGTAAATATTGGATCATATGAACCAGATTTCTTAATATTTTCCTGTAAAAAATATGTAATTAAATTCTTGTATAAATAACAGTACCTGGTCAACTAAGCAACAATACAATAGTTATCTTATAACCTTTTCATCAATCCTTAAATATTGATTATTTCATGATTCATTTTCAGTAAACTGATGGTAGCACACTGTGATAAATTTCATTCTGAAACAATAACAATACTTTTAATAATATGAAAACTTTTAACATCAGTACCTCCATACTTAATATTGAGTACTTTCGGATAGAGAGGAGTTACTGTTTAGTAGGTAATGTGTTTGAAACTTACATTTTCATCAACTGCAGGAGCGTTGCAGCCTGTTTCAATACAATCGTTAGAAACATCCTGCTATCTTTGTTTCTGAAATCAATATTTTCTATTATTTTATGAGATAAACATTTAGGTACATAACATAATGCAGGCTTATTCTGCCAACACATTAGCTTGGCTATCCAAAAAGGAAAGGCTGCCAGTCTGCTGGGAACCTTGCTATTAATCATTAGCAGCGGCAGACTTGAGGATTGACATATTTGTATATAGAGAATAAATCATATAGAGAATGTACATATTTGTTGTAAATATACTAATAAAGATACAAGAACATATCAAGTTATATACTTATGAGCCATGATTGGATCTACCTTATACATTATTAACAGATAAGTACTTACATTTTCACTGGCAGAAACTTTCCAAGCTCGATGCTGAATATTATTATAAAAATGTTTCAACATTGTTTCATCTCTCGGCTCTGTTGTGCAGTATATTATATTGCTTAGTAATAGCAATCCATGCACTTTTTTTTTTAAATGTAGTATGCCCCCGTTCTTTTTCACATTCTATTACATCTTTGTATCTGAAGAAAATATGATTAGGTAATTATTCTACATACGGTTTCATGGCAGATCTATCTCTCTTTATCAAAACACAGCCTAAACCACTGCGCGGTTCGAAACTTGAAATATTAGGCATCCACTAAGGATATTTGAAAATTCCACCCATAAGGTAGTAAAATAGGGGATTACGAGTAAAACCACGAGGCGGTTAGCTAATTCGAACGTAAACATGGTTTTAAAAATAGATATTGAAAGTTATTATTTACTTTGCAACAAGTGAAAGAAGGTTTTGTTTTTCCTCGATGGTGTAGTTTGGAGACCTCTTCTTCATATCTTTTCCCATTATTAATCTCACTTTATGATCAATATAACATAATTTTAATTAAATGATGTGTTTCAGCAATAACTTAACGTGAAAAACAAAAAAAAAATTGTTTATCTGTTTGACGTAACCAGGCCTGTCTCACTCCCATGTTTCGGTACGATCGCGCGCATACGGACTACCGGAATAACGCTAGTCGGTTGCAACGCGCCCGCAGCGAAAGACGCGTGTGGGTATAAATACCTACGTACTTATATAAAGTGTTTATTGTTCTTATTTTAACACTACCTATCTTGTGTTGGTATCGTTGTTTTCATAGTACTAGATTTTTTTGTTGTTGTTTCATTGTATTTTCCTAATGACCTTTCTAACTTTATTAAAGTCGGCAAGATCTAATAGGCCCGTTTTGATAGCATACCAGTGTGTCAAAAAGAAACGTGTGCGACCAGAAGAGACACCCTCTTGTGTAAACGGGCCTCTTAGACCTCTAAAACTCATGTGAATGATTTTTTAGAAACTGTTAGTAGGTAGTTTCGGTATAGAGTTCCCTCTTCAAATATACAAACAAACTAATACTATGTTTTTATAATACTAGTATTATTTATTATACACTACGTTACAACTTTTAGAATAACTAAGATTTAACAAACCACTATTTCAAAAATCAGTAGAACAATATTCAGAAAAAGTAAACAATTCTAATTGTTATGTACTTACTCAGTATACCCTTTTTTGGTTAATTCTTTAACTTTATTAATTTTTATATAATAAACTTCTTTAATCAACATGAAGATTATTAAAAACAAACGTGAATTCCGGCTGACGAGACTAGGTAGTCGTGCCGTTTCTTGTCGCGTCGTCAGTCATTCCGGATTTGATATACATGTATGTTACTAAAAACCTTCCCATTAGCTAGGATGTTTTAAATGTCATTGTTCACTAAAGGAGAATAGTAATAGGTACCAAACATAACCGAGGAAATATTGAAGATTCATAATACTTCATTAGACAACCCTACCGTAACACGTGCCGCGTCATACAGGATAGAGTTATACGATAGAAAGAGAGGGAAGTTGTAGGTGAATATAATTTTACGCGCGCAGCGCTGCGCGAGCTGGATTGAGCCTTATTACGTCGTTCCAAGAGTCGCTTTTTATTTAAATGTCGTTTTCGAAGTGGGCTTTCTGTTTACTATTAAATATTCTGTGACGTAACGTAGGTAACTAACGTTCCGTTCTTCACGAACACAATCAGCTAAAATTTATGTTTGAAATAAAATTAATTAAAATCACACCTTTTAACATACAAATTTGATTGCTTTTCTCTTGTAGTGTAATAAAGTAAACATTGTCGTTTACATTTCTCAATAAAACTTAATAGAATTGTAAAAAAAAAGAAATACCGATAAATATCGGTTTTTGTACATGTATCGGAACGTAAAAACTTTGCTCTTGATTACTTAAATACTATTTGAGTTAATACTTAGCTAAAAGCGGTTTGAGAAAATCTAATTCTCTTTTGTGACACATAAAAAACTTAAGTATCTATCAAATATTTGAGCGAATCTCTACTGATTATTGCTAGAATTCTCAGTTCAGAAACCGGGTGTAAGCCACTTATTTTAACTAAGGTGTAGAGCTTGTGAAGTTAGGGTTTGTAGAGTAAGTGCATGCAGAGTTAAAGGCTTGGCTCTACATGAGATCTGATAACTTTTTGACAGTGCGAGCCATATGTCTTGGCAACATTTTACATAAAAATGTTTTAGGTGGGATTTGGATATTCACGGAAACGGCTTATCCTATTGCTATAGGGCTTTACTGGAAGGTTCAGTACTCAGGTATAGCTTAGTGAAAGTCTCATGATAATCAGATTAGCTGTTTCCGTATTTTGGTCAATGTCAACAGTGTCAGTACGATTACGAATGGAATATTTTGCGACGGTAACATTTGTTTAAAAACACTATGGTGTTGCTATTTTTTAATATCCATTAACTTCACTTCTTCCGTCGTTTTTATGGTCAGGAAATATGATATTAACCAATGATATTATAATAAAAAGAGGTAGATATCGCATTAACGCACGCTAATTGTTGCAGACAAATTCAGACAATTGTCGTAATTTTGCTTGGCGGCTACATATAGCTATCTCTTTCTGTACCATACGTTCCGTATTATCTATCGCATTCACCTAATTCAACAATAACTGAACGCCGCTTAGTATGAGGGTAGCATATCTCTATTATAATATCATTGATATTAACTGTATAAAAGGTGCGTATGTCGTGATGGGTTTTTAACGTGTTATTATTAGGTATATTTCAATTAAGTGACGCATTAGCTCCGGAAACTTTCACCTCGGTACCTAGTATGTGCTCACCGATAGCCTTATCGGCCCTATCGGATTTATTTAATTAAAAACAACATTGATCAAAAAGGCCTTTTGTTTCACACGTATTGTTTTTATTTGATGTGCCTTGTCTTTGGAATTCGTTGATAAGGTCGGAGTTGTGAAAGATGTATCTTTTGATTGCATCATGGTGAGCAGCTAGTATGTTCATTGCTGGCTTCGTGTGATTAGTCATTGTCATATTTGTTATTACATAGTGAATAGGAACTTCTTGCGCGTATGATATGTTTGTTATCGTCATCTCTCTTTTTAGAGGCGGGTCATAGGACAAATGCAAAAACTTATACAGTAGTACCCAATTCATATGGCTCACCGATGTACCTGCGCAGAAGATACATTTTCAAAGCGCGGGAAACGCTATTGATCGGCAGCTGCCGCCATGTTAGCGCGCGCCGTGTGGACGGGCGTGACTTGCGAGTGAGACGGAACTAACAGCTGCAGTGTATTATGAACCTTATAGTAGGGATCTAAGGTTGATTGTAAGTTTTAAGCATTCTTTCGTTAATCTTCGGGGCCATACTTTCTTTTCTGTGCGAACGAAGATTCACGACGCGCCATATCAGTTGGGTAATACTGTACCTATTACTTATAATGATAGTACTCATTTATTTGAGGCAATGAGGCCCACCACCACTTAAGTATTCTCGTTAGAGCACCGATATTCAAAGCACCAATGCTTAGAGCACCGATGGTATTCCCTTTAGAGCTCCGATCAATATTTTAGTTAGGTGTTCAGACGGGTACAAAAAATAATATTGAATATATTCCTTACTTAGAACACCTACGGTGCGATAGCTCTAGTGTTGGGATACGACAAAGAGAGAAAACTAATTGTATTTTCATAGAGATACCTTCTTCTTCTTCTGAATTTAAGAGCTGTGCTCTTGTCGGTGTAGCTTCTTCCATTCTGCTCTATCATTAGCAACATTTTGCACCTCTTTATACGACACGACGTCTATTTTTGCCTTCACTTGATCTATGTAACTTATTCCTGTTCTTCCTCTTCCTCGCTTTCCCTCTATCTTTCCTTCTATTATGTTTTCGATAAATTCCTATGATATGATTTGATAATGCTTTTGATAAGAGATACCTATAAGACTAACTAAAGCACGTGACAGGCTCCTCTCTGGTGGAAAACAAATATACCTAGCAGCAGTTTGGTATACCTATTGATTGAGTATATCAAATACACTTGATTTTTTGTTTTTTTCACTCACATGAAATGATTCTCTCAATCTCATTTCAGAAATAACAAACAACCCAAACCAGTGTATTCCCAACCGCCCATTGCCGACATCCCCATTAATGGGGTCGTTGGGAATTTAATAAAATTATTTAAAATTGTTCCCAACCGCCCCATTGCTCTATCCCCATTAATCCCCATTAATGGGGATAGAGCAATGGGAATTTAATAAAATTATTTAAAATTGTTCTCAACCTCACCATTGATGCAGTGGAAATCGGATCTCGTCTCCTCGACACTAACCTCCTATGTTATTACACTACTGGTAAATGGCGCGGTGCAAAAAAATCAACAGTTTGAGTGTGGGCAATGGGGCGGTTGGGAATACACCCCCAATCCTATCAAAGTTGAAGAAAATATGTTATAAAAATCTTTAGTTAGTAGGACTTGTGTATAGACATGTGTTTACAGCATTAATTAATTTAGATGTATGCGGATAAGGGTGATTGATGATATCTCGCGGTTACGTCGCATCCGACGTTTTCATCATAACAGTTTATTCATATGGTTAATTAATTGCTATTTATGCAAACGTGTTCTAAGAAATTGTGTGTTATGTTTAACACAGCACGTGTTATTATTGTTTAATCTTTTTATATGATTTGTGTTAATAATATTTTGGAGTGGTTTTTCGTATATTAGCGGATGTAATTTTTGGCTACTTTCCTAGTTTGTTAGAGATAATAGGCATAATTTAATCAATGAATGTGATATTTTCAATTTGATTAGTATAAACGTGTAATTTGTTTATGTATATCTACATACATTGTAGTTGATAAGATGCGGAGAATAAAAGGCTTATGGTACAGTAGAGCTTTATTGAATTTATTCAATTGTGACGCAATTCGTTTGAGAAAGTTTCACACTGTTTAACATTTCAATCTTTTGATAGAAACCACATACAAACATTAGTTCTTTCGGTTTTTTTTAATGTTTTAATATCAACAATATGTGGTCCAACGAAATCCACCATACAGTCGACCAGTTTAGTCTGTGCTTTGTCTGTCAGTACTACCTCCTTACTCCTCTGTGGTAATACTCAGTTAAGTGACTATACTCACGGTACTGTTTGTATTATAATAGTTTAGGTCATTAAATCCTTCAAAACTAGTGCAGTGTTATTGTTTACAAACAAACAATACTTGGTCAGTCAGTCGTGTTGTTCGTAAGTAGGTTAATTGCGGTGGTCTGAGGTCAAATATGGCGCAGGTCATGCCCAACTGTTGTTGTTTATGACATCCTTCCCTATTTGGGTAATATGCTGGCCGTGCTCTTGAAATCATCAGTCCTTTATTGGATGTATTAAAACGACTAAATTGACTTCAAAAATTTCTTTGAACTACCTTGCAATTTCATTATATTATTTCTTAAATCTTCAATACTCTATAACTTTTTTCTAAATACACCACAATAATAAACTTTCATATTTTTGTTAATACAGGGTGTTGTTTTGGTCGGCGACAAGCGACCCAGGAGCGGTAGTACAAAATATATATTCCCCAAAAATGTACTTAATTCCATAAAATACTGTAAATATGTTGAGAAATACCTTATTCAATTTGAAATAAAATTACCGCAAAGTATGGTTACTAGGCACGTGCACAGACTAGAGTTAGGCACAAGCCGCCATCGTTCCACCCCTTTACTCCCTCGTACTCCCGTTGAGTATTATGTCTACACTTTAGCTTATTACATGATTTAAAAAAAAAAAAAAAATATTTTTATTATTTAAAAAAAATAAAGTATTTTTTATATTTTTTTTAGCACCAGTATCATTTGTATTATCGACCCTGAGTCGCTCGTCGCTGACCAAAACAACGACCTGTATATAGGGTCCTAATAAATTAGTGAACTTCCTCTTGAGGGATGAATGTATATGTCATTAGTAATCAAAAAATTAGATTAGAAAAATAATCGGAAAAAGAATCTTCTTTGACTTGTATGGTAAGTCAAAGAAGTTTTTTTTTCCCTCGGATTATATTTCTAATATTATTTTTTGATTACTTATGAATGACCTATGCATTCATCCCTCAAGAGGAAGTTCACTAATTTATTAGGACCTTATATTAATGCCTAATAGAATTATTGCTAGCCGCCAATGGGACAAGTGCCCATTTACCTTTAGAACTCTTAGACTGCTCCCTCTCTGTGTGTACAGTAGTGAATGCGGAACTCTAGAACTCTTCTCTGTGGGATCGGCGCCTAGCACTTCACTTAGATAGTTCTATATGGAAACGTACTGCCTAATATGTTCTGGCAAATAAATTATATCATTCATTTGTGCTGCTAGACTGTTAACAGGTAAAAGTTAAACATGGTCCTTAAGAGGACTCAATTCGTCATACTTTTCATACAAAACCTCTGTACTTATTATGGCGTTGTTAAACATTTTTCGTTCGATGTTTTGAACAAATTAGTATCTTGTGCACTATATCTAGCCGTGTATCTAGGCGTAATTTAAAAAAAGTGTGAAACAAATTCAGTCAAAGCCTCCGAAAAACAGCGTTTTTGCCTGAACTTTGGCCATATCTAATGTACCTATAAATTGTAAAAGTAAAGAAAACATTTAGATACCAGGCTTGCAAATGTATTGGAGATTCTAAATAACTAACTTTTTTTTCACAAACTTGTAAGATTTTTTCACAAGGAGTATACTCCTGGAACAAGTTTTATGAATGTGAAATCATGAATGACGACCTAGCGAAGCGGCCGCGAGTGATCAGCGGAATTTACCAACTGATAACTGACGGCTCTGATGCTGTCTCTCTTTTTTCGCAGTCAAACATTACGTTGGATGAAACAACAAGCTTCTAGACTATGCTTGCGTTGAAGTTGCGCCGGCCACAGAGGGCCGCCTTAAATCGCTTTATATATGTAGATTCAAACGTCGTTGTGATGATGTTTAGTTAGGCGACGTGCTTTGCCACAGATAAATTGTTGTTATCTTTAGTTGTATCTTTACAAATATACCATCTGGCGTATTATAAAATGTACTGTATATACTTATATCACATTATTCACAGTTGATAGTATTAAACACATGACCTAGTTAGGGGCCGTCGGGCGTCCATGTAGCGTCGAGGGCAGGACACGGGAAAATATCAGATAACTGTTTTTATTTGCCTTGTCGCCATTGCATTGATGTTTATTATAACAAGTTAAATAACGTATCTTTGAAGATACGAGTAGGACAATCTGTGAAACGAAAATGATAAAAAAATACCTATGATACTTCCAATAATTTAATTCTATTTCCGCAAATCGATTCCGGAATCAAACAACAGAATGTTGACTTTATATCGATGACATGAGAAAAATCAGCCGTAGGTATGAGGGTTATAAGGATGCTATTTCTTTGAGAATTCTCTTTAAGAATGGCCTGAGGTCCAATGATATTATAATATTCCTCTTAGGGTTCCGAACAAAAAGGGTAAAAAAGGAAACCTTATGGTGCCGCTCTATCCGTCTATCTGTCTGTCTGTCCGTCTGTCACAGCGGTATTGCAGCACTAATACTATTGATTTGAAATATTGCTGTCCCAATCTTATTACAATTTAAAAATTACATTATTATTTTCTTTGCAAAAGGGGGCGAAATCCCCCATTTCGATTTCAAATCAACCATAAATTCAAATTAGATTTTGTTTTGAAACATCGTAATAGGTCAAAGTAAACTTGATCTCTGTTTAAGGAACTTTAGGCCGTCAAAATGAGAGGATAGCAATTCCTCGTATCTCAAAAAATGTTCAGACTTTTTTTAGTTACCGGTAAATAGCTATGATTACTTTGTAGAGCAGTACCCATAAATACTAGGCATAGAAAATATTTAATATTCACATGATATGTTTTTTAAATAACATGCACCAATGAGGGAATACTGGAAAACATGTAAAGACTGTCTTAACCAGAGGACCTAATCCTCACACTTACTAAGGCTTCTCTAGTGTTAGCACTCTATCTATTTATACATCATTGATACATTGTAATGTAACACACTTGAATAGGTACCTCTTGTAAGATAACGCGGGTGAGGCTATCGAGTTTTTTTTTCTATTGTGGTTGCGGGTTACAAACATCAGTCCTTTACTAATTAATATTGTAGTTTTGTATTCGTGTACATAGTTCTATTGCGCATTACGACTATGGTTGTAAGTGTTTTATGTAATGTTTAATTTTGTTACGTCGTTTCATACTTTCCATGACACTTACTGAGATACAGATAATGTATTGGTGTTTATTGCGCTTTATCAATTTTAATGCTTTGGTAAAGCAAAAATCTTGTACATAAGTGCCCTTAAGGGGCCTAAATTTTTTTTTTTTTTTTTACTGTTTATAGGCCTGTGTTTGACCGCAATCTCACCATGGTAAGTGATGATGCGGCCGAAGGTGGTAAGCACACAGAGCCTAGAAGGAACTGGCTCTCAAGTGCAGCTGTCGGAACACACCGAAAGGTGCTTGGCGACAGAATTTCAACTTTTTTTTTAATAAATGGCTTTGACTTTGACTGAATAAAATAATAGAAAAGTGTTTTTAAAAAATGCCACAAAAAAAATATGGCTCTTTAAGGCGCCGATCCCACAGAGAGTTCTAGAGTTCCGAGTTCTGCATTCCGTGTTGACTATTGTGCACACAGCAAGCAGTCTAGAGTTCTAGAGTTCTGCAATATTCGCTACTGATCGCACATCATACACTTTTTTTTACTTTCAAAGACCCCACATAGCTTACAGTCAACGCGGAATGCAGAACTCTAGAACTTTTTTCTGTGGGATCGGCGCCTTAAAACTGGGAAATTTTGTAAATTGTAATAGTTGGCTCTTCCGTCTCAAATGGTTGCCGACCCCTGATCTAGCCTATTCTCAGTTTGCTATCTCTGTCAAAACAGGCCTAGTCTTCACTGTCTCATGAGTCACCCGCATCTCCCACCAAAACTCGGTAGGTATAAGGTCGAAATAATAATATTATGAACGAATTATGCAGTGCAACAACCTCGCTCGCTCAGTGGGCACCACGTGCACAGCCAGATGTTACGTGAATATGACGACCACCACACGCGATGTGTTGCGTAAACTTGTTTTATGGGCTCTTGGTACTTACGTCTCGATTGTACACGATGTAAGAGTAGAGATCGACCTATCATGTAGCAATTTGTGGCCCCGTAGATTGGGAGCAATTGAGACGTGAACAAAAACCGTCATCTACTCGAATATGTTGTACCCTATTGTACCTTACTATGTACCTTAAGCGCTCGTGGTGTAGCATGATTAGCCATTCTTAATCGATCGGAAAAGTTAAGCTACCACCGTCGTAGTCGGTACCTGGATGGGTGACCGCCTAGTGGTATTTCAAATCGAGCGTTTCTGTGCTTCGGAAGGCACGTAAAGCCGTTGGTCCCGGGTATCACTTAATTGTGATAGTCGTTAAGCTAGTTGGAGGTCTCATAGGCGGCTTGAAAACTCCAACAGTAGGTTTACCACTAGCCTACCTCCACCGATCCGCAGTGGGCACGCGTGGTGCAGTATTGCCCATTCTCCCTGAAAGGAGGCCTGTTCAGCAGTGGGACATTATAGGCTGATGATGATGATGATGATGTACCTTAGTAAATCTTAGAGCCTAAGCTGCATAATGGATTTTTTTTACTCATTTCTTATATGTACGTAAGATTTTATTTATTCTCATTAATTCTTCATGATTTGGTACTTAGTCCAAGAGATTACCATTTTTTTATTAAAATTATTAACTAGAAATATTATGAATGTTTTTTTTTTAATGAAAAATCGCCTTCGCAACATAAAAATTGATATCAACTTGTAAAAATGTCCTTATCGCATCGGAAATAAACAAATTGCTACGCTCATGTCATATGTTATCATAAAAACGACCAAATCTGACGAAATAAATAATGAATATTTAAATTATGTAGTTAGCGAATGAACTATCTGTGGCCCGTGGTTCCACCTACGCCTGCGGTCTCGGCAGGTTTCAAGCTCTACCCAAAATATTAACAATTCCATCAACCCTTTTTACCCCTTTAGGGTTTGAAAATACACTTTTCCGTTTATGTGCAGCTCAGACGACAGACTATCCGTGCCGCACTTTTTAGTCTGTGAAAATAGAATATACAATTCCAAGCAGTGACCCGACGCGCAAAAAGTCTGCGAAAGAATAGAATGTACCCAAAATTATCTATTTCTTTTTCTGTCTTTCAAGTACAAAATAATACATCGCAGTGTCTGTATTGTTATAGCGTGTACGTCTCTAGAGTTCTACCGACACAGAATGACTGAAGGAAAATGTACGTTGTGTGCTATGAATCTGTGGAAAATCCGTGACGGACTTTTTTGTGCCGCAGACTCT
Organism: Polyploca ridens; assembly: GCA_951394255.1. Classification (NCBI taxonomy): domain Eukaryota; kingdom Metazoa; phylum Arthropoda; class Insecta; order Lepidoptera; family Drepanidae; genus Polyploca; species Polyploca ridens. The sequence goes on along the minus strand of OX596265.1, from coordinate 8,744,608 downwards.
TTCGCACAAAAAGTCTGTCGTCTGTGCTGCACCTTAAGGAGTGAAAAACTTCGGTTAATTTTCAGATTCTACATCATTTGAAGTCTGCTTTCTTTTTTGTTAATTATTCTTTAATATTTACTAGTATAACCTATAAACTAAAATGTTATCAAGTTTTCTTAAGCCGTCGATTTATATTCGTAAATCAATAATATGATTAGATTAAGTATCTTAATTATAAATGCGGAATATCACATAAATTGCAAATAGGAAACGTGTTGTAAGCGAAAAAACTAATCTCAGGGTTAAACGATCGTGACGACAAAGCCACAGTTGACTGATAAGCGAATCCAGTAACACAACATAGAAACGTTTGATGCTCGAAAACTAAGAACGATTAACGTATTGATTTCATTTATGTGAATAATAAAGTAATCAATAAAAAAACATTACCATACTGAACGCCTTGAATAAAGTCTAAAATTAGTAATTGATTTACTTTCTTCAATGAATTACAGGCCAGACAGAATTGACACTGATTAGCATTCAAGTTGATCTACTGATCTTGTTATATAATTTACTACATAGTATCTTGATAATTTTAAGGAATTGAATTTTGTTAACGACTAGCAGACCCCCGCGGTTTCACCTGCGAACGTTTTGAATTTATTTGCGCGGGCTAATTATTTTTCAAAAATAAAAGTAGGTAAGTTACTCTTTATAACATTAAATATGTACCGGAACAGACAGGCAAAAATATTTAGGCACCGATCCCACAGAAAGATTTTTAGAGTTCCGCGTTCCGAGTTCTGCATTCCGTGTTGACTATTGTGGACACAGCAAGCAGTCTAGACTTCTAGAGTTCTGCAATATTCGCTACTGATCACACATCATACACTTTTTTTTACTTTCAAAGGCGCCACATAGTTTACAATCAACGCGGAATGCAGAACTCGGAACTCGGAACTCTAGAACTCTTGTCAGTGGGATCGGCGCCTTAAAAACTCAATCCGATTTCATTAAAAAAAAGTTGAACTCACATAAAAGCTTGGTGCAATGCGCAGATAGAGAATTGTAGGTAGATAGGCTGTCAGCGTATAACGAAGAAGATAGCGATAGTTTGACATAATTACATATATATTTTGATTTTTATCGTATTTAGAAGAAATTATCTGTACAACTTGCATGATATTGACATAAAATACACTTGAGTATGGTAATCCTTTGATTTTCTTACTGTATCAGTTAAAAAAAACTACTGAACGATGAAAGGTTATGTTTGGTTCGTTTCGTTCACTACGGCTTTTACAGCAATTCACCATCACTACACAGCAAAAAATATCTTTGAAAATATATACAAAGCAGTGTTGCCAGATTTTTTTTTCGGTCAAAGCGGTATTTTGTAACTGCTTGAGTAAAAAAAAAGCGGGATTCTATCGCCGAAAGCGGGACATACTAAAAAAACCCGGCCAAGTGCGAGTCGGATTCACGCACCGAGAGTTCCGTAGAAACTTGTAGGTGCCTGATTCTCGGAGATTTTTTCCCTTTTTTCGATTATGTTGTAATATAATGGCAATTTTTTTCTTCTTTTTGCCATGTAACTGCAAAACGTTTTTCGGATTTTCCTTTACTTGTGCTACATGGAATTGCTTTTTGCCAAATTGTATGATTCTAGGTCAACGGGAAGTACCCTTTAGGTTTTGTCCCTTGCGAGCGGCAAAATATGCGGCATATACTGCCGTATATTTTGTTTTTTGTATATCACAGTGACATTTAGCGCACATTGGCGCGGAGTTGCGTTGTTTAAGGAGAACCTTAAACACCACTGTGGTGGTTAAGACGCGTCACAGGAAAGCTGTTGCCATTTCTGTGCAGTGGTGTCTTTATAATTTCCCACTTCTACGTCCAACGATGATTTCACCGTCGAGTAATCCACGAAAGCGGGACTGAACCTGTCACGCGCGGAACATTCAATTTTGGGCTAAAAATCGGGACGTCTGGCAACGCAGTCACAAATAACATACAATTAGGGTTTCACTGCCGCCATCAACAAATATCATATATACGCAAACTTGTTTGGCCTCAACGACACTGAGGTCAAACAATAAAAACCTATACGCGAGATAGGGACAAAAAATACGCTTAGTCCTGCTCACACATACACGTTTTGACATATGCGTATCTTGGCCTGTCTACCTGTAATTCTCCATCTATGGTGCAATGCAATACTCATTTTGAAATGGGAATGTCAAATATCAAAGAATATTGAAATCAAAAACACTAAGGAGTATTGATATCAACTTCGATGCAAATCACCCCTAAAATAACTTTCTACCCCCTTTTAACCCCGTTAGGCGATGAGTTTCAATAAAATATGAAACACGTCTTCCATCAATTCTGTTAAAGAATGTTTATGCAAAATTTGAAGTAGATCGGACCAAGGAATCACGTTGTCCCATACAAACTTTACCCCCGTTTTTAAAATAAAATAAATAAATAAATAAATGAACGTTTATTTGTCTCCAACTTAAAAATAACATAATAAAACAAAAGTAAAAAGTAATAAATAAAAGCAGAGACAAAAAGGTCTAGTGCTCAGCCATGGCTGTGGATAGGCATATCGCACAACCGCTGATATTCTGCACTAGCCTGACATTAAATGATGAGTCTGCATTCAATATACAATAATATATTATATGATTGGAATAAATTTAAAATAAAATAAAAGTAATAAACCACAAGTAATGAAGTCCTAAACTAGGCCATAGATTGCTTTGAGATAAGCCAGTTGTAGCATTTGACGCGGAAGCTAGACGTCAGTGGCAAGTTGCGTATTGGTGGAGGAAGGTCATTCCAGCACTTGGATGCTGCGAACTTAAAGCAACCTTTGGTCTTTACAAGTGATATTTTAGGAAGATAAAGTCTACGGTCACGAGATGCGGCCGACCATTTGAGCTTATTGTTTAAATATGATGGAATTTTATTTTTCCGCAGTGTATGTAAATATGTAGATAGTTTAAAAATTCTTGTTGATTCCATATTCAGTATTCTCTTGTCATTAAGGTACGGTGAAATATGGGATCGCTTGGGTATATAATAGCAATAGCGCATACACGCATTTTGAACTCTCTGAATGGCTTTAATTGTTTTCTGCAAAAGACAGGGACCGTACACTATATCACAGTAATGAAGGTGAGATAAAACAAGACTATTGCACAGTTGTAGCCTAATGTCGACATTCAAAAATGGGCGCAGTTTATACAATGTCTTGAGGGACCCGAAGCTCTTATTAATTTTTGATTGAGTATGCATCTCGAAACGAAGCTTTTCATCGAAGATGAGGCCTAAATTCCTTACAGTATCATTGAGAGGCACTATTGAATTGTCGACACACAAAATAGGGTTTAGGCTTTTTATAGCCTGTACTTGGTGGACAGTACCGCAGATGATCGAAGTGCTTTTATTTCCGTTGAGAATGAGGCTATGCTTATTGGACCATTTGAGGATTGCGCTAAGATCTTGGTTCAATTTTTGGCAAGACTTAGTAACGGCTTCTGGTGATGTAGCAGTATGAATATATAATTGAGTATCGTCTGCATATAGATGAATATGAGAGTGCTGAATGACGTCAGTAATACTTGAGGTATATACGGCGAACAAAATAGGGCCTAAAACTGAACCTTGAACCACACCACGGTTCACAGGGATACGCTGGGAATAGATAGGTTTACCTTTGTTATCTATACATTTTACAACTTGGGTACGACTCGAGAAATAGGATTTAAACCACTTAGTGGCCGAATCTGAGAAGCCAAAGTATTTCAATTTTGCCAACAATAACGGTACACTAACACAATCGAACGCACGAGAAAAGTCCAATAAAACTAATAGCGTACCGCAACCTTTATCAGAAGCAGATAGTATATCGTCAGTGATGTGGAGAAGGGCAGAAGTTGTGCTGTGTTTTGGACGGAAACCAGATTGGATAGTGGGTATGATGTTGTTTTCTTCGAGATATGGCATAATTTGAAGTTGAACACATTTCTCGATAATTTTAGATAAAGCTGGTAGAATGCTTATAGGTCTCAGATCTCCAATAGTTTCTATTTTTGACTTTTTGGGAATTGGAGTAATAACAGCGCATTTCCAATCATAGGCAAAGACACCCTCGAGAATGGACTTATTTATTATGTAATGTATTGCAGGGAGTGAATACGGAAGAGTCAGCATAATCATTGTCATAGAAATGTTATCATATCCCATAGAATTAGAATTAGAAGCGCATGAGGTTATCAAACGAGATATTGTAGAATCTGTCACTGGTTTAAAATTAAATACAAAGTTTGCGAGTTTTTTATTTAAAACATTGTTAAGTTCTGTATTATCTTCAGGTAAATATGGATTACCGTTGACAAAAAAATCGTTAAGTTTAAAGGGATCATTAAATTTTTCTGGAATTGTTTGTGTGTTCATTGGTTTCACAAGACGTTTGATATGACGCCACATAATTGATGGGTTATTACGGTTTTTGTTAATATATTGGTTAAAATACGCTTTCTTTTCTCCAATGATAGCCATGTTATAGATATTACGCATCTCTCGATAATATTTTAGAGCAGATTCGGTTTTAACCTTTTTTGCCCTACTGCAAGCTTGATTTCTTAGAGCGCGCATTGTCCTAAGGGTATCAGTAATCCACGGTGTAGGAGGGTCTCTAAATATACGGGTACGAATTGGACACCCCCTTAGGGGTAGAATTTTGGAAAATCCTTTCTTATCGGATGCCTACGTCATACAAAGAACACACCCTCCAAGTTTCAGGTCTCTACGATCAGCGGTTTAGGCTGTGCGTTGATTGTCAGTCAGTCATTCAGGACAAAGCATTTTATATGTATAGATTACTAGTTTGAGTTTACAGAAATTTTGTATAGGAGAAATTGGTACTATAGGATTCCGCAAGAGGCGCTGTGCCAATTCGCATAAAGAAATATCGTAAACGCAAACGACAGTATATGTTTACTACCATTTTTACTTACTTACCCCCTTATTCATAATCGCTTTTTAACTAAATCAGTGTAATAGTGTGCCCCGTCTCACTCCTTCGATCACCAAATGTCACCTGTCAGATAAAGACTTCGGAATTTTAGCTAATCAATGTTTGATTATGATGAATGAACTAGCAGACCCCCGCGGTTTCACCCGCGAACGTTTTGAAGTTTTTTGCGCGGAACTATAATTATTTTTCAAAAATAAAAGTAGCTAAGTTACTCCTTATGTTCCGGAACAGACAGACAAAAAATTTTTAAAACTCAATCCAGCCGACTTTATTTAAAAAAAGTTGAACTCACATAAAAGCTTGGTGCAATGCATAAGTAGATAGAGAATTGTAGGTAGATAGGCTGTCAGCGTATAGCATAGCCAAGAAGATAGCGATAGTTGGACATAATTACATATAATATTTGGAATTTTATCATATTTAGAAGGAATTATCTATACAACTTGCATGATATTGACAGAAAATACACTTGAGTATAGTAATCCTTAGATTTATTTACTGTATCAGTTAAAAAAAACTACTGACCGATGTAAGGTTATGTTTGGTTCATTTCGTTCACTACGGCTTTTACAGCCAATTACACAACACCATCACTACACACTAATCAATATCTTTGAGAATATATAAAATGCAGCGTCGCCATATTTTTTTTCGGTCAAAGCGGTATTTTGTAACTGCTTGAGTAAAAAAAGCGAGATTCTATCGCCGAAAGCGGAACATTCTAAAAAAAAACCCGGCCAATTGCGAGTCGGACTCACGCACCGAGGGTGCGTACTGTTTTCATATGTGGGCGGGGGCACCTGGATACCAGCTTGGGCCTTTAGACTCGGTTTAGCGACGTGCCTGACGATCCTGATCTCACAAACGGTTTAGAGTCCCCCCCCCCTCAGTCTGAGGAGAGACTGCCTCCGTATATGTGTGCTTGTACAACGGGGAGTGTTCCAAGGAAATATTCGACTTAATGCCCACGGCTACCTTCCACCATCGCAACTCTCGCCATCGAAGGGGAGTCCATCCTCACACATTGAAACGCTCAAAGGAGTTTTCTTCCGCGGACGCTCAGACTGTGGAATGAGCTCCCCGCCGTGGTTTTCCCAATGGAGAAGAGCATGGGGTTCTTCAAGAAGGGTGTGAAGAGGTTTCTTCAGGGTCGGCAACGCGCGATTGATACCCCTGGTGTTACAAGCGTCCATAGGCTACGGTAACCGCTTACCATCAGGCGGACCGTATGCTTGTTTGCCAACTTAGAGGTATAAAACAAAAAAAAACATACAATTAGACTTTCACAGTTTCACTGCTCTCTTCAACAAATATCATATATACACAGATTATATATATCACATATACATATATACATATATCATACATACAGCCAGATTAATTTATTTTGCATATTTTCATAGCCTTATGTCTTACGGTATTTTGCTGTGGGGTTCTGCCGCAGACTTGGAATCAATTTTTGTATTGCAAAAAAGAGCAATTCGCGCCATCTACTGTTTGGGGTCTCGCGAATCTCTGCGAAAGGTATTTCCGGAAATTAATATATTAACTTTGCCCTCTCAGTACATTTTTGAAAATATTATGTATGTTCGTAAAAACATTAATTTGTTTCCAGTCAATAGTGGTTATCACGATAGAAACACTAGAAACAAAGACAAAATAACTGTGCCTAGATTTAGATTAGCTAAAGTAAATAAGTCCTTTCTTGGGAATTGTATCCAATTTTACAATAAAATTCCTCATAGCGTGACCAGTATGTCCTTTTTTAAATTTAAGGAACATATCAAAAAGCGGTTGTTGAGTAGGGCCTATTATAAAGTGTCTCATTATATTGACGACAAGGATATATGGAAGTAGCTTCTCTCTGCACCTGCTTCACTTAGCAGCTAGTTCAAGGTCCATTTTAATTCTAAGTATGCTATTATTATTATAAGTTATCTTTTTTTTTTATTTTTTGTTTAATTTACAGATTATTACTTATAGTAATTAATTCAATTTAATGTTTTTCATTTATTTCTAAATTCTTCAATAGATTATGTCTGTCTCCTTAATTGTTATATTTTCTATACATATACCTAAATGATATTTAGTATAAACTTGTCAATAGTCACAGTGATAACAAATTGCGTGTTTAGTAGTTTCCCTTTAGTTTATTTTTTATTTCTAAGCCAGACTTAAGTAAGTCATGCTCACTTTAAGGCCTTTGCTTGCGGCGGCGTCGTGTGACGGGTCGCTCACTTCCCTCCAATATGGCGAGGAGGGCGATGGCTGCCACACGCGTCATACTTGTGAACAGGTGCTGCTTGTGGGGGTTGGTCTGCTTAAGTTTGCCATTTATTTATTTACTTATTAAATATAGATTCAGTCTACTTTGTAGTTTTGCGGCCGCGCCGGGGCACGCAATTGTTGTCAGTGCGATTAGAATGTAAATATTATGTAATGAATCTAAGCTTGTTTTGAAAAGAGTAATTGCTGAGTTTATTGCCGGCTCTTCTCAGCAAATGCAACCTTCCGAACCGGTATTAGAGTATTAGAGTCAGACTTTTCATAAGTGCCTGCGAAGGTCTATTTGAATAAATGATTTTGAATTTTGAATTTTGAACACAAACTGTTTTGGCCTCAACGACACTGTGGTCAAACAATAAAAACCTTTACTCGAGATAGGGACAATAAATACGCTTATGCCGCTCACACATACACGTTTTGACATATGCATGCGTATCTTGGCCTGTCTACCTGTCATTCTCCGTCTACGGTGCAATGCATTTAAAATTGGAATGTCAAATATCAAAGAATATTTAAATCAAAAGCACTAAGGAGTATTGATATCAACTTCGATGCAAATCACCCCTAAAATAACTTTCTACCCCTTTTTAACCCCGTTAGGCGATGAGTTTCAATAAAATACGAAACACGTCTTCCATCAATTCTGTTAAAGAATGTTTATGCAAAATTTGAAGTAGATCGGACCAAGGAATCACGCTGTCCCATACAAACTTTGCCCCCCTTTTTCACCCCCCTAGGGGTAGAATTTCGGAAAATCCTTTCTTATCGGATGCCTACGTCATACAAAGAACATACCCTCCAAGTTTCAGGTCTCTACGATCGGCCGTTTAGGCTGTGCGTTGATTGTCAGTCAGTCATTCAGGACAAAGCATTTTATATGTATAGATAAGGGGGTTAGTATATAGCTCAATCTTGAAACCAAAACAACAATTATAATGTCATTTTTCAAGCAATCAATCGCCATTGGTCCTTCGAGCCAGACTCACATTTTTTATACAAAATTTTCGGCGAACAAGCATATGGCCCGCCTGTTGGTAAGCGGTTACCGTAACCTAAGGAAGGATGCTTGCAACACCCGGGGTATCATTCACGCGTTACCGAACCTTCGTCACCGATTAGCTCTGGCGACCTTACTCACGCGCAGGAACAATGTTTGACGGGCCAGTTGGCGCAGTTCGTTAAGATTCACCTTACGCGCCGCAGGTCGTGGGTTCGATTCCCACACAGGACATGCATTTGTGTGCATGAAAATGTCTGTATGTCCTGAGTCTGGGTGTTATTATGTATATTGAGTATGTATTTACAAACAAAAAGTAGTATATGTATTATATCAGTTATCTGGTTTCCATAGTACAAGCTCTGCTTAGTTTGGGATCAGATGGCCGTGTGTGAGGAATGTCCCAGGATATTTATTTATTTTCCTGCGGTATTCTGTACGGTGGACTTACTTTCAATGACTAATGGGTATTATTTCTCCTATTCCAGTACTAAAAAGCGACGGTCACCGTCGCTGTACATAAGATGCGATCACTGCTGGCGTACTATGCAGACGCTGTGATGTCGGCGGCGTCGCGCGGCGCCGGGTGCGCCCACGAGTGCAGCGGCCACGGGGACTGCATGAATGGCACGTGCTTCTGCGAGATACGGTTCACTGGAGACGTGTGCGCGGGACATAATCTGCCTTATTATGCTTGTGAGTTATGTTTATAGTAGCTAGAGGATGGTCAAATAAGAGAGGGATAGGAGAATGGGAGAGCCATGCAGTTATGACTGACCAGCAGGGCTATTTTAAAACGCTCGCATTCGATATCGGAAACGGATTCAAAAACTACCGAGGCGATTTTCCGCTATTGCTATTTTAATTTCCGAATTCGAATATTTTTGATGTTTCTTTACGGAAATATCAATTCGATTCATCGAAAAGTTTTCGGAAATTAAATTAGCAATTGCTTAAATTCGCCTCGGAAATTTTTGAATCCGTTTCCTATTTCAAATCCGATGTTAAAATAGCCTTGCTGGTGAGATTGAGGCGAAAACAGTACAAAACATAATACAAAAGGTGGTAAAGGTACTAAGTTGATAGCGGTGTGGTCGTGCAACGCCATGAACAGAACTGCTGCTTTATGGGAGATGTGTTGGGAGAATAATCTGCCTTATCAGTAATTTATTCAACTTAGGCACAGGAGGGCACTTATGACGGTTAAATTTACTGGAGTTACCACCGGTTCGGAAGACAGCCTTTAACTGAGGAGAAATTCGAAAAGGTTGCATTATGAAATATCTTTTGGATTTTTTTGAAGATGTAAATAGAGAAACATCCGGCTGTAAATACAGCTACAAGGTATTTGGTGGCAAAACTTGAAGGTCTACTTCTGAACACTCAATCTAGTATTAATTTGAGAACATGTACAATAGTGCTCATATAAGCCTAATCTAGTAGCTAAGCTAAGTCATTTCCAGAATAAATTTGCTATAACGGTACGGAGTTGTAATCTGGATACATAGGTTAATGCCAAGGTTAATGCTTATTGATTATTTAGCTAAATGGCGCTTACTTAGTAAACTTTAATGAAAGGGCAAATAACAACCTTCAATCTTCAAGTCAGGGCCAAGGTCAAGCCCTGAAATCGATGATATAAAGGTCAGTAAACTACGGGACTAATGCCAGAAACTGAATTTGTAATTAGACATTTTACGTCTCACGTTCCAGAATACGTTAATGGCTAAAGACACATTTATTTAAAAATAACATGCAATCTATTCTGGTTCTGACTTTTAGAAACATTCCAAGCATTGCCAATAGGTATAATCATGCGTATACGTTCATTTAAGCGCTTTGGTCCTTCAAGCCGGATACAATGGTCCTTCGAGCCGAATTCCATACAAAACTACTCTTTCTTGGGAATACTCACACACCTTTATTGCTTTTTATGACGAACAGACCTCCCCCAGACTGAGCCAATTTTTGTTAGCGTGACTGTAAATGTCATATGACTGCTGCATACAGAACCCACACAAAATAGACCTACAGAGCCGCTGCGATCCATGACTCCCTCCGTGACTCTTCTATTCTAGTTCTATTTTGGGTTGAATTGACATTTCGTTACCACATGTCATGTTGGGAATATATTATATTCGATAAACTGTAGGTCTGTCAAACTGAGTTAGCTGATATTAATATTCTTGTTTATATTTCTCGTTCCAGGCATTGGCGGAGTATTCCTCATGATGGCCTTCGTATGTGCAGTTCAGCTCGCGATATGCGTGGTCTCGGAGTACAGACGATTAAAGGCGCCGACCTTCCTGCGAGCTTGTAAGATCACCACGCAGAAGATGCTGTATATGGTCACGTTCCTTGCCTCCCTGATACGCGGTGCCTACTTCGTTTCACCGGTGAGTTGTTGACCATAGAAATTAAGATAATAATAGACAGAGTCCAGACTCAAACATTAAATGTTCAGGGTCTTCGAATTAGATATTTTTTCCTTAAGTCTTTACGATGTTTCTTTTGGTAGCCATACAAAATTTACTTTGTTGGTTGTTTAAAATTTGTCCAACACCACCAAGCTAATCAAACTCAATAAATAAATCAAGTCTTAAACAATGGCTTATCTGCAATTGAAATTGTCAACCAAATTGGTATATTATGTTAGTTTAAATACAATGACAGGATATTACAGTAGTACCCAATTAATATGGCTTACCGATGTACCTGCGCAAAAGATACATTTTCAAAGCGCGGGAAACGCTATTGGCCGACAGCTGCCGCCATGTTACCGCGCGCCGTGCGGAGGGGCGTGACTTGCGGGTGAGACGGAACTAACAGCTGCAGTGTATTATGAACCTTATAGTAGTGATCTAAGGTTGATTGTAAGTTTTACGCATTCTTTCGTTAATCTTCGGGGCCATACTTTCTTTTCTGTGCGAACGAAGATTCACGATGCGCCATATAAGTTGGGTAATACTGTACTAATTATAATCGATCATTTGGTTTTACGATTATTTACATTTTAGGTATACGATTTCGCGAGTTTTGAGTGTACTAAATATCATGTGAAAAGGACAATATGGATGAACTGAATTTGTGTTAATCGAAAATAAAACCTACGATACAATCCCGATAAAATGTACGTCGTGTCTTGTTGAAAGGTTATGTATAAACATATATTTTGTTTGCAGTCTGCGTTCCAAGAGGGATGGGCGACCAGTCTTCTATCAGCTTACTATCCGCTCCTCATGACGGGATCTTCGCTGATAGTCTGCTTCTGGGCAGAGGTGAGTTAATCTTGTTATAAATCTGAAAGGAGTTGATATCTGCAAAAAATAGGAGCAAAGTTCGCGTTACGTATTTTAGCGCCATCTGTTTTCGTGACTTGAATTATTTTAATAAGGTAGATTAGGACGTAGTAGCATGTCTGGTCAATCACATACATTTTATAATAAGTGTAGAATTCACACGTAAAGATGTCGCTACAAACATCGTATGGATTGATTGAAAATTAATTCTTAGTCAAAACGCTATTAAATTACTTTTTATTAAGCTTTATTGCAAGGAAATAGAATTTGAAGATAATTATTTACATAAATTAATTAAATCAATGTTTAAAAATCGTATTTTTAATATTTGCAATTTATGTAATTTTATTTAAATCTTTCGACCTTACATAGATGGCCTAAGCGTCGATTATTTTTATTTCATTTCATCGTCTAAAACCAAAACAATCAAATAATAATAAAATAAATCTAATAATAACCTGTTTCTAATAAGCAGAGACTTTAACGGTAAATAAATATAGTCTAAATATTTTTAAATCTCCTACGTTTTTTTTTTTTAGTACAATGGGCAGTTTCATCCCAATTGTATTTCATTTGTTTTTATGGGGTTAAGTCAGTATCTAGTGATGAAAAAGTTATCGTGGTTTCATTTATTTAACAAAATATCAAATAAGAACAACTTAATTAATAAGTCTTTTATATGGACAAAAGGATTAAAGCCATCCGTTAGTCACTGAACCTGCTCACAAAATTTCTGGAGAATCGGTTGAGAAATGCGACCTGGACGTACATACGAAAGCATTTTTGTCCAAGCTGAAACGGAGACGCTTCGCTCGCTCGGTATTAAAGTGATTTTTAAAACTTAAAGTAGATTTAAAAATTGCTATCTTGACCTATTTTTAATTGTTCCCTAATCAGGGCCGGCTCTAGCCTATAATATAGCGCCCGGGTGCAAGCAATACCCCGGCGCCCTCAAGTAGGCATACGAACAAAATGGAATATTCTCACCAGAGTGATCGGAAATTCGTGTGCAAATATAAATGACTATATTTTCATTCTGCAATTTCAAGCAAGGTCTTTTGGAAATCTCGCAGGCTTCCCAATTTAAAAAAATATTATTCTATGTCACTCAGTGATAAATAACAATATGATTCGACTGGTGAAAGTTTTTTTAAATCGTTCCATTAGTTTTTGAGTTTATTCATTACAAATAAAAATACAAAAAAGATTTGTATTTTTGTAGATTATCTCTATTAACATTTACACTAACTGTTGAAAACTAAAAAAAAAAAGTTTTTGTTTATAAAAACTTTTGTAATATATCAGAAAGAAATGAGTGTGTATCAGTCGTTGGTCGCCTATTTTTTCCACTGCTAGCAAAATTATCAAAATCCTCTACACTAACACTATTAGTGTAGATGTCACGAGTAGCGCTCGACGCCCGTCCGGATATCCTGTATATATATTTTAAACATGGGAAAAAATGGTACCAGGGTTTTTTACCAATTTTGTTAAAGCCTTAGAGGTATTAGAGAGAACTCTTTCAAGTTTATGTTATCCTAGTATTATATTTGAATACAATTTATTTTAGAGTGACTAGAGAACAGAGACAGAGTTCGGGAAAAGCGAGTAAATCTAGTCACTCTAATCTCATCTCACAAATATTATAAACGCGGAATTTTGTGGGTTTGGATGTTTGTCCCTCAATCATGCGTCAACATCTCAAAATTCAAAATTCAAAATCATTTACTCAATTACCTTCACAGGCAATTATGGGAAAGTCTGACTCTAATACTACCGGTTCGGAAGGTTCCATTTGCTGAGAAGAGTCGGAAATAAAATCTGTATTACTCTTTTTAAAACAAGCTTAGATTCATTCATCTGAACGGATTTGGATGAAATTTGGTATACAGATAGAACGTATTCTGGATTAACATATACATAGAATACTTTTATCCCGGGAAAATAATATATCCCTCGGGAAGGTGGGTGAAACCACTGGGCGGAAGCTAGTACAATATAAAGGAAAGTTCAATAAGCATGATTTTGTTATTATTTTTTCTTATAAATACTGGGACTTCTTCATAACCTCTTATGTGGTATAATGCAACTTAATATTTAGTAATAATTCGATAATTTCGATGGAGGAGTTTGCGAATTGTTGATGAACAATATTATTAATATTATAGAGTATTTTAGGAATTGTCTCAATTACCCGTGGAGTAAGATGCAACTTAAAATCAGTATTTATGAATTGAATAACATAATAATAATTCTTTGGATTAGTTTAGGACTTAATGTATGGAATTCTTATCTTTTTTGAACAAAAGTATGGAGTAGTTTGGGAAAAAGCCTTTGTAATGCCGAGTAAATGCTACGCTCTACCTCTCTTACACAAAAACAAAAAAAATTACAAATGTGCCCATTATTCTTTAAAATTAAATTCTTTCAACAGTGTCATTTGTTGTCATTTACTGAAAAACAAACATTGCTGTAGTCACTTAGAAACCCAGAGTAGGAATTAGTACCCCAATCTCGCCACCGGCGCTGTACTTGCGCGAGTTATGGTGGTAACTTTTGAAGTATGGGCGCTGTCTCTCTGTTGTACGTAGTATCATGTCTGGTCAATCACATACATTTTATAATTAGTGTAGAATTTACACGTATAGATGTCGCTACAAACATCGTTTGGACTGATTGAGAATTCATTCTTAGTCAAAACGCTACTAAATCACTTTTGATGAAGCTTTGTTGCAAGGGAATATAATTTGAGGTTTAATAATTTATTAAATTCATATGTAAAACTCGTATCTTAAATATTTGCAATTTATGTAATTTTACTTAAATCTTACGACCTTACATAGATGGCCTAAGCATCGCGCGTCAATTTACGCAATTTTGTAAAGGATAATGGGCGGTGTCGTACTTTGTGTTGTAAACCTTATCATATCAAATGAAATCTATGTCATATGAAAGGTGTCCATGAGTATTACATTTGTTAGTATGGGCATACTTAAGTATGTATCGCGTGCAAGGAAAAAGTTATAGTGGTTTAATTTATTCAACAAAATAGCTTAGATTACAAAACAGATATTAAGATACTTTTCAGTAAATAGACAGCTTTTACTCGGCGAATTTGCTCTAATATAGTAATGTCGAGTAGCAGCTATATAGTAACTTCTTAAACATGAAACTTGGAAATCGACAACTCTTTTACTGCACTCATGTGTGGTATAAACGAGAAATGGTATCTACTATACGACTATTGAATAAATGCACTATAAGAATATCGAGTAAACGTTTACACAACACGGTTAAAGCACTTAAAGCAAAAAATGCTAAAAAGTCGTAATAAAAGCTTTTATACTACATTGTGGGTACTACGTAGCAACTACTGAACATTTATTCGATCTGTAGCCGAATAACTCATTCATTATTCGACTGTTTGCTAGTTAGGGAGCTTACTCAGCAACTACATTGACGACAAGGATGTACTGAAGTAGCCTGTCTGCACGTGCTTCCCTTGGCAGTTAATTCAAGGCTCAATTCTAATTAATAATTATGCCTATAACAGGTGGAGATTTCGAGATGGCATATTAATTTATTACGAAAATTAGGTTTATCATGGCATACAGAATCAATCAGGATGTGATAGAATAGTAGATTGTTATTTAAGGAGCTAAAATTACCCATCATACACGAGTTAGTTCTACTTCCGAGCTTTAGAGAGGAGTAAATAGAAACAGAGTTATAATGGGATTTTAGCGCCGTGTGTAACATTCTATTTTTCACTACGATTGCGAGAAAATAAAATCAACCAATACAATTTTTTTTTCTCTTTCTCTTCCATCTGTACATTATGTTCCTTCTCACTATATGATGACATGTTTACTATTGTAAAATAAATTACGGTCACCAACTCAATTTGCACTTATTCTAAAGATTTCACGCCAATGCCTTTTATTTAATTTCTTCTATAGCCGTAACGCAATGCATTAGGTCTGTTTTCCGTAGTCATTTGTTGAATGGATATAAATAAAAGAAACTGAAAAGAAAGCGGATAAATTTATTTTGGATGACGAGGATTATTTTTTAGTGGGTCCAATGGAAGAAACAACTTTTATTGGACTTGCTGAACGATATCAGACCTACTCGCTACATGTACAATCAATTATTTATTTTTTAATATTTTTATTTTTTGGAGAGACTGTTCCATATTTCTTTTGGAATTCTTACGATAATCGTAAATTTTAACAAGAACTATTTTTACTAAAACATAAAGTAGATGCTCTTTCTTTATACGTTTCTATTTGTATATTTTTTTAATATTATTTATAATAAGGTTTTTAATATTTACATTTAGAATTTTCAAAAACTTCATAATAAATAATTAATGCCTCCTTAACTATAGAATAGAGCATCTCACTTGGTGCTTTCAGTGTTAGTTCCTTGATTCCATAATTTTTATTTTTATTTGTTTAGGGTCATTCATAATTTCGTCATGTTTTAGAAATTTAAATAATGTATAGATAGCAGACTCTCACTATACTGACGATCTTCAAAATAATAAGCTTTGATAGTATCTCTAAACTAACACTCCGCCCCGCCGTTTTACCTGCGCCCTCTGCTTTACCCACTGGATGTAGGGATGGAATTTCTATAATCCTATCTTCGACTACAAAAGGAATACATTGGTATTCCAATTTTTTAGTTAATAGAGACATAGTAATATCCTCCCCTTAAAACATTATTACCCCTTTTTGCCCTACTAGGGTTCGATTTTCGATTGTTCGATGTTCGACGTCACACGCATCGAGTACCGAGCGGTTGAATCCCGCGTCGCGCGCTCATTTAAAAATTCTATATCTCGGAATGTTATTGTCGTATTGAAATAATTCTTTCACATATATTTTTTATTTTCTACAGAAAATACGATGAGCTAACATTCAGAATTAGTGAACATTCTTCATTGTTGATGAACAATAGCTAGAGTATTTGGGAATTGTCTCAATTAACCGTGGGGTAAGATGCAACTTAAAATCAGTATTTTTAGAATTGAATAATATAATAATAATTCTTTGGACTAGTTTAGGACTTAATGTATGGAATTCTTATCTTTTTTGAACAAAAGTATATAGTAAATGCTACGCTCTACCTCTCTTACACAAAAACAAAAAAAATTACAAATGTGCCCATTATTCTTTAAAATTAAATTCTTTCAACAGTGTCATCTGTTGTCATTTACTGAAAAACAAACATTGCTGTAGTCACTTAGAAACCCAGAATAGGAATTAGTACCCCAATCTCGCCACCGGCGCTGTACTTGCGCGAGTTATGGTGGTAACTTTTGAAGTATGGGCGCTGTCTCTCTGTTGTACGTAGTATTTATATACTCTGAGGTAGTATTTATATACTCTGAGGTAGTAGTCTGTGTGGTACGGTACCGTATTGAAGTAGTGTTGCTTGTTGATACTAGATGGCGCGGGATGGTTTAAACATTAATTAATTTAGTAGGTGCAACGATAGATGGCGCCTCAAGTACTTAAAAATCGTAGCGATACTATAGTTTTTTAATTGTGGGATTCCTAGATTTAGAAGTAGAGTGCACTGAAACTATTGAAGCTGTGTGTGGGTGCTGCTATCAAGAAAAGTATTTTAAATGTTGTTGTTTTTTTTAGTTTGAATTGCGTTGTCTCGCCACAATCTCACGTGATGATGCGTTATAATGGTAACACATAGCCTAGTTTTTCGTTCAACAAGAAAATATACAAAGCAGGGTCGGACCCATATAGTCGAGGTTGCGTTTGCCACCTGGGCTCTAGCCTGCGCAGGCCCCACGTGGGCCTTGGGACACGGCCACGGTAGCTAGGGTAGGGGGCCAGGCTCTTGTAACATAGATAGTTTCATACATACAAAGAGCGAAATTCGAAAAATGGTTGACCTTGAACAGAAAACATCACTAACGCTTGTTTTGGACTTGTGGGTAGCCTGGGCCCGTCTGGTCCTGATACAAAGTGCTTCTTGAATGGTGGTGTCCCAAAGGCCCTTAAAGCACTAATGTCTTTGTCACGTGTTTCCACACATGCTTAACAATTAAAAACAATGACCACCCCACGTGCATGACATGTAGTATAACACAATTTTTCTCCGCAAATTGTTTAATTTTAAACAATTAAACTTATTATCTGTACAGTCTTGAAATTATTGTGATTGTAAATCTCATGTTTGTTTGATGCAAGTATTGATAAAATACTTTGTTATTTAAAGTTATATCAACAGCGGGAGTTACCCCATCATCTACTTCGTCCCAGCCTCCAGCAATGGGGGATCCATTTGAAATATACTCATGGTTCGCGAAGCTTCCTCCCGATTTTTAAAGCCGCTTTAAGAGGAAATGCTGGTGGCGTTTGTTCCATACAAACGTCGTCCTCAGTTTCCTCTCTGGATAATGACACTAGAGCAATGATTATCTTACCATGCAATCTGAAGGTACCACTGTCTGTCCCTCAGTTGTGTTTTACTCCATAAATTAATTATTATAAGAATGAGGAGCCTTCTAAAATCACAAAAACTTACCATTTTTAACGCCCTTATCAGAAGTCCAGCGAACAAATTTGACGAATGTAAAAAAACAAAGGAAAACCGACAGACATAGCCAAAGCCCTTCTTATTATGATACTTGTTATTTTTTTTGGAGAAGAAAACCGGGGATTAGGAAATAGCAATTTCGTCTAATTTAAATAGGTATGATCGGTCCAAGCTGTACGTCTCTATCGCTCTCGGGCGGGATAGTTTGGGCACAGCGCGACAGCTAGATATGTTAATAACCTATTTTTAAATTTCTTGCAGCCATCCTTTCCTCTTAAATAATGCGATGAATTCCTTATTGGCTGAAAATGGCAAACTCTTCTATTCAACGATTTCGCTTAGGTATTGATGAATCAGTAATGCAAAATATTTATTATTACCTATAGGTAACATTTTATTAGTTAGTGGTTAGTTAAACATTGTTTCACTTGCGCATAAATACATCATTCTTGGCATGAAGCAATAAGGAACCATTCTGAGAACTTTTGCATTGTTCGAGTGCTATACGATTCGAACACGATCTTGTGAGTCAGGGGATGTGGATATCAATAAAAAAGTTGGGTTCTTTACTATCATAAAAAAATCAAATAAGAGTCGGCGTACGGAACCGGAAGGGACAAAAGGATCATGGCGAGATTTGTACAAAAAAATGAAGATTTTTAGAGAAGGAACAACTTTAGTCATTTAAAATATTTTTAGAACCCCCGAATATCTATGGCATGCCGGCAAATCGCGACTATTTGCGACCAAAACCGTTATGTTGTTGTTATGTTTTGCGGGGTTTATAAAATATTTCGTGTATATTAACATGTTGCTGGTAATGTAATCTCAACATTGGAAGTGATTCAAAACCCTCTAAAATGTTTTATTTTTTGTACAAATCAATGTATGGAGCTCGCCATGATTCTTTGTTTACCACACAGTACACGTACGCTACACAAATAAATAATGAAAGAAAGAAAAAAGTTTTATTCCAGACAACACACAACAATAAATTAATAGGACAAAATATAAAAATTATAACAAAACAATTGAAAATAAAAACTGTTTAAAAAACTTCAAAGTACACTAAGAAGTAATCAAAATCCTGAACTGATGACAATGGGACCAAACGGGAAGTGTACCCTATAGGTAGGTCGTTTCATGGCTCGCTGAGTCTCAGAGCTTATTTATGCGGCCAGCAGTAAAATACCACGTCTCTGTTCCGTATGTCATAATTGGTAACACACACTGATTGAAGAACTTTGTCTGCAAACTCTGAGGTATTCATATGTTATGAGGACGTGAAGATATACCGTAGTTTGGTAGCTAGAAAGAAGGACAAACCAACAAACACGCTTTTGCATTTATAATATTAGTAGGATTAATTAACCTTCAACCAGAAAGTGTTCACAAAGGATAACGAGTATGTTGTTGTTTTGAGAATTAGTATTAATTTTATGGAGGTGCAAGGTGGATGACACCTCCATTTAAAAGGGAAGATCTTCCGCCAGGCTGGGTCATCGTGCCTGGGAACCGCGGTCCAACCAACTATACATGTCGGACAGTTGTATATATGCAGATTCTCGAGAAAACTTCTTAAGCGCGATGCAGGATAATGTGTTGCCACGCCATCTATCTTTCCGTGTGTGAACTATCTCAGTGTTACTGATAGATGTCGCTACAATTTTATGACCTCAAAGTCAAACTATTATCGTCAACCTATTATTTTGATTTATTTGTGTGACTAAACATTATCTAAGGAAATAATTGGCCCGTGTGAATCAAAATTAAATATACAGGATGTATTTCGCATGGTAACGCAAACTTCGCGAAAAGGCTACACCTAATGCCACTAATCAAATTGTGAAAGTCATTCACCTCGCTAATGATCGGTTATAGAAATTGTCATTTTCGAGCGCGCAATGTATTGTGAACACCGCGATTTAAACGCGCGATAACGTTGTGCCTACGTAGTATGTCGCTGACTGCAGGCGAATATCGCCATAAGACACCGTTTCTAGTTTTATTTACATTGCTACTTTTAGTGAAAGTAATGAATTAAATAACTTATTTATTTTAAATCTCTTTGGGTTAGGTAAGAATAACGATTATGAACAGTCTAAAGTAAAAAAAACTCAAAAAAAATAAAAAAAATTTAGTGAAAAACCGACGAAAAATTCCAACATGGGGGGGTCCAGAATCATGTCCTGGACCCATGGTATCCGTTTGTGCGGCGATGTCCCTTACACGCTGTATAAACTAAAAATTGTAAAACTGCAAATAAATATTAATTTATATAGCTGACCGACAGGCGTTGTCCTGTCCATACATGGAAAAAAGTTAATTTAAGTTTTTTAATACTATGGATTCGGCAAACAAGCATACGGCCCACCTGGTGGTAAGCGGTTACCGTAGCCAGGACGCTTGCAACATCTCCTTCCCGATGGACTCTGGCGACCTTACTCACGCGCAGGAACACAACGTAAAGTTATTTGGCTGCAGTATTCTGTAAGGTGGAGGTACTTGCGGTATTCTGTAAAAAACGCTATGCTCTACCTCTCTTTTCTATTTTCCTGAATTTTACAACTTTTTAAATTCTTTCCGTAGAAACATTGACCTTATAAAAATTGACAAATCGGTACAGTATTACCCAACTAATGCGCGTCGTGAATCTTCGTTCGCACAGAAAAGAAAGTATGGCCCCGAAGATTAAGGGGGGGTCTAAGCTCAAATTCACAAAAATGGGTTTCTTTCAGAGTCGAGTATGACGTAACGCAATGAAAATACCTAACACAAAAAATACTGTGGACAGAAGAGGGTTTTGAGAAAAATGTTAACCGAATAGAATATTAAAAAGTGCTTTGATATTCCCAATAAAAAATTCGTAAGTTACGTCTAAAAAAATCTTTCGTGTTGAAGTTCTCCGTATTTTCAGCGATGACAACAATTATATTTTTAAGAATATATAAGATATTGAATTATATTAGAATGTTAACCGGACACTTATTCAATTTAATGTGTATATTCTGTATAATCTAAAAAAAACCTGTAAATAACAGTCCCATTTCATAGAGTCGACACATTTATGATTTACCATTTTCAACCCTATTCCAGTGAAGAACGAGTGCTGTCAAAATCGTAGTCAGTCCGCGCCCGAAAGAATGCTTAAAATTTACAATCAACCTTAGATCACTAGTATAAGGTTCATAATACACTGCAGCTGTTAGTTCCGTCTCACTCGCAAGTCACGCCCCTCCGCACGGCGCGCGCTAACATGGCGGCAGTTGCCGACCAATAGCATTTCCCGCGCTTTGAAAATGTATCTTCTGCGCAGGTACATCGGTAAGCCATATTAGTTGGGTACTACTGTACAGCCTTTCTCAGCTGATAATAATGATGAGCAGCTAATGCCTAGCAAACAAAACACGTTTAAATATTATATAAAAGATACCTACTGTCTCAACAAAAATAACATAAATCTTTTTAGTTTTTTAATATGTAATTTATGTTAAAATTATATAATCTTTATTTTGCATTATCTCACGATTTTAATGTGTTATGCTGTATACTACACACTTATTATTTTTTGTATATGCTCAATCTTATCATAATACTTGTGTATACAGAATGTAACGGAAACCGTATAGGTATCCATTACAGTAAACACTTTTTTGGTACTAGGCGCACAGACCGCGGAAAAGAAATTTTAATATTAGCAAGAGACGCAAAATGATAATAATGAGCCTCATTGACCGGTGACATGTTGGTTATGATTAGTGTTGCCAGGTGTCCCGATTTGCGCGGGACGTCCCGATTTTCAGGGGTCTGGTGACACGTCCCGATTAACCCTTGATCGGTACGCCAAATGTCCCGATTTTTCACTAACCTCATGAGTCTTTACTATATTTGATAATTTTGACAGGAAAACTGAATATAACTAAGCTGCTACTACATACAAATATTTTTGCTTTCATATTTTCTCACCAAATTCAGACTTTCACAACTGTCCCGATTTGAAACCCAAAATCCCGATTATTTTATCCTTACGTTCCGAAATTTGACACACGGGACCTGGCAACACTAGTTATGATTATAATTCAATAAATTGTGTAATTTATTTTGAGCTGACTCTTTTTAACCGCCTCCAAAAAAAGGAGGAGGTTCTCAATTCGAATGCATTTTTTTATGTTTGTTTCCTCATAACTTCGTCATTCATAACCGATTTGGAAAATTCTTTTTTTGTTTGAAAGGGTACACTTCCCGTTTGGTCCCATTGTCATCTGATCAGGATTTGATTACTTCTTAGTGTACTTTGAAGTCGGTTTAAGTTTTAAGTAAAACAGTCCAATTATTATAGAGTCTGTACCTGATGCAGTCTTCGCCCCCTTTCGGATGTATATACTCTTTCCATTACACACAGTATACACGGCGACTTTTTAATCGTTTTAACGCTAGAACAAACGTTGTTCAGACCATGGTCTACTAACATTTTATAACATTAAAATAAAAGAACAGTTTTTGAAAAAAACACAAATTAGAAAAATTTCAAAAGGCCAGGAAGCCGCGGATTACCGCCCCTGCTACAAAACTGGCGTGCCGCCGTGCCACAACTACTTTGTGCAGGCGCGGTGTCGGAGTTGTAAGGAGTAACGATAATCCCGTTTTTTAACTTTATTTTGTGTTTTTGAAAAACCCAATGACGTAATTTTTTTCATTTGATGTTATAGAATGTTAGTAGACTATGGTCTAAACAACGTTTGTTCTAGCGTTAAAACGATTAAAAAGTAACCGTGTATAATACATGTGTGGTGTGGTGTGGAATCAAGTTTTGTTTGGTCGTTTTACCGTTACTATAGTGTTGCCAGGTCCCGTGTGTCAAATTTCGGAACGTAAGGATAAAATAATCGGGATTTTGGGTTTCAAATCGGGACAGTAGTGAAAGTCTGAATTTGGTGAGAAAATATGAAAGCAAAAATATTTGTATGTAGTAGCAGCTTAGTTATATTCACTTTTCCTGTCAAAATTATCAAATATAGTAAAGACTCATGAGGTTAGTGAAAAATCGGGACATTTGGCGTCCCGATCAAGGGTTAATCGGGACGTGTCACCAGACCCCTGAAAATCGGGACGTCCCGCGCAAATCGGGACACCTGGCAACACTAGTTACTAATTACATTTATTAGTGATTATTTTTCTTGTACCTACCTACTCGACAATATTCGTGACTCACACGTCACAAAGCGTAACAAACTAACAAACTCACATTTGCATTTATAATATTGTTATGATAGATAGTTAGGACTAAGTATGGATGCTCCGCTGTTTTTGCCTTGAAGGTGGTATGAACATCGCACTAAGATTGAACACGATATAACGTTTATTGCTTTTGTTTCGATTGCCCAATAAATAGACCTTGGTATTCGCGGATCGATTCATAAATATCACATATTTTATTGTATCTAATTATGCGAACAGAATAGTACATTATGATACATGTGTGCAAAGTTGGTTATTACAGACGAGGCGGTATTACGCGATAAGGGAGCAGAGAGTGTAATGATCAATGCACACGCGTGTCATACGACGTTTTTCAACACATTTGCGAGGAAAAATACAGACTTATAAGCTACTTCATTAATCCTATTTTTGATAACATATTAAGTATACTACGCAGATACTTGCGTCACGGCCTGCGTCGTTTGTAATAACTGGACGGATTTGGATTAATTTGGCACGTAGCATATAAAGCAATCAATAAGATCAATAAGAGGAAATTACCGTGTGTCAGCTCCATACAAAATTATGATTATTTTTAATATCAAGGAATAAAACTCGAATCTGTCTTGTTACATAAGATGGTTGAAGTGAAGTCTAGTAAACCCAAGTTTTTAAGGTAGCACCGGCTCTTTTTGTTATATGACGTTAGAATGTGACGGATGTATAAAAAAATGGGTTTTACTCACGTTTTACTAGACTTGCCGCAAATCATCTCATGTAATAAGGGGAATGAAATTTTGTGGAAAGTCAGATTCCCCATAAGCTTAATAGGCTCTGAAAAATTATATTTAGTTCGTCATTTACATTCCCGTATTCCGCGTGACATCACGTTATGGTATAGTTTTTACTCTAAAGTGACGTCACGACGTTCACAAGTGAAGCGCTCGTGGTGTAGCATGATTAGCCGTTCTTAATCGATCGGCAAAGTTAAGCTACCAACGTCGTGGTCGGTACCTGGACGGGTGACCGCCTAGTGGTATTTCAAATCGAGCGTTTCCGTGCTTCGGAAGGCACGTAAAGCCGTTGGTCCCGGTTATCACTTAAGGCGGCGATATATGTGAATGGGCTTCATTTAGGCTACATTAAAACCTTTTTTCTCCGATATCTGTATAGAAAAAAAAAATTAAAAATATAAATTATAATCTACATGATACAAAGCATATCCTCTTCTTTTCAGAAAATTAAAAATACAATTTAAAATAAGAGAAAATAAAATGCAAAGTACCCTCTGTTTTCAAATATAAAACCTTTTTTCTCCTAAAATATAAATCATAAGATTTGTTTTTTGCCATTACCATATTCGAAAATGAATGACCAAGGTCACCTTCAGCTTATTTTTACAAATATTTTTTCTAATAATTTCTTACGAATTTTTCTTCGTTATCAATACTCGAAATACGTGTGGGCGACCCCTCTGTCGTCCAATAAATCAGTGCGGGACGAGACACTGTGCTGAACGGACCTATGTCACTTTTCTCCGTGGCTTTCAAAGTCCTGTGGCTGGCTTGAAATCAATTTGTAATTTTGTCGATTCTTGGTATTAGGCGGGTTTATTGGAACTCCCGTGCGCGATAAATTGAGACCTGGCGCGGTGACGTTATGGTGTACAGCGAATGCCATCCATACTATAATAATAGTTAGGTTTTTTATTAGTAGTGTTTTTGATTCTAATTTTAATGTTATAAAAAAATTGTTTTAAGCTACAATAAAATTAAAGATGATAATAATGTTATTTATACATTATTATTATTAATATTATATCCCACCTAACTTAATAATATTATAAATTTGAAAGTAAGTTTGTTTGTTTGTTTGTTACGCCTTCACGCCACAATTACTCAACGGAACCTCATGAAATTTGGCATGCAGATAGCCTATGATATGGAAAAGGACAGTTTTTTTTTATTTAGGTTAAACAATGTTTCTATTCTGTGTTATGAATACTTATTATTTTATTGACATAACAATATTATAGTACCTGGGTGACCGAGCTTTGCTCGTTTTTTTTTTTTTTGGTAAATCCAAATAGTTTTTCTCACAAAAGAAGGAACTTGAAAAAAAGGGAAAAAATAATAATCATCTGGACTTGAACCGAAGCGTTTCGGTTTCGGTTTATCTCACAAAAGAAGGAACTTGAAAAAAAAAGGGAAAAAATAATAATCTTCTGGACTTGAACCGAAGCGTTTCGGTTTCGGAACCGCCCGATTTACCACCTGAGCTATTGTAAACTTGTAGATTGTGGGAAATTTACCTTCGTATTCTAATAATATTGGAGCAGTTTTTCATTGCCTGAAAGCATGGATAAAACAACGATTTCTAAAATTAAGACTAAAAATTTAAACTAAAAATTTTCGGGGGTGATAAATCGATCTAGCTAGGATTCATATTCAGAAAACGTCATTTTCCAAACGTCCGTGTTTGCAGATAATGAAAAACTGCTGTATTATCATTAGAATACGAAGGTTAATTTCGCCACCGTTTACAAGCTTTCATTAGCTCAGTTGGGAACGGGCGGTCTCGAGACCGGAAGATCGCGGTTCGCGTCCGGTTGACTATATTTTTTTTGTTATTTTTTTTCAATTTCCTTCGTTTGTGAGACAAATTATTATGATCCCACCAAAAACATTTTTATGTAAAATGTTGCCAAGACATATAGCTTGCACTGTCAAAAAGTTATCAGATCTCATGGAGAGCCAAGCTTATAACTCTACTTGTCCTTACTCTACAAGCCCTAACTTCACAAACTCTACACCTTAGTCAAAATATGTGGCTTGGCCGTTTCACTACCGTCACATGGGAGTAAGGTGAAAAATGTATTCACTGTTACTTTTTTGTTATACAATAGTTCTTGTAGTAGTGAAACGGCCAAGCCACATATTTTGACTACGGTGTGTAGAGTTAGTGAAGTTAGGGCTTGTAGAGTAAGGGCAAGTAGAGTTATAAGCTTGGCTCTCCATGAGATCTGATAACTTTTTGACAGTGCAAGCTATATGTCTTGGCAACATTTTACATAAATATGTTTTTGGTGGGATTTCACTTCTTTTTGTAAGTTACGATTGTTTTTTTTTTTTATGTTTGAAATTTCCAAGTTTTATATATTTTTTTTGATTGTGTACTAATACAAGCTTACATACCAAATTTCAGCTTTCTAGGACTTCCGGAAGTACCCTATGAGTTTTGATGATCATCAGTGAGTCAGTGACGAAATCGGGGTTTTTTAGGTATCAATAAAATCTAAAGTATAAGAGCTATATTATTGAAACTTAATGTTTAACAAGTTTACAATTGACATCATGTCCCGAGAATTTTGTTTATCGGGTATAATCCAAACCCAAGTTATGAGGCTTCAAAAAAACGACGAAACGCTTCGAGAAAAGGAAGGTAGTGCCCTTGCGCTTCGCTTGGCTGTCTTGGCGGGGGGCACTCCCGTGCCCCCAGATTTACCAACAAATAAAACGAGCAATGCTCGTGTTACTGTTGATATAATGAATAACTGCTGTAATATCATTAGAATATGAAGGTCAATTTCGCCAACATTCACAAGCTTATAATAGCTTAGGTGGGAACTGGCGGTCTCGAAACCGGAAGACCACGGTTCGAGTCCAGATGATTATATAGTATTTTTTTTTTTTTTTCAATTTCCTTCTTTTGTGAGAAAAACTATTATGATTTACCAAAAAAAAACGAGCAAGGCTCGGTCACCCAGGTACTAATAACCTATAAACGAGGAATTCTTGTATATATAAGGTCCTAATAGTGAACTTCCTCTTGAGGGATGAATGTATAGGTCATTATCATTAGTAATCAAAAATAATATTATATACATATATTTTTTTAAAAACAGAGGGAAAAAAAAAACTTTGACTTGTATGGAGTCTCTATGCAAGTCAAAGAAAAATTTTTTTTCCCTCGTTTTTTTTTCTAATATATGTATGTATATGTATATAGGATGACTGGTAATAAGTAAACGATACTAAGACACATGATTATACTCATGATAACAAACAACTTTCCCAAAGAAAGAAATAGGGATAAACAACAAATTAAATAAAAATGGTATATTCTTATTATTGTTAGGTACTAAAATTAAATATTATGGGCTCATGTGCCATATCAATTAAAAATAAAAATCTTTGGGAAAGTTGTTTGTTATCATGAGTACAATCATGTGTGTAAGTAACCATCCTATATACATATATACAAGAATTCCTCGTTTACAGGTTAGTACCTGGGTGACTGAGCCTTGCTCATATTTTTTTTTTTGGTAAATCATAATAATTTTGTCTCACAAACGAAGGAATGTGAAAAAAAAAGAGAAAAAATATTATAGTCATCTAGACTTTGACCTTCGTATTCTAATGTTATTACAGCAGTTTATCATTATATCAGCAGTATTAGCGCCGAGCATTGCTCGTTTTTTTTTTTGGTAAATCATAATAATTTGTCTCACAAATGAAGGAAATTGAAAAAATAAAAAACATAAAAGTATAGTCATCCGGACGCGAACCGCGATCTTCCGGTTTCGAAACCGCCCGTTCCCACCTGAGCTATTGTATGCTTGTAAATGTTGGCGAAATTGACCTTCGTATTCTAAACCCACTGCATACAAAATTTTATGAAAATCGTTGGAGCTGTTTCCGAGATTCAGATTTATATAGGTATATATATATATATTTACATATACAGGTTGTTGTTTTGGTCAGCGACGAGCGACTCAGGGTCGATAATACAACTGATACTGGTGCTAAAAACAATATTAAAAAAATACTTTATTTTTTTATAATAGTAAAAATTAAAATAATATTATTTTGAAAATCATGTAATAAGCTAAAATATAGACGTAATACTCAACGGGAGTGCGAGGGGGTAAAGGGGTGGGGTGATGGCGGCTTGTGCCTAGCTCTAGTTAGTGCACGTGGCTAATGATCATACTTTGCGGTAGTTTTATTTCAAATTGAATAAGGTATTTCTCAACGCATTTACAGTATTTAATGGAATTAAGACCATTTTTGGAAAATGTATTTTTTGTACTACCGCTCCTGGGTCGCTTGTCGCTGACCAAAACAACACCCTGTATACAAGAATTGCTCGTTTATAGGTATTAGTTGTTGGTAGTATTAATATAGTCTGAGGTATTAGATTATTATTAGATTAGATAATACGATTGTGATAATTAGCAATATTTAGACATTTTGAAATGATTATGTGTAACTCCGAATGTAATTTGATAAAAAACTGCGATCCAACCAAGTGCAAATAAAAAATAATACCGACATCTTTACTAAATACCGGCCGTTTGTAAACGGGTGAATTTTGTAATTCGCCTGCAACATACACTCGTACGAGACGCGCTGCGCGTAATTATTGTCGGGGGGTGAGGTGCCCCCGCACCGGTAACGCCCATTCGAGCAAGGTCAACGGCGTACATCCCCACCTTAATTGTGATAGTCGTTAAGCTAGTTAGCCTACTAGGCGGCTTGAAAAATTTCATCAGTAGGTTGACCACTAGTTTACCTCCACCGATCCGCAGTGGGCACGCGTGGTGGAGTATTGCCCATTCCCTTTTACCCTCATTTGTGAAAGGAGGCCTATCGTCACGAGCTCCTACTCCCGAACGTTGACGCGCTTTATCTTTTGTAAATTTTTATGATTTTGGATACGTGTCCAATATTTTTAGATAATCTAACTGACGGTAAATTAGAACTTTTTTTTTACCCAGGTACCATCCCTAAATTATTTCTCGGCCCAATGTTGTGATGAGACTTTTGCAGAGTCGGCAGCAGCTACGTGTTGCAAGTGACGGTTAGGGTTTGACACCTATGTAAACCCCAACAAAAAAATAGAATACCTGAAATGAAATGTTTCAAACTGTGCGGACTCAAAGGAGTTTTCTTCTGCTCAAACTGTAGAATGAGTTCACCGCCGTGGTTTTCCCATTGGAGTACAGCATGGGGTTCTTCAAAAAGTGTGTGAAGAGATTTCTTCAGGGTCGGCAACGCGCGAGTGATACCCCTGGTGTTGCAAGCGTCCATAGGCTACGGTAACTGCTTACAATCAGGCGGGCCGTATGCTTGTTTGCCACCTTAGTGGTATAAAAAAAACTGAAATTAGGGCGTCGCTTGTAGACATAACATGATGTGTCTTATTTTTCTGGTTGGGCTTTATATATGCATTATAGGAAAATACACTTTGCAGCAGTATTGGCTACGAGGAATGCTATTGTAGTATTGGAATCCGAATAATAGTTTAACGTGAAGTGTATTATGATGACACATGATATTGTAATGTAAATACACCGTACTTTTGGTCCAAACAGCATTGTTGGAGGAACATGTGATTGTACTTACTTTACCTACCTTCGCTCATACTATTTGCATTATTAACGGCTTGCGAGTTGTGTGACTCAATGTTTAATTAATTTAAATATATAGAAGAAGGTATACAAGGTAACAGTGTTTCTACTGCGTTGAAATTGCAAGAAAATATATAATACACATCCCTAATTCAAAAGAAAATAGGATCTTTATTGTAAACAACAAACTATTTTAAAAAGAACATGATTTATAATAGTTTTTAACAATCTATTCGTATTTGTCGCTCGTAGGTCGCGAATGGTAAAGAAAAACCAAACGAGTATTTCTAAAAATGTCTGCTGTTTTTTTGAAATGCAGTTTAATATTTTCAGCGATGGCAACAATTTTATTTTTAAGAATATATAAGATACTGAATTATATTAGAATGTTAACCGGACACTTATTCAATTTAATGTGTATATTCTGTATAATCTAAACTAAACCCGTAAATAACAGTCCATTTCATAGAGTCGACATATTTATGATTTACAATGTTCAACCCTATTCCAGTGAAGAACGAGTGCTGTCAAAATCGTAGTCAGTCCGCGCCATTGATACCTACCTCTTAGGCGCCGATCCCACAGAGGAGAGTTCTAGAGTTTTGCGTTCAGAGTTCTGCATTTCGCGTTCACTGTAAGCTATGCGGCGCCTTTGAAAATAAAAAAAGTTTACGACGTGTGATCAGTAGCGAATATTGCAGAACTCTAGACTGCTTGATATGTGCACAATAGTGAACACGGAACACAGAACTCTGCACGCAGAACTCTAGAACTCTGTGGGAACGGCGCTTTAATTAAAAGGTATGACAAATATTTCAAAGACATATTAATCTAGCTAGATAAATCCTAAAAATTTAATCTTAGATATTATTTATTCTTCAATACTATCATTTTATGCGACTTTTACTATACCACTAGTTAAATGCATCGCGATGAACATCATTTTAAAATCGGTAAGATATATTTCTTAACATTTTGCGAATACATCTATTTCCTTTTTGAATTATTCAATGTTTATTTTGCCGACCTCTAAGTTTATAGCTTCCGAAACATGAAGCTGTCTATCTCAGTAATCGTGTGCATGAATCGTGCAAGACACTCACAACAAACATATTTAATCTTCTAATAGATCTAGACATTCAGAAAAGACCTCTACCTGCGGTACTACTGCGTAAATCAATGGTAATGAACTTCATTGAACTGAGCTTCATTGAATTCTCATTATCTGGAGTTCGATAACGTTTAGACCTCAAGTGGGTCACCGGATGAGTCAACGGATTGCTTTAATAACTCGTTTTATATTCACGGGCTCCATAAACATAATATTATAGAAATGTAGAGATATAGTATACCTAATAAAGTTGTAAAAGTATCTTTCGGTTCATAGCGACCGCAACGTGCGACCCCTGATTAGTATGAACTTGTATAGGTAGCATTCGGTTCTTTCATCATTCGGCTCTAGGTACCGAAAGCTAGCAACCTTAAAGGAAGACCATTTCAATGAAATTCATTACCATTTACTTACGCGGTATCCCCACTGACCTTCCCTATCGGATGTCACCACCAATGACCAAACCATCATGGTATGGGATTGAAATGAAATGAAATAATTTATTCATTCAAATAGGCCTTCACAGGCACTTATGAATAGTCAAACTCTAATACTCTAATGCACGGTTCGGAAGGTTGATTTTGCTGAGAAGAGCCGGCAATAAACTCAGCAATTACTCTTTTCAAAAACTAACTAAAATTTATTACATCAGATGTTTCCTGCGAGAGCGAGCGCTACAACCACGCATTTTTATCATTTAAATATTCTTTAATATTGTAGTAAGCCTTCTGTACTAAAGCGGCCTTTATACGTTCCTTAAACTTTAGTGACGGTAAATTTAAAATTTCATTAGGGATCTTATTATAAAATTGTACACTCAGTCCTAAAAATGAACCTTGCACTTTTTGGAGTCTATAAGAAGAGGTCAAAAGTTTATGCTTATTTCTAGTATTAAAAGAGTGCACGTCACTTTTTTTTACAAAAAGATTAATATTCTGATGTACAAATAATATGTTTGCATAAATATACTGCGACGCTACTGTAAGGATACCTATATTTTTAATCTTATCTCTGAGGGAAGCTCGAGAACTCATATTATAAATAGCTCGCACTGCTTTTTTTTGCAAAATAAAAATGGTTTCTATATCAGCAGCTTTACCCCAAAGTAAAATGCCATAGGACATAACACTATGAAAATAACTAAAATAAACTAATCGAGCTGTGTCTACGTCTGTTAGCTGTCAAATTTTTCTAACTGCATAAGCAGCTGAACTGAGCTTTCCCGAAAGACATGATATTTGGTTGCCCCATTGAAGTTTCGAGTCTAAAGTAATCCCTAAGAACACTGATGATTCAACAAGACCTAAAGGTTCATTATTTATCATTAAATTACAGCCTACTTTTTTAACATTTGGTAGCGCAAATTTAATACATTTAGTTTTCTTTGCATTTAAAACTAGATTATTTACAGTAAACCAATTTAATACCCGAGATAATGCACCGTTTACATCGTCAAAATTAGATTTCAGTCTATCAACAACAATTCCACAGGTATTTTTGACATAAAAAGGAAGATCATTAATATAAATTAAAAATAGAAAAGGACCTAAAATAGAGCCCTGCGGCACCCCCATATGCACAGGAGAACCAGATGTTTTAATACGATTGACATCAACACTTTGAATTCTTTCCCCGAGATACGACTTCATCAAATCAAGTGCTGCACCCCTAACCCCATAATAATTTAGTTTACGTATGAGTGTCTGGTGATCAACACAACTGGTGATTTATACGGGAAATAAAGAATTTACACAAGTTGGAATGAGACGTGAGAATAGGGATGTTGCCTGGGTAAAAATATATTAATTCTAATTAGTCTGTCAGTTAGATTATCAAAAAATATTGGACACGTATTTTTTGCTTTACAAAATCATTAACAATTGACGAAGATAAAGCGCGACTAAGTTCGGGAGTGGGGGCTCGTGACGTAACTTGTTCCTAAAAAGTGTACCACACCGTGACGTCACGCGGAACTTCAACACACGATATCTTCGTATTTTTTTGTTTAATTGACAAAAGAAAAAATACGTGTCTAATATTTTTTGATAATGTAAATGACGGACTAATTAGTTTTTTTCAGGAATGTAGCCTATTGTTCTTTGGTGGTCTTTAGAAATAACTTGAGGCATTACATTTTCTTTTAAACCACACCAAAATTATGAAATTCTATATACATTTAATACGATTGTTGAAACAAGAGCAGTAACTATTACTTTTATGATGGAATATGTTTGTTGTGCGCGGTTTATATATTATTTCTCGTGTTATTGGGTAATATCAACATTGGAATATTCGCGGAATGATTTTATGTGCGCAATGTGTGTGTCTCTGCCAGGGGAATTCCCGTCGCGTTTAGACAAATGCCTCTTTGAGCTATTGTTACTACGTATAGAGAAGCTATCAAAATCAAAGGTTATGTTCCATTTTTCAACTAAAGTTCTCCTTAGCTCTGAAACAATAGTCGTCTTAGCCGATATTAGAAACACGTAGCGCTATCAGAACGCTTTTAGGAGTATTTTTCTCACAAACACCGTGATTTTCACGGCGCTTACGCGTTTCGTTCATCGTTCTACAACAACAATTAGTGTGGCCGAATGGCCTCACTTGAACGGAATATAGTTGCGACGTGTGGCGTCTTCTCTATATGTAGTAATAATAGCTCAATGACCAAATGGTAGCATTTTTTACTGCCGAACTGGGCTTATAAATAGATTCGTAAGCTAATTTTACCTGTAATAACTTCATCCATATGGGAGGGTCTACTATGCAAAGCTATTAGGTCTTTGCTTTATGGTACAAGTCCTAATTTTACCCAATAAGGGTCCGCAAATTATTGGAATCAGCCATTAGTCATCTAACCTGACGATAATCGTATGTACACATACCGATTATCGTCATGTTAGTTATACCAACAAGAAAAGTCGTTGTTCCTCGAAGGACCATTTAGAGTTCCACGACCAATCGTCTAAACGAGTATTGTTCTAGACAAAACAATTAAATTTAATATTTATTTTACCATACTCATTTTACAGCCATAGTAAGTAAACCTCAAGGACGATGTTACTTATTTAGTTTTTTGTATTTGAAATTGAAAGACGTGCGTACGATCGTGAACACGTTTTTTGTATGCTTGTTCCTTCTGAAATCAATTATCAGAATTAGATATCTTGTTTACACCTTGATGTTTTTTGCTTTTGCACGGTGGTAGTATATTTTGATCCGCCTGGCTGGCTGGCAACTTCAATGTTGAAAATCTGTCGCTACATTCTGGTGTGTTCCACCAGGGGTTACAGTATTACCCAACTGATATGGCGCGTCGTGAATCTTCGTTCGCACAGAAAAGAAAGTATGGCCCCGAAGATTAACGAAAGAATGCTTAAAACTTACGATCAACCTTAGATCACTACTGTGAGGTTCATAATACACTGCAATTATTTGGAAAAAAAAGCCAAACATAGATTGTCCAAAAAATATTTAAAAAATGTAACCTTGCTGAGATTCTTGCCGGTTTCTTCTTCGTTGAAGGCCGAGTTCCGAACCGTAAGTTCTTCAGTAAATGTGACCTTCATAAGTGCCCTTCTCGGGCCTAAATTGAATAAATGGCTTTGACTTTGACTGCAGCTGTTAGTTCCGTCTCACTCGCAAGTCACGCCCCTCCGCACGGCGCGCGCTAACATGGCGGCAGCTGCCGACCACTAGCATTTCTCGCGCTTTGAAAATGTATCTTCTGCGCAGGTACATCGGTAAGCCATATCAGTTGGGTACTACTGTAGTACAGTCGTTTTTTCATCCATAAAAGGATAGGCAAGTGTCATTCAACCATAACCTTTTCATATGTATACTTTTCCATTTGATTGTATTATGAATATGACGTAGACCTATAAAAAATAAGACGGACAGTCGTTTTACAATGACGCGACGCGAAGTTTAGCTTTTTTGTGCTGGAGAATAGTGTTGCCAGCTTTGGTCAACCAAGTCCCAATTAACACAAAGGACTACTTTTTTTTTGTTTTTATTTACTGTTTATTGGGCTGTGTTTCACCGCAATCTCACCATGGCACGTGATGATGTGGCCGAAGGTGGTAAGCACACAAAGCTTAGAAGGAACTGGCTCTCAAGTGCAGCTGTCGGAACAAACCTATAGGTGCATGGCGACAGATTTTCAACTTATCATATAATTATCGAGACTTGCGAGGTCTACAGCTCACAGAGCCACAAGTAAATATTATAGTACCCTATTTTACGGGTAAAAAATAATTTAACATTAATGCCACACCTACACCATGACTTTGAAGTTTTGTATTTTAAAATATTATTATAGGTAATTCGTTTATAATACGCAAATAGATTCAAATTTTTACATGTGAAAAGTAATCTCGCAAGTATTCTTTTGAGAATTGAATTGTGTTTACACAATTTAATAACACAGAACGGAATATATTGATTTTTTTGGTGGAAAACGTGCGCTATGGCTTATTCGCGAGGAACTGGTGAACAGCGGCATGGAGGAAAAATAACTAGTCCGATTTTGCACTGATTTTGAACAGGGACTCTACCGCGTAACTTTAGTGGTAATATGGTAACGAACACCATTAATAAATTTCATCCAATCAGGGCCCGCGAATGGTCATCGTCGCGTCGTACCGCGTGCGCTTCATTGGATGAAATAATTAATGGTGTTCGTTACGATTACCACCAAAGATACGCAATAGCCCGGCAGTAAGGACCATCGATATATTATCTTCTGTAAGGACCAATCACTGCATCGTGTCGACTTGGCCAATCAGCATGTGTCCTCGACTTAAGAGTGCGTACCAAGCCAGAAAAATATGGCAATGTCAGATGAAACAAACTTATGTCTAATCTTCGCGTGCAGATGAGATGGAGATAGCGTGTTCCGCGGAACAAAAATGAACTAAGCGCTTTATCTAAATAACTCGTAAAGTATAGAATATTTTAAAAAATCGTTAGTAGCAGCCCTAGGTCATATGTTAGTGATATTATTTATCGAATTTTTGTCTTAATTAGATACACCATGAACGAATAAAACCGAAAATTCATTATTATTAGAGGTAGCTTTGTGATTTTTTTCTATCGAGGAAATTTCATTCCATTATATTTTTGCTCAGAGAGAACCCTCGCGTATATAATGAAAATACCCATATAAAAATATTTTTTCATTTAAATACTATTTACTTTCTATGATTGTTATTTTGCTTTATACGCATTTTGCCATTGTAGGTGGTGGGAAATTGGCGGAATATATTTCAACCAAAATGAACATCATTGCGCTTCTTTGGATTAATTGTTCGATGACCGAAGCGGTTTCCTATTACTTGCGTCAACTAGGATCACAGAACGTTCCGTCTTTCATATTTTCTTGATCTGAGGAATATGAATAATTAATTGTAAATGAACTGAAAATGAGTAGTCAGGTTACAGTAAAATGGTGGCGGTTCTACTAAAACTATTCATGAACTTTTCGAGACCACTTGAAAAGTCACGATACACGTAATTCATTTGACTTCACTGCACATCTTTATTGGATAAAACACCACCGATAATACATAAAATAACTCAAAAGACACGAATTTATGAAAATAAAACGAAAATGCAACGTCACTGCAAGTTACCACCAAAAAGTCGTTTCCATAGATAAATGAGATCCTTTTACAGTGCAAAATTATTGTCAATTGTTTTGACACCTCAAATTTACTTTTCACACTTTGAACTGACAGTTCTTATTTGCTGATGAGTTCGTTTATCGGATAATAAACTCCTTCCTCAGAAATTACAGAAATACCTAATGAGACTGAGTTTTAAGCATTTCGTAATTAAAAATTAAATAAAAAGTAATCATACATTTTTATATCTTTTCTTAGAATATAATATCTATCTGGTTATTTTGTTGCAATACACATTTGTACATGAAAGATATTACTGTGCTAACTGTACTGTATTACTGTAAAGTTTATAAACTTTAGGCCGTGGCACAGGCCGTGGCGTCAAATTTTTTATAAGAACTTGTGGGCGCTAGTTTATATTATGGTACCTACGCATGTCATTGAATAAAACTACGTCTGATGCTCAGGACATAACGCTCAATTTGCCAATTCCGCCAAATGTCTGATCAACGTGTTTAATCACAAGGCGGACGGACTAATCGCAAACGCGGTCCATTCAGCCTGCCAGTGTTGCGACACACTGTACACAGAAGACGCGCGGCGCGCGAATTTAATTGACCGCGTTCCAATTTTGTACTTGGAATTTGATTTGCGAAGTTTTTTACTCATCATTTTCATGATTTTAAAATAAGAATTAAATATTGTTTTTAAATTCGGACAAAGTGTTTTAGGATTTCGGTGTTTCTGAAAACAATTTTTCATGAGGTAAGTTCACTGCACTTTCTTTTGATACAGTTTTTGCAATGGTTGCGGTTTACCTTTTATAAGTACCCATTGTGTATATTTTAATAAAGGTATGAAATAAATTTGAATCGTCATTATAAAAGATAAACTTTAATTGTTTTTATTTAAATTGGAAAATTGCACAAGTAAATTATTTCCAGTAAATTAAATACAATTAAATTACCTTCTAGATTTTTTGAATTATCACATTCACTAATAACATTATTTATGTCAAATCTGTAATCTCATAAAAATAATATCAAGTAGGTATATTTAGCACTGCACAGCCCGCTCAATCGTATGCACTTATTATGCACTACATTACTTTTGTGTATTAAAATTACTATTCTAAAGACGAACACAATATTTTACTAACGGTAAATAAATCCCGCGCGATTTTCTCTCTTATTCCCCGCCCTAGCCGGAGGCGCATCGATAAATATATAAAAAGACCCTGTTTACTTCATTTCACCTAAAACGTCTCACTGCTGGGCAAAACCCTGTCTTCCTTTCTTCAAATCGTCCAAATTCAGTTACCTATCAAGTAAACACAGGAAGACACTAAAGAAGGACGAAGCTACTATTATTGTTATAATTAAATATTTATAAATAAGTTACTCGTAAATCCGAAATCTTAAACTTCACAGTGTATAAAATACGAAATGGGCTTTTTTTATTTTTACTTAACTTGTTTTCTCATTGTTACTTCGGTTCAATGAAAGTTCGATAAATAATGAGTAGTTTTGGTATTGGCATGATAATTATACGGAACTATATACACCAGAAATGAACTTATGTGTAAAGCCGGCTTTTCACTATGGGATATAATATATATAAGGTCCTAATAAATTAGTGCACTTCCTCTTGAGGGATGAATGTATAGGTCATTAGTAATCAAAATATACCTAATATTAGAAAAAAAATCCGAGGGTTTTTTTTTAAATATTAATTTGTCAGGACCTTATATATATATATATATATATATTACATCTTGAGATATAATATTTTATCGCTCGTCATGCAATGTGTCAAAAAAATATTTATAGTTTGGGATGTAATATACAAAAATGTATGACAAGCGATAAAATATTATATCTCAAGATGTAATTTATATTATATTATATCCCATAGTGAAAAGACGGTTTATAACTCGGATATCGATAATGTTTTCTTTTATGATTATTGAATAATTAAATTATCATTGACCTGGGTCAGAAGCATTCTCCCATTATTTTAATTTACCACACTGCGTGTGCGGTTTGACTTTACAAGCGTGCATGTTCCGATTAAACCGTGATTATTTTAATAATTATGAGTTACCCATATTTCCAAACCCCGGTAAATTTTTTTAATACGACGAAGTCGGTAAGCAAGCTTACGGCCCGCCTGATGGTAAGGAGTTACCGTACCGTACCTACTTGCAACACGGGGCATCACTCACGCGTTACCGACCCTTACCTCAATGAGTTTTGACGACCTTACTCACGCGCAGGAATACAACATAAAGTTATTTGGCTGCGGTATTCTGTAAGGTGGTGACAATGCAAGCCATTTTTGGATGCCAATAATATTATAGGGATTTGGTATGTGAGATCTTGTATTGATTAAAATTCTTCGCGGCATTCCCGCTTCGTTTGTTAGTTTATAAAATATTCAAAATTTTTGCGTTGAAAGTCATACGAAATGTTCAAAACTGTGTGAATGATTATCGATTGTACTGTAAGAATAAATCAATCAAACTTTGCATTGTTCACTCCTTCAACCAATCGCATGGTGATCATTATACCCAAATAAAAATATATGCATGACTACTTCTCAGTTGAAGGCCGAGTTCCGAACTGGTGGTAACTTCAGTAAATGTGACCTTCATAAGGGCCCTTCTGCGGCCTAAATTGAATGAATGGCTTTGACTTTGACTATAGCATTCCACAAAGCGCTAAGTTATATGCTCCTTATGTATTTTTGGTAAATAAATTCCAAGTTAATTTACCCGTTATTTTTACTCGAAACAACGGAAATTTCAACACGGATGTCTAAATCTCCCAGAATATTCTTAAGTGTTGTAACTTACATAAATATATTTTTTCTTCGATCTTATTTTTGCTTTTGTAATGACTGGCATCCACGATTTCCTGAGAACCCTTCCAAATGGTCGAGAAACAATGGCTTATTGCATTGTTGCGGTTATAATATTTGTTTTTATCTTTTGCTTATATGTCATTTTTGATTTAGGTATCATGAGTCTGAGATAAGACGATATTTCGAAGGATATTATTTTTACGCATTTTGGTGTAACCTCATCGAGGATTTGGTTTCTTTTAATTTATGTATTAGTAACCATTTTGAAATAAGGTACGAGTAACTCAGAGTTACGGAATCAGATCTTCAGGAAAGATGCCCAAGATTGGCAATCAGACCACGACCTGCATGCAGTGTTATTTCACTTCGGACCTTCGTTGTAGTAATTGGTACATCTGCCTGATGTTTGGTCTAGAGCCTGCTTGATTCCTGATCAAATTTGCGACGATCACAAACTAAACTATCTACTTTCTGCCTCCGAATTCGATAGCTGTTTACTT
Organism: Polyploca ridens; assembly: GCA_951394255.1. Classification (NCBI taxonomy): domain Eukaryota; kingdom Metazoa; phylum Arthropoda; class Insecta; order Lepidoptera; family Drepanidae; genus Polyploca; species Polyploca ridens. Next base: position 8,704,716 of record OX596265.1, on the reverse strand, counting down.
ACAATTGTATGAAACGGGAAGTCTATCCATCTCATTGACCAGATCAATCGAACCGAACCATATAGGTCCCATCCGATATTTATTGAACCATTCATTACTTGGCTCCAAGCTATGGTGATTCAGAGAACGAAATAAACTCTGATGACACCTCTGCCTTGACACGAATCGAGTGCCTAGATAGTGGCCACCGATCCTTATTGATGCACATACTATACATACTTAATTCAATAAACAGCTTTTGGAATTATTAAGTGATTACTAAAACGGCTGATTCCCTTTGCTGGTAGGTTTCCACCAGCACATAACAAAAAATAACATCGACGTAAAATTCCGCCAGTGTTACTTTTCAGCCTTCACAGAGACTTTTCTTTATTTGTGTTCCTTAACTAATATCACATAGGTGCCTTATAATACAAGGTGTTTTTTTGGTCAGCGACAAGCGACCTAGGAGCGGTAGTACAAAAAATACATTGTCCAAAAATGGACTTAATTCCATTGAATACCGTAAATGCGTTGAGAAATACCTTATTCAATTTGAAATAAAATTACCGCAAAGTATGGTCACTAGCCACGTGCACTGACTAGAGCTAGGCGCAAGCCGCCATTGCCCCACCCCTTTACTCCCTCGCACTCCCGTTGAGTATTACGTCTATATTTTAGCTTAATCAGCAAAAGCAACCTTCCGAACCGTGCATTAGTGCATTAGAGTATTAGAGTTTGACTATTCATAAGTGCCTGTGAAGGCCTATTTGAATGAATAAATTATTTCATTTCATTTCATTTCTTATTACATGATTTTCAAAGTAATATTATTTTTATTTTTATTATTATAAAAAAATTAAGTATATTTTTTATATTTTTTTAGCACCAGTATCAGTTGTATTATCGACCCTGAGTCGCTGACCAAAACAAAAACCTGTATAATAAGTAGCAACATTACACTAAGGACCTTATTGGATCCGCAAAGCGAAGTAGCAGAGTTTGATACGAGAGTTAGGAACTCATGAGGAAGACAAATACAGTCCAAGTTATTAGAAGTTATGATTTCAGAGCATACACATGTAACTATCAACGTGTCGTATGAAATGACAAAGATGGCAACAGTTCTAAATCTGACAACACATAACCGTTTACCACGATTTCGTTTGGCGAGGAACGTCGCGACGTCCTACTCAATCACCTCTAGTGTTACCAGCATCTGACTGTTCCGAATTAGTGGTAGCTCGTTAAGGACCATCCCTATCGCTTCCGGTAACGCCCTGAGCCGAGATTCAATCTTCCCGGTTGAGAGTCCTCAGCGTTTGCAGAATAGTCCATGTAAGGGTGTAAAATCCATCGTGAGACACATTTAAGTCCTTTAAGAAAAAACTGTTAACTTCAGGCAGTATGGTTAGGTTATATGACCAGCATCTACAATTTCTACACTTTCATCAGAACCAGTTACAGTTTCAGCATGCTTTCCACCATTGTCATGCTTTCAAACAAGTTTACAAAAGTCTTGCCTTACTTCCTCATCATTATGCTAATTAGTCTGATTAATATTGTCCATGCAAGGTTTTTATTTAAAACCAATGTCATTATCATGCGTATGATATCATTGAATTTAACTAAGAGGTATTCCAGAGATTTATAAATACTTTATGTTATTTCCTGTTTCTGAGAGCACCTCGTAAGGTTCATTACCTTACAAACTGTAATGAACTTAATTGAAAGTAGTGCTTATTTTTGGAATGCTAATTATATAAATACTAGCAGCGAAACCCGGCGTTGCTCGGGTTAAAATACATCGCATGTTTAATGGTATAAAAAATATATAAGGATACATTTTTTAACATATTATAGATTTCTATTTTCGATATTGAGAGACTTTCCAGAACATTCAAATAGTTTGTTCTTTTTTTTACTCGACTGCAATCACAATTGAACTGACGAAAAGTCACTGAATTTCAATTTATATACCGAAATTTCCAGTACCAGATCACTCTAGAATATTTAGATGTACATCACTTCGATTTGGTTTTTATAGATCAATAATAACACTCGTACACATTTTGGCACTTTCCAAACCAATCCAAAAATTCTCGATCATAATAAATTGCACTCATTTATGAACTTCCCAGATAATTCGGAAAATTTCTAGAACGTTCTCGAACATTCTAACTCGATAATAACAGTTTTGGGACATTTTGGAACTTTCTAGATGAAGCCATAAATTTGTAGAACTTTCTCAAACATTCTATATCGATTCTAGAAAGTTCCAAAATGAGTAAAACTGTTATAATTTATAGAAAATTCTAGAATGAATGCAAATAATAGTTTGCATTCATTCTAGAATTTTCTAGATCATTCCAGATATTTGTTGAACTTTCTAGAACACTCCAGATAAATTATAACAGTTTTACTCATTTTGGAACTTTCTAGATCATTCAAGAAATTTCTCGAAAATTCTAAATCGATCATAATCAATTGCACTAATTTTGTAACTATCCAGATCATTCGGAAAATTTCTAGAACTTTCTTGAACATTCTAACTCGACAATAACAGTTTTAGGACATTTTGGAACTTTCTAGATGAAGCCAGATCAATTATAACCATTTTACTCATTTTGGAACTTTCTAGATCATTCAAGAAATTTCTCGAACATTCTAAATCGATCATAATCAATTGCACTCATTTTGGAACTTTCCAGATCATTCGGAAAATTTCTAGAACATTCTCGATCATTCTAAATCGATCATAATAAATTGCACTAATTTTGGAACTTTCCAGATCATTTTGGAAATTTCTAGAACGTTCTCGAACATTCTAACTCGATAATAACAGTTTTGGACATTTTGGAACTTTCTAGATGAAGCCAGAAATTTGTAGAACTTTCTCAAAACATGCTATATCGATTATAATAGTTTGCATTCACTGTAGAATTTTCTAGATCATTCCAGATATTTGTTGAACTTTCTAGAACACTCCAGATCGATTATAACCGTTGTACACATTTTGGAACTTTCCATTACAGAAATTTTGAGATCTTTTCAGAAGTCCTCATGCGTTAGAAAAGGACAACAATATATGTTTTAACATTTTCGCCACCCACAACCACCCCCTTCCACCCACCGCGACCAAACTCCCTTACTACCATCTGGAGACCAAGGGGTATTTACCACCCCAACGCGAAGTTGATTGGGGTTGGTGGTGATTGAGAAAACTGCGTATTTACGTACCCACAAAAGCATTTTATATATATTATTAGATTAATATATTCATGAGGCGAAAATTTACTGTGACCAGGTAATTGTAGTTATAGTACTTAGATAAGCATAACTCGTTCTGTAGTCTTATTATTTGTGTTTTTGTATTTGATTTGAAATTATTACTTACTCCATTGGAGAAAAACATTGCTAATAAGTATAGATAGATTGTCCAAAAAATATTTAACCTTGCCGAGTTTATAGCCGGTTCTTCGTATTTGAAGGCTGACTTCCAAAATCGTGAATCTTCAGTTGATTTGACCTCCTTAGGTCCTAGGGCCTAGACTGAATCAACATATAACTGAGTATTGGCTTCTTATCAGTTTCGAGTCTGGCATCATCTATTATTCTCATATTCTACATTGATGAATTGATTTCTGATGTTTTAGCTACACACCACGCCTTCTCCTCCTGCAGAAATCCTTTCCTAGTATTTTCTTGGTACTCAAGGAGTATTTCCTCTAAGGTCCGTATCACGTCAATCAATGCTTTCATCATTCAAATGAAGTCGAGATTAAACCATTTGAATTTGGAATATGGACGTATGACCTTAGGTTTGTTTTCGATTAACAAGATCTATTCTTGAGACTTATCTGATTTTTGATCTCGTTATACAGGCCTAAATGTCACATCGCTAGGTCTACCGGTTTAGCTTGTGCGTTGTTTGTCTATCAGAAAAGTCAGAAACGTTTTATTACGCAGATCTCTTCCACGACTATAAACGTTCTGGACTCTTTATACAGGTGGAAATTTTAGACGGGTCAGTCCTTAAGGGACTTTAAGGGTTGAAGCCACGCAAATATGGTCTCAGGTGACTGTCTCTTAATTTTTGAGTTATTGCAATCGGCATTTACAGATTTTGAAAAAAAAAAATACAGTCGCCGAGATAACGGCGATACCGATCAAAACGTTATTCTTGTTTTGTTGTTATTCTAATAACCTCTAGTCGGTTTCGCTGTAAGTTTTTATCAGTTCGTTTATTTATATTTCATTCTACTTTTAGTTATACGATACACGTGGATTTACACAATTATAGAATGAAACCTGTACCAATAAATCATCAAATATAAAGATCTTGCTTTGCTACGCTACAAAGGTTTTAATTAATTTGGTAACAAAGTGGAATTTTAATTATCACAGTGATTATAAATTTTAAACGCCCACGTTTATTTCCTTGTAAGACTTCTTTAACGTTAATAACCGTTTTAAGGTTTTTTTTCCAAAAAGAACCTGTTACTGAGCCTACGATGTCTGTCGAATATAAAAAATATAAATCTTAAATAATGCAGCTTTTTCTGATTTTCGGAAACCATAATCATAGGTAATTTTTGCGTAATTCTTGCCCCCTCCCACCCAAATGAGCACTGGCGACCTTACTCACGCGCAGGAACACAACATAAAGTTATTTGGCTGCGGTATTCCGTAAGGACCTTACGGAATGCTGTATGAGTCGAGCTGCTCTTTGAGAGAAAAGATGCTGTAGAATCTCATGAATATAATCTTCTTTTATATATAAAATTCTTCTGCACGTGAGTATGTCACTGCACTCCTCCTAAACGGCTGGACCAATTTGAATGAATTTTTTGTATGCGTTTGGGTGGCGCCCTGGATGGTTTAGATTCACAAATCAGCCCGGTGGTGCTGCAGTCGGTATCTAGGTTATATTATCGAGTAGAATTAACTTCCTGGATGGTTAAGATAAGATGGTTGGGTAGGGTAGGGTAGGGTAGCACCACACGAAGTTGCGCCGGGCAGCTAGTTATTTTATAAATTATTCAAAATCTATCTTCTATATTATCAATTAAAGTGTAACCTGACTGTACCGGATTCTTAGACAGAAGATTTACTATTTATAGAATTTAAAAAAACGGATTTAAATTTGCTGCGAAAAACGTTCATATTTTTCATTTCTGTTACGACATGTTTTTTTTTATTTGGCGTTATATTAATAGTTTTGTTATCGAAAACAGAAACACGTCATTTGAATAATTACTTATGGTGGAATAACTCTTGTTGTGCATCAGATCATCGTGACTGGAATGATTGATCCTTGCTAGTTTTAATTTGTTTACAAATTGCGATTCAATGTTTAAATAGACTAACACCATACTCATTAAACGCTATTTAACTTATATACTGTTTAAGTTGTCGCATATAAATGTCGGTGACAAGTTGGTAGGCGGTCGACGTGTTGGTAATTGACCACAGTCGATTATGTACATAAGTAAATGGTAAATCGACAATACAAAAAAATTATACATTTCTTATATGTTTTCTTCCCTTTAATTTTTAACTTTATTTAATTTGATTACTTGTTTTGATAGCGGCAATAGAAATACATATTCTGTGAAAATTTCAGCAGTCTACCTATTACCGTTTCATGAGATACAGCCCACTGACAGACAGACGGCGATGATAACTACTGAGTTACTACCACTGGGTAGTGACGTCGGATACCGAGACGAAGGTCCCGGGTTCGAATCCTACAATGAGCTTGAGCTTTCGGTGAAGGAAAACATCGTTAGGAAACCATAGCACGGTGGTAGGATACTTTGTAGTACCCGCCTGGCTGGCTACCACCCTCAAGTTGAAAATCTGTCGCCAAGCACCTTTCGGTGTGTTCCGATAGCTGCACTTGAGAGCCAGTCCCTTCTAGGCTTTGTGTGCTTACCACCTTCGGCCGTATCTTTACTTACCATGGTGAGATTGCGGTCAAACACAGGCTTTTAAATAGTAAAAAAAAAAAAAAAATACGGACGGACGGACGGACAGCGGAAGCTTAGTAATAGGGTCCCGTTGGGCACCATAAAAACCATAAAAAGCTTGATTGATATTGTCAGCCCTTTTAAATATGTCAAGTATATATTTGTAGATGCGGAACTCCTTTGACTTTGCTGCCTAGGAAAATGGTAATGCATTTAATTACCATACACTGAAAGGATATTGTTGGACCAAGAGTGTTGTTTTGATGTTCTACAATGGTCATTTATTAAAGTTTCCATGATTTTAATTCCCACGTCAGCAATTAATAAGACTTAGACGAATATTAAAGATTTAAATAGATATAAAATCATGTTCAAACTGAATTAAAGTGTGCATCACAATAATACATGTTGTTAACGAAAATATTGTGGTCTTTCTTGGTATGTAGTTTCCAATCGAACTTTACAATAGTTATCCCACCAAAAACATTTTTATGTGAAATGTTGCCGAGACATATGGCTCGCACTGTCGAAAAGTTATCAGATCTCATGTAGAGCCAAGCGTATAACTCTACATGCACTTACTCTACAAGCCCTAACTTCACAAACTCTACACCTTAGTCAAAATATGTGGCTTGGTCGTTTCGCTGCCGTCACATGGGAGTAAGGTGAAAAATGTATTCACTGTTCATTACTTTTTGTTCTACAATAGTTCTTGTAGTAGTGAAAAGGCCAAGCCACATATTTTGACTACGGTGTGTACAGTTTACTATTTGGTAGGTTCGTTATTTTTTAACAAATCTCAATTTGTTTGGGTCCTCTATCGCTCCCTGAATCCCCCTTTAGCGCCCACAAGAGGTCATTATCGCCTACTTTGAGAAATACTACTTACTTTAATTTTATTCATTGTTTTTGCGTATTTCTTACAGCATAAGATTTCTCCAGAAGATGGTAACGGTTAATTAATATATGGATTGGTTTACTTATGAATCGAGTTGAGAAAAGTACGGTTATAATGTCAAGTTTTATTCGAAGCGAGATTTTTAATGTCCACAAGATTTTAGCTATGTAAAAGATGTCCAAAATCAAATGACACACGATATATAATTCTTATACCTAGATTCTTTTTTATTAAAGTCGTGATAATAAATGTGGACATTGCCATTTTTTCACATTTGACAGAAAGTATTGTAGATATTTTTGTTGCATAATTTCCCAATCAGCACTCCTCAGCTTTTGCCCAATCGGAGGTTGGAACCTATCTCTATAAACTAACCCAAGAGACCGAGCTAGTTGCCCGCTCGCTAACTGAGCGCCTGACGGGCTTGCACTGAAAAAAATGATCTACAAAACTAGTTATGTAAGTTGACGTTTTGTTGTCGGGAAACTAACTTTAGTTGTCGGGAAAATAACTTTAGTTACCTTTATTCAAATATTTTGGTAACGAACAAAAACTAGTTTTGTTACTGGTAAGTTTAGTTCGCAAGTCACTCTGTTTAGGTTATTGGTCGTCAAATTTTGTGTTACTGTTTAATAAAGTTTTGTAGTCACTAATAGTCCATTTTTTTCAGTGTGCCCCCTCTCGCCAGCTAAAGTTCTTGTAAATCCCCTCTAGACCAACAAAGATTGTCTATTCGAAAAATAAAACACGTGAACAATAATCCGATTCTCACATGTGAACACGTGAACACGAGAACACGATTTCAAAACGTGAGCTATAATTATAGTCATGTGCAGCAACAGTGAAATGCGCCAAATTTATATGCAATTTAGCAAAATCAAGTTTCTTTTGATAATATTTTGCTTGCGATTTAGTGTTGTCTCGTAAAGCTGCTTCTAATCTGAGTCATTTAAAAACAACATTAATTTGATTGAGTTTTTGCACTTAATTGATAATGTCAGAGATGTTAGTCTTTAACAACAACGTCACGTGAAGTTTAATCCCTCCAAGACACAGGCGTGTCTATTCACCGCTAAAAGGAATCGTTTCAACCTCAATCCTTCTTTTCAAGATATATCCTTACCGATTTCCGACCAACTTGAACTCCTAGGCATAACCTTAACTACGAAAATAAATTTTGGTAGTTCTATTGAGTCAAAGCCTAAAACCGCTGCAAAAAAGTTAGGCATCCTCTGTAAGGTGAAGCGGTACTTTACGCCGGATCAGTTATTGCAACTGTACAAAGCACAAGTCCGTTCGTGCATCGAGTACTGCTGTTACCTCTGGGATGGATCTGCCAAATACCAGCTGGAGGCCCTTGACTCAATAGACCGTCGTGCTAGGAGACTAGTCGGTGATGTTTCGCTAACTGAGGCGAAATTAACGAGCCTTGAACATCGGCGTAAGGTTTCATGTTTGTCGGTCTTCTATAGGATATATTTTGGAGAGTGTGCTACAGTATTGTTCAATCTAATTCCTCCATCCCCGTTTCTCCATCGAAACACAAGACGCCGGGAGAATTTTCGCCCATACGTTGTCGACATCTCGCTTACCCGGACACAACGTTTTGCTTCATCATGAGTGGAACTCTCTTTCGGGGGTTTGTGTTTCCCGACACCTATAACCTAGATTTATTCAAGGCCAGAGTGAATAGGCTTTTTCTGGGTAAGCGTGCTACATCCTCGGCCTCTTCATAACTCCTCATGGGGTCAGTCGAAGGTCAAAGGCAAGCCCATTTAACATTAAAAAAAAAAAAACGTGAATCTATAAATATATTTTATACTATTCAGGGATTATCCCTTAGAAAATATATATGTCTAGAAAGAGTATCCCCATACTACATGACTTTTAAAAAGTGGCCAACTTTGCTACATCTTATCCTCGCGTTACGTCATTCTGCTTGTCATAGTGACGTTTATACTAGTTACCAGTTCTTGAAAAAAATCCAAGAAAATGGGGAAAAATATATTACGGTGTCGATATCTTTTTAAACTCCGAAAATAAAAGTGGAATCGGGATAATACATGATAATAAGAATAAGATTAATGGCGCCGATATAAATTAATACTTATTATTTTTACTTTGATGTCAACGAACAGTAATTATTTGCGTTGACGTTTCAAATCAAGCAAATCAAGTCAATTTTTTTTTTTTTTTTTTTTACTCTTTATAGGCCTGTGTTTGACTGCAATCTCACCATGGTAAGTGATGATGCGGCCGAAGGTGGTAAGCACACAAAGCCTAGAAGGAACTGGCTCTCAAGTGCAGCTATCGGAACACACCGAAAGGTGCTTGGCGACGGATTTTCAACTTGAGGGTGGTAGCCAGCCAGGCGGGTACTACAAAGTACCCTACCACCGTGCTATGGTTTCCTCACGATGTTTTCCTTCACCGAAAGCTCAAGCTCATTGTAGGATTCGAACCCGGGACCTTCATCTCGGTATCCGACGTCACTACCACTGAGCTATCATCGCCATTAAGTCAAATCAAGTCACATCGAGTCAAATCGAGTCAAATCAAGTCAAATCGAGTCAAACCGAGTCCAATCGAGTCAAACAGGGTCAAACCGAGTCAAATCGAGTCAATAAGTCAAACCGAGTCAAATCCAGTCAAATTGAGTCAACCCGAGTCAAATCGAGTTAATCCGAGTCAAACCAAGTCAAATCAAGCAAATCCAGTCAAACCGAGTGAAATCAAGTGAAATTGAGTCAAAACAAGCAAATCGAGTTAAATCAAGTCAAACATTTTTTTTGGCTAGGTCCAGAGATCTTCACTACGGCTTCTCCGAATGATGTCTATCCATTGGCTTCTTAAAATTGGATCAATTGGTATTCTGTAAAAAAAGTCTTATTATTTAAGTCAGTTATTACAAAATTAAAAAAAGGTTATTCGACACGCGTGTATGTAATATTATTGGAATTGCAACATATTCACAATTTAAAATAGTATCCGCCATATTGAACTATTTAGTTATTGGTCCGATTGCTCTCAAAATTGATATTTGAGAGGCCCTTGGACCATATAACATAAATTTTTACTCAAAATTGAAAAAAAATTGCCGCCATATTGAACTATTTAGTTACTGGTCCGATTGCTCTCAAAATTTATATTTATGAGACCCTTGGACCATAAAACGTGAATCCATGCTAAAAATTAAAAAAGTGTCCGCCATATTGAACTATTTACTTACTGGTCCGATTGCTCTCAAAATTGATATTTGAGAGACCCTTGGACCATGTAACATAATTTTTTGCTCAAAATTGAAAAAAGCGGCCGCCCTACTGAACTATTTCATTACTGGTCTGATTGCTCTCTCAAATATGAATTTTGAAAGCAATCGGACCAATAACTAAATAGTTCAAAATGGCGGACACTTTTTTCAATTTTGAACAAAGATTTATGTGATATGGTCCAAAACTGTCCCAAATATCAATTTTGAGAGCAATCGGACCAATAAATAAATAGTTCAAAATGGCGGCCACTTTTTTTAATTTTTAGCATAGGTTCTCGTTATATGGTCCAAGGGTCTCTCAAATATCAATTTTGAGAGCAATCGGACCAATAACTAAATAGTTCAATATGGCGGACACTATTTTAAAAAATTGTGAATATTTTGCAATTCCAATAATATTACATACACGCGTGTCGAATAACCTTATTTTTTTAATTTAGTAATATCCGACTTAAATAAAAATGTAATAAACAAAATGTGCATGGTACGCACATATACAAGTTTACATCGTACGCCTATGCAACGCGGCACTACGTAGTTCAAATGATTTTAAACAGATGGCTGTACAGTTTACTTGTATGAAGAAGTATTTTACAAAATGTTCCGGTGACCGCATCCATGGTTATATACATCACTGACTATAATGGAAAAACCGAAAACGACAAACACGTCAACTTAAAAAAAATAGGTCCGCCATCTTGAAATTCAAAATGATATTCGTAATTAGCTCGAGGAAAATCTTAAATTAATACCCATTTTGATTTTTTCATTACTGAAGCGACTACTTATCTTACATGACATAATTGTCATTAGTATTAAAAAAAAACATTCGACTTTCCACTCAAAAATTCGACTTGTCCACCGTCGCTTTTGATTTATATCAGTATCTACATACTCGTATTTAACTATTGACTGATATTACCATGGGAGTTTTGAGTTCAAAAACTGGCAGCACAGGCAACACATAAAAAATGGCGCTTACTCAAAATATTTATTTTCGAAACATTTCAATGGCTTATATTGCAGAAACTAATAGGAAATATTGTTACTTACCGATGATAGGTGAGTTTTTTCGTTGGTCTAGATCGACCCATGTAGTTTTTATACACTTTTATCACACAAAACGACATTTTGAAACAATACAATTTTGGTGAATTTGGTTGTGTCCCAGTGACGTCTCGACTGACACTGAAGACGGGAAAATGATTAAGCCCCTAACAGTTAGGGGCTTTTTTTATCTACGCGTAAACAGCTTCGTAGCTCCGTCTGGATATATCATTAGTCAAAGGATTATCCAATAAAATAGTCTCAGAATATAACAGTCACGTTTAAATTAATTATTAAATTTAATCACAATTTAAAGACACGTGAGTATTGTGTGTTTTATAATATTTTGGAGATAATAGTCTACTCTTAAGTTTATTAATTAATTAATTCTAAAATTATTTTATTTGTACATTGGTGTTCAATATAATACCTATTTTTTTGATGCGTGTGCACTACGTGTTGCTTATATACTATAATATATAATAGCTGACAGAGATTACAGATATACAGAGATTATCTGTATATCTGTAATAATCTATGTCTAATGTCTAATCTCTTATAATACTTTATGGCTATTATCTATATGGGACAATATGAGCGGGAAGTGTACTTTCGTGACCGGGATTTTCACAGATTTTTCTAGAACAAAACTGAAAACAAAAGTGGTACCAAATTCAAAAGATCCTTTATAAAATAAATTCACAAGTATGTTGGATCGTAACACGTTTTAGTCCTACAACCATAGTTCAGTCATTGTTCGTTTTACCTGGTAAGTTTCCCGGGAGTTATTAAATTGGTGATTTCATAGACTCTTACGACGTACAGACGTACTTTTTTCGAATTTAAACTATGCAACCTCCATTTTCCTACCAACCATTAAGATTCCTTTCATATGCAAACTTATGAAAGGCTGTATGGTTGAATTACCATTGCCTATTCTTTTATGCAAAAAGTATACTTAGGTACACTAAACTTAAAAACTGCAAAAAATTGCGGAACATTGATAGGGGTGATTTGGGTACCTCTGGAGTTTCGCTTGACCCAATTTTTTTTGCTATCTATATCAACTCCCTTTACATATAATGGCATAAATTAAAATTTGCTACAATGTCCTCGACCATGACTTTTAAGGCGGATGGCCTCTCTCGATTGTTTTGAGTTGACATGTATACAGGGTGTTGTTTTGGTCGGCGACAAGCGACCCAGGAGCGGTAGTACAAAATATATATTCCCCAAAAATGGACTTAATTCCATTAAATACTGTAAATATGTTGAGAAATACCTTATTCAATTTGAAATAAAATTACCGCAAAGTATGGTTACTAGGCACGTGCACAGACTAGAGCTAGGCGCAAGCCGCCATCGCCCCACCCCTTTACTCCCTCGTACTCCCGTTGAGTATTATGTCTACACTTTAGCTTATTACACGATTTTCAAAATTTTAATTTTTTTAATTTTATTATTAAAAAAAAATGAAGTATTTTTTTTATATTTTTTTTAGCACCAGTATCATTTGTATTATCGACCCTGAGTTGCTCGTCGCTGACCAAAACAACGACCTGTATTTCGGAAACGAAACATAGTAAGTAATATGTATATGGTACCAACTATCTTGTAAAAGTCTGATTTGTGAAAATTTATTCAACATTTATTGAACAAAAAAATATATATACTCGAATAATAATTTTATGATCTTAATTTTGGTTACCTATTTTACTACCTACTCATAAGAAATAAAAAACTCTAAATGTCAATAATTATTTCGGGGATTATAGTAAATTACTTTTACATACATTTATTTTGATCAAAATTAAATAGTTTCATTATAAAGGAATTAACTTTTATGCATTAGTTAGCTATTATCGCAAACGAAGAATGTCGGAAAATCGAAATTATTATTTTCATCATTAGATCCATAGATATATGACAATACTAGCTGTTCCGCGCGGTTTCACTCGCGTTCCCGGGATATAAAGTAGCCTATAATACTCGGGGATAATGTAGCTTTCTATTAGTGAAAGAATTTTCGAATCCTACTGGTAGTTCCAGAGATTAGCCCGTTTAAACAAACAAACAAACAAACTCTTCCGCTTTATTATAGTAGTATAGATATGTTCATTTTTTAACTAGAATATTGATTATTATAGTAATGAGCTATACTTGAGCCTTGCAAATAAATATTTATTGTAATAGCATATCATCACTATTCATGACCTTAATATCTAATTTTTAAGGTCAATAATTGATTATTGTTCAATGTTTTCAATATAGTTGATGAATTAAAATCATAGACGTCAGATTTTTTTCGCAGCACCTGGTTTTGTCTTACCTGGCTGGCATTATAAATATAGAATAAATAAATATACTTTGACATTTCACAGCTAGAATGACTACATTTGGCATTTTATATGTAAAAATTCAAGTTATATAACCAAAAAAATATTTATTGTTTATTGTTACTGTACGGCAATACATATACAAATATATTGTCATAATATGCCTCAGTCGCAAATCACAAATTTACGTCTCCATAGGTGCTTGACATTGGTGTAAAAAATTTAAACAATAGGAAAAAAAAGCATTATCTTTATTGAAATAATATTTGTGAAATGCTTGATGTTATTCCATCACTAAATTTGAATTCCAATTAGGTTTCAACAATAAATCTTTTTTTTTGGGAAATTTGGTTTGGTTTTTTCGCACGAGTAAGAAATCACGTTTTCGTCAAGGTTGTTATTGATCCCGACAATATAAAACCCGTCCTTATTTAAATAGACTTCATAGCTATTGCATATTTTGAAATAAACTAGCTTTTTTCGCTTTTTTATAATCACCCGATTGATGTTATAGAAGATTCTTGTTTTGATAATATTTTGTTTATGGTTTTGTTGACCGTTCGCTGTCACATGTTATTCCATCACTAAATATGAATTCCAATTAGAAACGATATACGAAAAATTCATCTGTTATCCTTTTAAATGAATTGTGTTCCATTCCAGGTTGTTATTGATCGCGAGACAATAAAATCCATCCTTATTTAAATAGACTTCATGGCTGTTGCAGATTTTGAAAACTCTTAAACTTTTTTATAATCACCAGATAGAAGATTCTTGTTTTGCTAATATTTTGTTTACGTTTCTGTTGACCGTTCGAAAGTGATGTAATGTTCTAGAAGGTTATCTGATAAGGTATATAATATTAGGAAGTGCCAGTTTTATATGGCAAGGGCACGTCTGGCATCTATGAATTCTGTGCATTCTTAATTAAGGTTAAACTAAATATATCGAAGATATCGTACCGTTATTATAGCGGAATTTATTTACAATATTAGTTGTTAACCTTTTTTAAGGACATTTGACTTTGGACTAATACTTCACGAATTCCGCCACATTATTTTTGCTGAATAATTATTTCCGGCCCGCAGTTATCAAAGATTGGTAGGTCAGATAACTGTATGAGGCTGTATATTTAGACCCTGGCTGCATTTACATTGTTCTATATACCTACAATTAGCTGTATAATTTAATTAAGTGTGAAAGGGAACCAGGTCGATGCCCCTCGCACTCTTGGCTCCATGCCAGCACTCGCCACGAGGATTGTTTTCATTCTGAGTGCTTATTACCTACTTACTAGAGATGCCGCGAGAGTAATAAATAAATATTTTAGTTGTTTAGAACCGAACACATTTTCGGTAGGTACATCTAGCGATACTAGCTACTACTTCCTCCTTTTGACTTTTCTATCCGCCATACCAGCTGCAGCATTCACTCCTAAATACCCTACCTAAATACCAAGTGCTTAATTAGTAGTTTTAAAACTACCATATCTTCATAATTAAAAGGTAATTGTGTAATTAAAATATACAGCTATTTTCACCTTAAAATCTTATATTTTATCGCTTCTCTGGTACCTACTTATACTAAAGTTAACGTGGTATTGCTTTCTTCCGAAATGTATGTCAGACAATTATTTCGAATTCTGAATATTCCGTTGTAGAATGTCGAATAGTGGCCCTGATTCTGTTGTTTACAACTAAACTAATTTTAGTCTCACTATGTCTCTTTCTAACAAAGAACATAAGAAAAGAATGTAAGAAATTTAGTCCTGTCAAATTAGTCCAATGCTTGTTTTCAATATAAATTTAGTCGCCATCTATCGCGGTTACGTCTAAATACCCGCAAATGATGACGGCAAAGACTAATTGTACAGCTTTAAATATGTTCTATCCTTTTTCAATAATGTTTGTAAGAAAGAGATGAGATGTGACCAATGTTGAACATCGAACAATGTCGGCTTGCGGCGGCATCTCTACTTATTAACGTTGCGATAGTTGCGCGATCGAATGTAGAGTCGTCCTGCAATCCTTACGTATTAGAAAATGCAACTAATTCAATGTCGTCGTCGCGTCTTTCGCATTTGTAATATTAGTAGGAAAATTCAGTCAGTTTAACGAAATTCTAAAGCGATATTTTTTCTGTTACTGCGCAAGTTGCATAATAAAAAAATGCTTGATTTTGCTAAACGATTAATTTCACGAAATGATCATCAAATCATCATAGTAATTCATGTTAATAAAACTAAAACTGCGGATCTACTGAAGGGCGAGAGAAACCGCCGATATAATTTATCAATTTTGTGTTTGGTTAAAACAAAAGTAGGAAATTGAATAGGAAATATTAACGAATGTTCATTTGGTGATAAATATTTGGCGTTTAATTCATGTACTAGTTTTGCGCCTCGTGGTTTCACTCGCGATCCTCTATTTCGCCCTTTAGGGGTTGAATTTTAAAATATCCTTGGGGTAGTCAAATCTCTAGGCTTAGGCTGTACGTTGTATTTCATTTAGTAAGTCACTCTATCAAAGTTCTGTGCTATAGTTATAGATTTATAAGCCACTGAACCGCAGTACCTTGAAGTATAATCTCGATTTAAAAGTATATCAATATATCATTGACATAGATTACACACACTAAGAATACTGGTAATTGACCATAAACTATAAGTACCTACGAGAAATATCTAACCTAATCTGTATATAAAAAGAAACCGTGCCTGACTGATCTATCAACGCATAGCTCAAACCACTGAACGTTGTTTATAAGAACGCATAAAACAGCGTGCCAATCTCGTTTCCTTAGTACACATGTGTCGCCACATCAAGCTATACATTTCCAGTATAAGCTGAACTCTCATTGTACGGAAATCCCATATAATGCGAGATCAGCTTATACTGGAAATGTATAGCTTGATGTGTAGCCGTGTGTACGTAATGAAAACGATAAAAATGGCAACCAGTAACAAAAATTTAAACAACAGATTATGATATTATAACTACGACGGTCACAGAACTGCGGGGCTACCGCGTAAGGAAATGGTAATGAACTTCATTGAACTGGGCTTAATTGTAATACCATTATCTGGAGTTATATAACATTTAGACCTCAAGCGGGTCACCGGACGAGGCAATGGAATGGAATGGAATGGATGGCTTTCTTGATATTCACGTGTCATAAATCCTAACTTATATATATATATAATAATATAATAAATGCGAAAGTAACTCTGTCTGTCTGTCTGTTAAGCTTTCCCGCTTAAACCGCTGAACCGATCGCGATGAAATTTGGCATGCATATAGCCTATGGTATGGAGAAGGACATAGGCTAATTTTTATCCCGGGAACGCGGGTGAAACCGCGCGGGTCATCTAGTATAATATAATTGCAGAAAATGTTAGTCCATTGCAACAACGATTGCAAAACAATGCAAATATCGCTTGTAAGTTTTAATAGCACAGTTTACAAGGTGGTCCTTGAATTGTCTCTCACATAATTACTTGTTTAAATATTGTTATTAGATGATGGCGTGGAATGTTATGAATGATCCATAAAAAACCGGCATGATGCACCACGCACAGTGTGTAGGGTCCCATAGCATGTACACACGGCAACACATCAAGCTATACATTTCCAGTATAAGCTGATCTCGCATTGTATAGGATTTCCGTACAATGAGAGGTCAGCTTATATTGGAAATGTATAGCTTGTTCTGTAGCCGTGTGTACAAAGTAGCGAGCTATCAGCGGCAACAATTATTTTCTATTGCATAGGATTTCTCAAAAACGTGAAACACTAACCCTCGCATAATCGCTTTTTAACTAAATCAGTGTAGGGGAGAGTCGGGTAGCCCCGGCCGGCGGGTAGCCTCGGCCACCTTCGGTTCTAGGCAATCACGGGCACATAGATAAATAGTGCACACCTTAAAATGTTCGCATCGCCGCGTAATTGAATATTCGCCGCAGTAGTGATGCAATCATCGAGCGGACAACAAGTGACAGTTGATTGTTTTCTTCATCAAGATTTTTTCGCTCGCCGTTTACTTTTCAGATGCAGTTTATGGACATTGAATGTAAGTACTTCATCATCATTTATGAACTATTCTGTGCAGTTATTTGTTATAGTTAAAAGGGTAGAATATTTCATGTCGCTAGGATTGTTGGTTTTTTTTATTTATATAGAACTTTAGATCGAGACGGTCGGGTACGACCGGACACAATTTTGTCGGGTACCCTCGGACACTTTTTGAGTGCAGAGAAAATCTTTATTCTAATAATTCTATTGCGTTTTTTTTATTACATAGGTTCTTTATGCTTAGTAGAGTAATAAAGTATATTTATTTATTTGCAGATCATCTGAAAATTGTCAAAATTTAAGGAAAGAGTGAATTGGAATAGAGATATAATGAAAAAGGCTATACAGAGTGTTATAGAAAAGAAGTTATCGCTTAGAGAAGCAGTTGACAGGTATGAAGTGCCTAGAAGTACTCTTCAGGATCGGATAAAAGCTCTTAATAGTGGACAAGAGGTTAAGTTCACGATCACGAAATACTCAAAAAAGCGAGATTCTCACATCTTCTCCATTTAAAAATGCTTTGGTGGAGAAAAACAAGATTGCAACTAAAAAAGCTAAAGCAATAGAGAATAATAATTGGACTGTTTTACAAAAAACTTAAACCGACTTCAAAGTACACTAAGATGTAATCAAATCCTGATCTGATGACAATGGGACCAAACGGGAAGTGTACCCTTTCAAATAAAAAAAGAATTTTCCAAATCCTGATCAGATGACAATGGAACCAAACGGGAAGTGTACCCTTTCAAATAAAAAAAGAATTTTCCAAATCGGTTTATAAATGACGGAGTTATAAGGTAACAAACATAAAAAAAAACGAATGGAGAGCCTCCTCCTTTTTTGAAGTCGGTTAAAAAGAAAGGTGCAACTGCCACAAAGAAGAAAATAAAAACAAAACATAACATTTAAGATTTGTCAAGAGATCAGGGAACAGAATGCATTATTTCCGGTGAAACATTCGAAGAAGACTGGATACAATGTCATAAGTG
This sequence comes from Polyploca ridens, assembly GCA_951394255.1. Taxonomy (NCBI): domain Eukaryota; kingdom Metazoa; phylum Arthropoda; class Insecta; order Lepidoptera; family Drepanidae; genus Polyploca; species Polyploca ridens. The sequence continues at coordinate 8,686,154 of OX596265.1, read as the reverse complement.
TAAAGACTGGGCGCATGAAGCATGCGTAGATATTGATCCTTCACAGATTTACTATTATTGTGATGTCTGCAAAGCTAAACCATCGCTAATATGTATGTCCGGGGCTACCCGCCAAAAAAAAATTTGCCGAAAATTAAAGACTGTTTGCTAAACTTGATTTAAGCTAATTTAAAGTAATTATGTAATTGTTACTTATCTTAAATTACTTTATATATGTTTTATTTAATGTTTATATAATAAATAAACATACTGTTTTGTCCATTTTTAAAAAAATATGAGTTTTGTTTATGTGTCCGTGGCTACCCGCCTCTCCCCTAATAGTGTGCCCCGTCTCACTTTTTCGATCACCAAATGTCACCTGTCAGATAAAGACTTCGGAATTTTAGCTAATCAACGTTTGATAACTTTATTATGAATAAGGGGGTAAGATATTACTGCGATCTTTAAACTCAAAATAGTGTCTAACCGAAAATATACTACAGAACTACTTATAATCTTATTCAAACCAATATTCTTGCTTTTTAAGTTGTTTTAAGGGAGCATATTTTTTGCTGACTGACCCGATTCTAAAAATTCTGTCACTGATGGGTAGTTTTATTATCTCCTTAGTTTCATTAGCCTTTGGGTCAGAGGGGGGGGGGGGGTCACACACTTATATCCAGCTTGGATGGGTTTCAAAATACACAATAACATAACTTAAATACATAACTTAAATATGTCACCCCTGTTTCTTAAGAACATGGCAAGGCCCCCCTGCCAGGTGTGTTAAAATATAAAAAAACCTCTGGGTAACTTAGACGGCCTAGGCCCTGGGGGGGGGGGGGTCATGACTGGTATAGCATTCTCGATTCAATGATTAATTTCCTCCATTGTCCCCAGGTATTCCACCTCCACGATATCCGCTGGGAGAGGCCTCGTTTCCTCTCCAAGTCGTGGTTGGCCTTCGCGACCTTCAACTTCATCATCTACTCGCTCCTGGCTGCGGAGGTCCTCGTTACCAATTTAGCTGATACTTCTTATGACACTAAGGTAAGTTGTTTGCATTTGAATGAAGTTAGAGAGGGACGGGATGGTAAGGGTAAAGTTGAAGTTGATTGAGGTGTCTTTTTTGCTGATTGATGTAGGTACATTGTTAGCCTTATAGGTATATAAACTAAGTAAGTGGAACAGAAATTATTTACATTGTATGATGTTATTCCGAAATTTCAGCACTGCGCATATACTTCACCCTTTATCCCATGGTGTGATGAAATGAATTTTATGTGAAACTGTTAGGCTTACACATAATAAGAGTTGTGAAACTATTAACAGATTTTAAATATGAATTAACCGAGTTTTCTAAATATTATGTCCTCATGTTTAAACACGATTAAATGTTATCTGACATAATTAAACACTAATAATTAAACAATAATATTATGTCAGTGATAGTGTAGAGTTCACTTGTTGACTTATTTATCAGTACTATCTTATTGGCGTAAGGGTCACGACTTACTGTCAAGTCATAATCAGTTCTCTTCATCTCATATTCAACTACCTTTCTGCCGTCACTTAGTGCGATATAATTCGGGTTCGACCGTTTTTTTATTTATCCGTTCTGGTGATTCAGATTTGACACGTAATTAAAGGTAAACCTTTTTGAAAGATGACTGTTGGTGCTTCTTAATTTTTTGTTTCTTTTGTACACTAAGGTACTTCTTTTGTTCACTTGAACAAAGACCGTACAGCGTCTCTGACTGTCATTTGTCACGTTGGATCAAATATCTTGCGAAAAGATTTTGTTAAATTACTTGACTATCGTTACGACTTTCTTCCGCCCCGTGTCAGCCGCGTACCAAAATTTTTGTTTTCCTTGAACAGTATCTATGTGTTAATCCAGAACATAATGTACCTGTGTACAAAATTTCATTCATTATGCATGATGCTTTGACATTTATAATAGTTGCATGATATTATGATAATAACAAAATCATATGATATTGTTGCAGAGTTTCTACCAGCACGTATTTTACGGCTGCTACGCTGTTCTGCAGTTCATAGTGGTCATCTTCTTTCTTATTTATGGCGTCGAAGTTTACTTCAAGGTGAGTTTTTTATTTATTTATGTTGTCTAGGTGCACTGACGACCTAAAGGTCTAAAAGTCAAACGCAAAATTTTGCTGCCATAGACATTTTGTTTTGGTTTTATATTACAACGTGTCTTACCTCATTTTCATAAAATAAAAACATTCCGCAAATAGTGAAACAAAGCTGGGATGACTTTGACATTCCTGGGCTTATTATGATGATGAAGAGATGACGGGTGTTTGAAAAAAAATACGTTATATTTTTTGATGCTTTGAAGTCGCAAAAAATTTTTCGCCCGGTCTTTTTACACATAATATTCGACCTTCCAATTTCTTTTCTCTTTATCAAATGTATATCAAAGTCAAAGCCATTTATTTAACTTCTGGTGTTACCACCTGTGTATTATTTACTATGTAGTTTCTTGCCTCTAGAAACTTAACTCTAGATTCTTTACTCACAGTTTTCTTATATAGCAGTGACTAAGGAAGATTTTTAAAATTCTAGCCAAAGGGGGTAAAATAACATATCTATAGGATATCTAGGGCAAAACCTACTTTAGCATAACATTAAGAAATTACAAGGAAAATTAATGAGTAGGTTTAGTGCACTAAAAAACGAAAAAGGTAATGCGACACCGAAAATAGCAATACCTATAGACCGTACAAGGCCAGCGCATCTATTCAACGCCTTCATATTTGTTTACCTTGAACCTGACACAAACATATCGTCCTACTTTATCTTTTTAAATCTTGACAAAGAACCCAGACAATTACTGAACTATTGATACTATTTTGAATAGTCTGATTCTAAGTCCCTTCCTTTGATGAAGAATTGTGGAACTTATAGTGAACCGTGTATGGAATAAAATAGATTATTGAAAAGCAAATCAGCCAATGCCTCGAAGGGTATTATCCAATACAGCTTCTAGAAAATACCGCCATCAATTACTGATATGAATGGCATAAAGTTCTAGAATTTTATGAATCCGAGTAACCGGCTAAAGCGGAATATTCTAAAGCGTGTCAAGGGCAATACATAATTATTTAAATATCTTATTAATGCATAAAAGTGCGAACTCAAATCTAATACCGACTATATCAACACAGACCGAGAAGGGCACGCTGTCCTTTGTTGTTTGATTATATAAGATAAGGATGGATATAGCACCTCAAAGTGTTAATTAATATATTTTTACCGTTAGTTACAAAATAGTCGAATCAGTGGAATCACAGTCGATAACAACCTCACCATGGTCTGATGATGTGGTCGAAGGTGGTAAGCACACAAAGCCTAGAAACGAACTGGCTGTAGTGGTTGTAGTGGCTGTCAACAACTGCCGCCGGATTACATGTCATATGCTAGAAGCAAGTACAGAATTCTCTTTTTGACGTATAGCGCTGTCTCCCTCTGTTCGATGGTTCGGCCGGACCGGGTTCGGTCGTTTGTTATAAAATTTACAAGCGTCTTAAACACTTGAAAAGCGCTATTCCCAACAATTGAACTGTCGGGGACTTTTTGGCGGGAACTTGCAGTGACGTTGCTTTTTCATTTTTATTTTCATAAATTCGTGTATTATGAGTTTTATTGCATATAATCGGTGGTATTTTATCCAATAAAGATCAATATATGTGCACCAGTGAAGTGAAATGAAATGAATTATGTGTATCGTGGCTTTTCAAGTTGTCTCAAGAAGTCCGTGAAAAGTGTTAGTACAATGACCACCATTGTACTAAAACATGACTATTATAGACGGTGACTGACTGAGGACTATGTGAAAGTGATTCATTGTGACTAGAACTTATAATATTACTTGAAATTGGCAAAATACACAAGCCGTGTTATGCCATTGAAGAAAAAAAAAAAAAACGAACTGTCAAATGACTACTTAAACACAGCTTGGAGTTTATTTTACCATATAGGTATCTATCTCGCCGATATTCCTGCTTGTATTATATTTTTGTCCCTATTATTTCTGAGGCAATGTATTGAAAATTGAAGACTGCTAAGAATACAACATCAAGTATCATAGAATTGTTGTGCATAGCTTATATTATCAATAGTATTACAAAGAAATAATTCGCATCCATATAAACCAACAATCAAATCAAAGAGAACAAAGCTAATTGCGGTGGCTTCACCACCAATGGTCTAACTCACATTATGTGGTAACCTATATGGTGATAATGCGCTATTGTCCGGCGTTTTGTTTATCATGGGTTACGTGTTCCTTATCACATGGTGGTCTTTATTTATACTTATAGCGTTTGAAGTGATTATATTTAAGTAGTAAATATGATAAATATAGATTTAGAACGAAAACGACACAATAAAAAAAAATATGTTCATACAAAAATGACTTAAAACAGTTATTTTATTAGTCTTTCATTATTTAAAAATCTGACTTACTCGGCATGATTCGTCCTGATTATAAAATGTAATACAGAAATATGAATAGTTGGTTCAAGTAATTTTATGACCATAAAAATTTTTTTGTTAATTTGAGATGTGTTTTCTTTCTAAAGGTGCGTAGGATGTTCAAACCCCGCGGCGGAATTTTAGAAATTGTTCTGCAACTTAGTTGATGTATCGTTATCGTTGTGGGAATGATGCTATCGGAAGTATAATTTTATATTTAAAACTAGCTTCTGCTCGCGGCTCCGCCCGCGTGGCCTACAGGAATCAAATGACATATTTTTCTACAACAATAAAACAAAACAAAACAACATTCATCCCGCTTCGAGGGTGGAATTATTAAAAACGCTGAGACACGTATACATTAATTTTCAATCTTCTGCCTAAACACAACATTTGAAGATCCTAACTTCAAAACTGACGGACTTTCATACAAACTTTCATCCCCCATTTTACCCACTTAGGGGTGGAATTTCGAAAAACCCTTTCTTAGTAGATATCTCTCTCTTCACAAAGAATATACCCTCTAAATTTCATGTCTCTAGGACCAGTGGTTTAGGCTGTACGTTGATATATCAGTCAATCAGTCAGTCAGTCAGTCAGGACTTTGAATTTTATATATATAGATTAATATAGATAACGTAGTAAACGTATGTTTAATTAAAATCTAACTCGTTTACACAACTGCAAGAAAAAGTAGTTGTGTTTACTGACAGTTGTTTTTAGATTTTCTGCGCATGCTCTATAAGATATGACTTCAGATATTAGTCCAGGATATGGTTGATTGAGGAGATCTGCTATTAGTTAATCTGTGGCCGCCGTGGGTGGTACAGAATGATGTTTGTTCACAAGTCTTAGATAGCAAGAAGGTCTTATTTCATGTTATCCTACGGCTAAACAGTATTAATATATTTTAAGGGATTCTATGTTCTTTTTTATAGGAACTAGAGTCTAATAAGTTTTTTGTAAAAAAAATATATATACAAGCTTTTTTTTTGAGTGACTGTACTTTTTGTTGACTGTACTTGCATTGTCATCCAATACATTAATGTATACCAAATATCAAGTCAATCCGACCACTGGAAGTGGGTGAAATTCGACTTGCAAGATTCCACCCGAACAAACATACATACATACATTGCAAGTTAAATAAAAGCTTGTAAAATCAAATGATTACTAATATCATGTCTGGTCAATCACATACATTTTATAATTAGTGTAGAATTTACACGTATAGATGTCGCTACAAACATCGTTTGGACTGATTGAGAATTAATTCTTAGTCAAAACGGTACTAAATCACTTTTGATGAAGCTTTGTTGCAAGGGAATATAATTTGAGGTTTAATAATTTATTAAATTCATATGTAAAACTCGTATCTTAAATATTTGCAATTTATGTAATTTTACTTAAATCTTACGACCTTACATAGATGGCCTACGCGTCGCGCGTCAATTTACGTTTTTTTTTAAAGGATAATGGGCGGTGTCGTACTTTGTGTTGTAAACCTTATCATATCAAATGAAATCTATGTCATATGAAAGGTCTCCATGAGTATTACATTTGTTAGTATGGGCATATTTAAGTATGTATCGCGTGCAAGGAAAAAGTTATAGTGATTTAATTTATTCAACAAAATAGCTTAGATTACAATTACAGATATTAAGATACTTTTCAGTAAATAGACAGCTTTTACTCGGCGAATTTGCTCTAATATAGTAATGTCGAGTAGCAGCTATATAGTAGCTTCTTAAACATGAAACTTGGGAATCGACAACTCTATTACTGCACTCATGTGTGGTATAAACGAGAATTGGTAGCTACTATACGACTATTGAATAAATGTACTATAAGAATATCGATTAAACGTTTCCACAACACGGTTAAAGCACTTAAAGCAAAAAATGCTAAAAAGTCGTAATAAAAGCTTTTACACTACATTGTGGGTACTACGTAGCAACTACTCAACATTTATTCCATCTGTAGCCGAATAACTCATTCATTATTCGACTGTTTGCTAGTTGGGGAGCTTACCCAGCAACTACATTGACGACAAGGATGTATTGAAATAGCCTGTCTGCACTTGCTTCCCTTGGCAGTTAATTCAAGGCTCAATTCTAATTAATAATTATGCCTATAACAGGTGGAGATTTCGAGATGGCATATTAATTTATTACGAAAATTAGGTTTATCATGGCATACAGAGTCAATCAGGATGTGATAGAATAGTAGATTGTTATTTAAGGAGCTAAAATTACCCATCATACACGAGGTAGTTCTACTTCCGAGCTTTAGAGAGGAGTAAATAGAAACAGAGTAATAATGGGATTTTAGCGCCGTGTGTAACATTCTATTTTTCACTACGATTGAAAGAAAATAAAATCAACCAATACAATATTTTTTTTTCTCTTTCTCTTCCATCTGTACATTATGTTCCTTCTCACTATATGATGACATGTTCACTATTGTAAAATAAATTGCGGTCACCAACTCAATTTGCACTTATTCTAAAGATTTCACACCAACGCCTTTTATTTAATTTCTTCTATAGCCGTAACGCAATGCATTAGATCTGTTTTCCGTAGTCATTTGTTGAATGGATATAAATAAAAGAAACTGAAAAGAAAGCGGATAAATTTATTTTGGATGACGAGGATTATTTTTCAGTGGGTCCAATGGAAGAAACAACTTTTATTGGACTTGCTGAACGATAAGTAATAGTTTTTTTTTTTTTTTTTATACCACTAAGGTGGCAAACAAGCATACGGCCCGCCTGATGGTAAGCAGTTACCGTAGCCTATGGACGCTTGCAACACCAGGGGCATCACTCGCAATAGTGCTAAGTTTCAAATTTATAAACCCAAGGAATGAGATTTTTCAAGAGAAAAAGAGCGCGACGGACTGAGCGAGCGTTGGAACATGACGTCACACGCATCGAGTACCGAGCGGTTGAATCGCGCGTCGCGCGCTCATTTAAAAATTCTATATCTCGGAATGTAATTGTCGTATTGAAATAATTCTTTCACATATATTTTTTATTTTCTACAGAAAATACGATGAGCTAACATTCAGAATTAGTGAAAATTCTTCATTGTTGATGAACAATAGCTAGAGTATTTAGGGAATTGGCTCAATTAACCGTGGGGTAAGATGCAACTTAAAATCAGTATTTTTAGAATTGAATAACATAATAATAATTCTTTGGATTAGTTTAGGACTTAATGTATGGAATTCTTATCTTTTTTGAACAAAAGTATATAGTAAATGCTACGCTCTACCTCTCTTACACAAAAACAAAAAAAAATACAAATGTGCTCATTGTTCTTTAAAATTAAATTCTTTCAACAGTGTCATCTGTTGTCATTTACTGAAAAACAAACATTGCTGTAGTCACTTAGAAACCCAGAATAGGAATTAGTACCCCAATCTCGCCACCGGCGCTGTACTTGCGCGAGTTACGGTGGTAACTTTTGAAGTATGGGCGCTGTCTCTCTGTTGTACGTAGTATTTATATACTCTGAGCTAATATCCTAGAATCTAAACATATTATTAAAATTTGCTGCAAGTATTTGTCTAAGGTCATTTCACGACAACTAAAACATTATTATCAATAACCCTCCTTCCGGGTCAGTCGGGTAAATATTTATGCAAAATGAGATGTCATTCAAAATGTGATCCAAATTAACTAACAATAAGCTTTAAGGTCTATTACATTGTGTTGAAGATCGTGTCATTGTCAAATGTTCACATGAGCTTGACACCGCGTTGATTTATTACATTTTTAAATCATTCTTAGTGTGTTACTTTAGTATTCGAAGAAGAGACTTGTAATCATTATGGTATTATAAAGTTAGTGCGTTTTACAAGCTTTTATTTAACATGCAATGTATGTATGTTTGTTCGGGTGGAATCTTGCATGTCGAATTTCACCCACTTCCAGTGGTCTGATTGACTTGATATTTGGTATACATTAGTGTATATTGGATGACAATGCAAGTACAGTCACTCAAAAAAAGATTGTATTAAAAATGAAATTTTTAACAAAGAACTTAGTATGCTTGTGTATTTTATCATGTAAAATTAATAAAAAAGTATGTACACACGGCTACAGATCAAGCCATACATTTCCAATATAAGCTGACCTCTCATTGTATGGAAATCCTATACAATGCGAAATCAGCTTATACTGGAAATGTATAGCTTGATTTGTTGCCGTGAGTACTATAGTCAGATTGTCAAAAAAAAAATTGTTTAAAAATTTAACCTCGCTGACTTTCTTGCCTGTTCTTCTCAGTCGAAGGCCGACTTCCGAACTGGTGTTAACTTCAGTAGCGTTGACCTTTATAAGTGCCCTACTAGGGCCTAAGTAGAATAAATGGCTTTGACTTTCGAAATTTAATAAATTCAAGCATGATGTGTTCTAATAACTTTACTGTATTAGAGAGCTTAATTCTTAGGTTTTAGATGCTTACAACCTTTGGCCACCTCATCATGTTGTTTGTTCAAACCAAAGAAGACATTCATTTTAAGTGAGGTAGAGCGTAGCGTTTATTCGCTCAAAGAGCAGCTCGATTGGGAAAGTACCCAGTGCATTTGGTCACTGACCCGCCCATGAGGGACGATGACGAGGCCTAAGATGGAACACGCTTACCCAGAAGAAACCTATTCACTCTGACCACCTTACGGAATACCGCAGCCAAATAACTTTGTTGTGTTCCTGCGCGAATACGAAAAATTAATTGCATTAATGGAGTACAGCATGGGATTCTTCAAAAAGGGTGTGAAGAGATTTCTTCAGGGTTGGAAACGCGCGTGTGATGCCTCTGGTGTTGCAAGGGTCCATAGGCTACGGTAACTGCTTACCATCAGGCGGGCCGTATGCTTTTTTGCCACCATAAAAGTAGAAAGAACTGCGTAAGAGTAAAGACCCAAGTCTTCTAATCTATTTTTTTATATTTGACTACGGAATCCTTGGTAACTTCGGTAGCATTCTTCATAAGTGCCGTCATATGGCCTAAACTGAATCTTTGTTTATTTCTCAGCTTCGCGGTGGTTTCCTGAAGGAGACGAAGGTGTGCACTATAATATCGCCGAGGCCGGGGCCGTCCACCGCCGCTGATGGTGACGATGTACATGAAACGCTTGTCACTAAACAGGTTAGTTTTATCACTTATTTTATGTGTTTGACACCAATGGTAATTGATGTGGCCGAACGTGCACAAATCATGCACGCACTGATATTTAAATAATCATAGAAAAATCTTATAGAACACCGATCCTAAAACTTTACTTATTTAATCTACTATACCTCTTTCTAACAGAATAAAAAAATTAGTCCACTTGCTCGTTTTCAACGTGAATTTAGCCACCATCATAATTGGTTACGTCTATTACTCGCATAGACCATTTTCCATACGACAATGGCATAGATAGACTAATTTGATAGCTTTGAATATACAGGTCGTTGTTTTGATCAGCGACGAGCGACTCGAACTTGAGTCGATAATACAAATGGTGCTAAAAAAATTACTTTATTTTTTATATTAATAAAAATAATATTAATTGGAAAATTATGTAATAAGCTAAAATTAAGACTCAACGGGAGTGCGAGGGAGTAAAGGGGTGGGGCGATGGCGGCTTGCGCCTAGCTCTAGTCTGTGCACGTGCCGAGTGACCATACTTTGCGGTAATTTTATTTCAAATTGAATAAGGTATTTCTCAACGCATTTACAGTCTTTAATTAAGTCCATTTTTGGAAAATCTATTTTTTGTACTACCGCTCCTGGGTCACTCGTCGCCGACCAATAAAACGTCCTGTATTTCAACCATGTTTGGAGAAAGAAATAATTAGCAGTTATGTGTCACCGAAGCCGTTTGAAATCCTCATAAAACCTAAAGTGTTGGTGTATCGTCCAGGGTATACGCCGAGACCTGTCGCAGTCCTCGGGCTCGGTGGACCCTCGGTCGGTGGACGTGTCGCAGCTGCACCAGTCGCGCGTGGGGCTCGTCAGTCAGGCGCTGATGCTCATACTCATCGCCGGATTCCTCGCCTCCGAGACCCTCAGCGAGTTCTGGAAGACCAAGTACGTATACTATACTTGTACGAGCCAATAATGCTCATACAACAAAGTCAGTCATTATAAAAACGTCGATACGTGACGTGTGGCTCAGATTGCTAAAAACATCAACATTTTTTATAAATAAATCTGCAAACTTGACAGTGGTTTGGCGTTCATTAACCTTGACGGGCCAGTTGGCGCAGTTGGTTAAGACTCACCTTACGCGCCGCAGGTCGTGGGTTCGATTCCCACACAGGACATGCATTTGTGTGCATGAACATGTCTGTATGTCCTGAGTCTGGGTGTAATTATGTATATTAAGTATGTATTTACAAACAAAAAGTAGGATATGTATTATATCAGTTATCTGGTTTCCATAGTAAAAGCTCTGCTTAGTTTGGGATCAGATGACCGTGTGTGAGGAATGTCCCAGGATATATATATTTAACCTACAACAATAACTGGAGTACCGTCTACGACGTTATACCCCAACATCTTTGGGTCCTTCGATCCGGCTCGAAGGACCAAAAGATGTTGCTCGTACAATACTCATCGAAACTCACCAGCATTGAATTTGGCCCAAGCTCGAAATTGCGGAGAACAATCTGACTGTAATTAGAACACACTTAGATTTATCGTTATATTACGCGTAATGGGTTTGCACCATATTATACTGGGTGGAGATTTCGAGATGGCATATTTTCGAAACCTATGTTGGGTTAGTCATGCTGAACAACTTTTACTAAGGAGAGAAAATTGAATTCTCAAAAAAAAAATTTGTTTTCATACATTATTATCGAGCAAGATTGACATTTACTATGAAAATTCACCATTGGTCCCATAGTAAAAGTTGTTCAGCATGACTAACCCAATGTAGGTTTCGAAAATATACCAACTCGAAGTCTCCACCTGTTAGAGTCAGATATATATTTGCAAAAAAATATATATTTATATAAAGTTTTGGTAAAAGACAAAAAATATGGTTTATTGACTTCAGTCGAAGGTGAAACTTGTCATTGTTATCTTTTACTGTTTTGGTAGTCACATAATTAATTATTTCTCATTAATATTATATATTTAGAGGCGATTATGTTCCGAAAATAGAATCCTAATTTTATTTTAAATGTGTGGACCCAAATAAAACGCCACGGTTATATCAAACATTTATTTATACGAGTATGTATCAAAACAATAAAGCTGCCGTGTAGGAAGAGTAACAGAATGTAAAGAGACCACTTTTTGACATGCTTATCTGCAAATCCACGGATCATATTTTCATTGGGTTGTCACTATTAAGCTTAGTTTGAAGGAACTAGCTTAGAAGGAAATCGATAGACGGGAAAATTACATTAGGCTTTTGTTACTTAGGCGCAAGCCACATAGGCGCTGGCGTGGGCGCAGACATGGCACAGGTGTCTTTTCATTCCATTCAAATTTCATGCACGGAAATAAGAGTCCGTTCTTAGTTCCTACCATTTGCTGTGTTCGAATTGCGAATTTGCTTCCTTGCGTTTTGTACGGGGAATGGAAAAACGCTTACGCCTTAGTTAAAAAAAATGAAAATGTTTTTTTTATTGGTGTATGTATGCTCTATTCCATTCTAGTGAAATATCAACAACAAGTAACTAGTACTAGTTTTTCGGATATTTAACGAATCTATGTCCCCCCCCTCATAGAGTGCCAGTGGTATCCCGCAACTGGCACGAGCTGGTGTTCCGTCTGGCGGAGATAGGCGTCGCGCTATGGTTCCCCTGCGTGCTCTGGAACTCGATGGATCCGGAGCGGCTGTGGCTGCTCAACCCGAGGCGGTTGTTCGCGAGGCAGTTGGACGACGCGAGGCTCGCGGACTTGCTCGCACATCATCATGATTCAAAGGTAACAAGAAGGGGACAGATTTTGGAAAGTCCTTTTAGGGTGCATACGCACCGGAATAACCTGAATGCGGTCAGTCTTTCGGTTGGCCGCAATCAAAAATATGTACTAAAAATGTTTTTATACGCATTGCGATGCGGCTGTTGGCCAATTGCCGGCCAACTATCCGCAATGCGACTAGCAGCACAGATTTCTGCAGGGTCGGCAACGCGCGAGCGATACCCCTGGTGTTGCATGTGTCCATAGGCTACGGTAACTGCTTACCATCAGGCGAGCCGTATGCTTGTTTGGGAAGCAATCCTAAATAATCAAAATACGGCTAATGGTTCTACAACATTTAGTCCAAAATGAGCACAAGTTGTTCTCTTGTTTTTCCGATCTACAAAAAGGTTATGTATGTTTATAGACAGGCAATGAACTAGATATTACAAAACAGATAACCTTTTAGCCGATAAATAAATACGCATATATTGCATTCCTTTATCGAACGATATTATTAGCATTTATTATAAAAAACAATAAGTAAACAGTCGGTTTGTTTATTTCACACTATGTGTACGTGTAGGGATTTAATATTATGGTAATTTTTGATGGAGCCCACATGTTTTTTTCTAATATTTTGTGTGAATTCATCGTGATTGTTAGACTTATTACTTTATATTGTATTTTCTGAGTCTTAAAATTAGAACAAGAGGTTATTTAGTTTATTAATGGCCCAAACCTCTTAATATTATTTACGCCTAATTATTTTATGTTGGGAACAAAAAAAGATGTTTGGAATCTTATTTTAATGGTGTTATTTTATGTCGGAAATCTCGTTGTAATACGAACTCCGGATTGTCTGTGGTCAGTGTTGTTATTGTCTTCCATATATACATTAATATGATATCTATGGTTTGCGAGGGTTGTCCAGTCTTCAGCTTTATGCTTTGCTCGGGTGGGTTGGTATTACAGTGTTCTATTTGAAATGTTATCTTGTCACCAAAACAAGGAACAGAGAGGTTTGATTTTAGAAAAATGTCGCATAAATATACTATATTTTTAACAGACTTAAAAACAAAAACATTTTTTTTATTTTTGATACCTCAGAACTCCGTCATTTATTAACCGATTTGGAAAATATTTTTTTTGTTTGGAAGGGTACACTTCCCGTTTGGTCCCATTATCACCAAGTCAGGATCTGATTACTTTTAAGTCGGTTAAAGTTTTTTGTAAAACAGTTTTTTGCGTTCTTTTGCTGTAGTAAACATGAGAAGTCTTATATTAAATGAAGAGACATTTCTCTTAGAACATAGTTGGGTTACGCTTCGTCGTTGTATTTTGCCGTTTGATATTTCACAATCCAATTCTTTGAGTAAATACTCAGTTTTAATATAATCCTCAGAGTTTATCGGAATTTCGGTCTTTGTCCTGGCAACACAAAGCGTCGTATATTGTCGCCTTGGTACGACACTGGCAGTGGTCTCTATACCGTATTGTGTTCACAATAGTCGTTGATACGAGGCGTTTGGAGGCGAATCGTGTAGGCGAGTCCGAAGTCGTTGTTATACCGGACTTTACAAAGAAAACGGTGAGTCAATAGGTGCTGTTATATGGATGATTTTTTAACGGGTAACATTTTTAATAAAATATTTTCTGTAGTAGACATTTTGCATCGCTATATTTAGAAAGAGAGATTATTTAAGTTAGCACGTGAAATCTGATAGACGCTAAGGAATTATGATATAACCCAAAATAAAACTCATGTGGTTGCTAGCCTGGCCATGGTAGACACCATGTCTTGTCATTCTCACGTTATAGTAATGACAGTTACTCTCGTTACAGTAGTGACTGTTCCTCTCGTTACAGTAGTGACTGTTACTCACGTTACAGTAGTGACTGTGACTGTGAGTGACTGACAGTATTTATAGTTTCTTGAACTACTTATTCTCTCAATGCTGACCTCCTCTCGGTATATAATTATCGGGATTTGTTTTTTTAGGCCATGAATATAGGATAAAAGAATTAGTCAGCGACTTTATTATTAGCAAAAAATAATGCTATTTTTTACATATCGTACGTTATAACCGTTATAGCATTATACCCAGTATATCATTATAACGCATATATCATTATAACCGTTACAGCATTATAACCGTTATATAATTATAACGGCCATAACACGGTGCTCTAACGATATAACTGCTATATCGTTAGAGCACCGTTATAACATGCTATATTTCACAGAATGTGGAAACTGACTCGCTAGTGGGAAGTATTGGATCAGCTCGCGACTGCTGGATCTGCTACGACGGATCTCGCTCAGAGCCGCTCATACGGCCGTGCCGCTGCAAGGGGGACGTGTCCGCCGTGCATCACGACTGTCTCAGCAGGTGGCTTGTTGAGGTAAAATACAATACATACATACATACAATCAAGATTTAAGGCTTGGATAATAGGATCTGGTTTTATACAATTTCGGTAGTAAAAATTAAATTAAACGGTGGGTAATGGTAGGTCCCTGGTAGGTATGGAAGTTTAGCATAATCTGCTAGATCAACTATTATTGAGAGTATGATCGATAATATGTTTTTTTTTTAAATAATGTTTCTTATTTTTATAGAGTGCTACCACCCCTGACGGCTTGAAGTGCAAAGTGTGCAACACGCCTTACATCGTCCAAGAGACTAATAGGTAAGTAAGCATAGTAGTTTCTGAAATATACCGCTGTGATATACGGCATATTGGTTTCTTTTTTACCTTTTTAGTTCGGAACTCTGAAATCATTACTGTTGTGGTTTCGACTTTTATCTTTTGGCTTATGACTTTCCAAATCCAATAACGCGGTGATTTTACAACCACGGCGATGTACGATGTACATTTCATTACCGCGTACGTTACACATTTGTGACTTCAAAACGATGTCAGATTAGAGTAATTTCATACTTTTAAGTGTATAAAAAACGACTTCAAAGACGTTTTTTTATAACTTTTTTCAATGTGGTCCTCATGCCGATTTTTAGTATTAACGACTTATACAATTGTCAGAGTGGAGTGGGAGCGTGGCTTCACCCTCGGGCACTGGGTGCGCACGGCGCTGGCGGTGACGCTGATGTGCGGCGCGGTGGCCGCAGCCTGGCTCGTGGTGCAGCTGTTCCACTCGTCCACCGTGCGCGTGCTCGCGCCCGGCGCCGCCTTCCTCGTGTGCTGTGGCGCCATGAGGTACTGTAGCCCTGTCATATACATGTTGGAGTCAGCGACAGCCAAGCGATACAAACACCACGATTAGGGTTCAGTAGTATCGGGATTCGGTGGGCGCAGTGCAGGCAATAAAACAACGTTATACCATCGCTTCGTAAAAGTCCCGTATGAGGAGAAGAAGCGACGCAACAAATTCCTCACGGGCCCAATGTGTTTATTACGTTATTATTACGACATAATATTACAATTAAATAATCACTTCACTTCACTTCACACATATACAGTCTTAAATAATTACAGGCTTCAGAATCGGGTGTAACAATGATTGCACTGAGATGTGTACAGCTCGAGCGCTTGTGATAAACTAACTATCCCAAAAGCAATACGCATCCCCTTATAAACTCTGTTATTTACGTTAAAGTCAAATCAGTGTTGCTACTATTTTACCCAACCCTTGTACCACGATAATATCGTAATCCAACTGAGTCCGACCAACGATCTAACTCTCCGACAAACATATACTAGTGCAGTGCACGTGACGCTCATGTGTGCCACGGCTCGTGCAGCTGTTCCACTCCTCCACCGTCAGGGTATTCCACCTTATAACACTGTTGAAGCGCTCGTTGGGTAGCATGATTAGCCGTCCTTAATCGATCGGCAAAAAAATAGTTAAAGCACCACCGGTGAGGCCGGTACCTGGATGTGTGACCGCCTAGTGGTATTTCAACTCGAGCGTTTTCCGTGCCACTAGCCTTCCTCCACTGATCCGCAGTGGGCACGCGTGGTGGAGTATCTGCCCATTCTCACTCACCGTCATTTGTGAAAGGAGGCCTGTGCTCAGCTGTGGGACATTATAGGCTGATGATGATGATAACACTACGTGCTATTAGAGTTATTTAAATTAAACACTAAACGTATATTTAAAAAACGTTACTGATTAATGAAAAAATCTATTGCTCTAATCTATACTTTTTTTTTCATATTTAGTTATAAGGATGCGCGTCTCATCTACGATCCAACTGGCTAATTGTATCTTGCCAATTATTGATTCCACTCGACTCGGTACCTAAATCAAATAAATATCTCGATTTTTACCTACTTTCAGATTCCTTGGAACGAAAACAGTGACAGCATACAACAGAGCTAGGGTTTCCTCGCTGAGAATCCTCACTGAGCCAATGTCAGAGAAGCCATCGGCTGCTGATCTTGGCCAACTGTCCACAATCAGTAAGACTGTCACAGTCGAAATAGCGTCGAAAGCTGTCCTCGAACAAGCGCTTAAAGGCGACGTGAACAAATAACTTTTAACGAAAAAATAACAGTGTTATTTAAAGTGCTATATCAATCGCGGCACTAGTGACTTTACTATTGAGTATTTTTTGTTTTATTCGTCAGTACAAAAGACAGTGATCGATAAGTGATAATACGCATTATTCGTTGGATATTTTGGTATAACAAGTATGCGTTGTGCTTAATACATTGGAACTCTTCGGTTGAATGTATCCCTCATGTTGTGAAACGCCCCCTTTTCCACGAGAACAAAAGTTTCGTTTTAATTCGTGGATCAGGGGGCAAAAATTAAATGTGACTTCTCAACAGGTTTTGACACTGTACTGTCGTATATGTTTGGAAACAAATTATTTTCTTACATCCTTATTATTATATTAATAAACATCATTTTTCATAGCAATAAAGTACAGTAGTACCCAACTGATATGGCTTACCGATGTACTTGCGCAGAAGATACATTTTCAAAGCGCGAGAAACGCTATTGGTCGGCAGCTGCCGCCATGTTAGCGCGCGCCGTGCGGAGGGGCGTGACTTGCGAGTGAGACGGAACTAACAGCTGCAGTGTATTATGAACCTTATAGTAGTGATCTAAGGTTGATTGTAAGTTTTAAGGAATCGTTCGTTAATCTTCGGGACCATACTTTCTTTTCTGTGCGAACGAAGATTCACGACGCGCCATATCAGTTGAGTAGTACCATGCTTTAGAATTTTAAAGACAGTGTGAGTATTTATAAATTTAATTATGTAGTAACGTTATATTTTAATACACGCAACCATATTTTGTATTAAAGATCCTAATCTTTCATTTCATTTAAAAATATACTTAAATTTATTAAATCGCATCGCTGCGGTGACGTCAAAGTAGTGATATATAAGGCAACAAACATTCTACTACGAAATAAGTGCTTTACGGATAACGTACTAAAATTGTCTGCTTTTAGGAATATATTGTATTGTAATGTTTAGAATTTCTTGTAAAGATTTTATTTATGACCTAAACAGACTTACAGTCTGTTCAGTGTTAACACTTTCAATGCTATGTCGGGTCTTACATACATTTTAATTAAAAAAAAGCTTTTAGAGGAAAATCTTTTAAAAATCTAGTTCATATTTTAAAATCGACTGCCGTATTACTTTGTGCATTGGAAGTGTTAAGTCAATAAAAGTATGTTTTTTTAGATGAGAACATTGAGCTATTAGAGACGTATAGAGAAGACGCCACACATCACAACTATGTTCTACAAGTGTGGCCGGATGGCTTCACTTGTTTTTGTAGAACGATGAACGAAACGTGTAAGCACCGTAAAAATCACGGTGTTTGCGAGAAAAATACTCCTATAAAGCGTTCTGATAGCGCTACGTGTTTCTACTGTCTGCTTAGACGACTAATTATTGTTTCAGCGCTAAAGAGAACTTTAGTTGCATCGATCTCTATGTTTAGTTGACTCTAAAGAAATTGGACATAACCTTGGCTTGTGATAGCTTCTCTATACGTTATAATAATAGCTCAATGGATGAGACGGATTATGCAGATGTAGGTTGCAAACAGCCTTGTGGCCCAGAACGGAGGCCTATATTACATTGTATTAGGCCCATATGAAGAACAATCGAATTTTATTTCTACAGCTAAGGGTATAAGGATTATTTTCACACGATCCAATTCAATGACTTAGTAATGCATTCATGTTCACTATCAAGAAATCAGTTTGGTTCAGAAGTAGATCTTATTCCTATGGGTTTATGGTTTTAATTTGTGCCAAATGACAAAACATATGTGATTTTACTCAGCTAAAAATCTTGCTGGGTCGGTTTTATGGTATATAAATAATATTGAGTGTGAAAGCCACAGACATAAATCTAAATAGATAACGCAAGTCCCTCCATACGTATGAAAACCAAGCGTGTCACTTTTTTTGTACCAACCATAATGTCACAAGATTGATTTAGTTTGGTTGGCATTTGATTTTTAACGTGAAAATGAAGCTATCCTATTTG
The DNA here is from genome assembly GCA_951394255.1 of Polyploca ridens. Lineage (NCBI taxonomy): Eukaryota > Metazoa > Arthropoda > Insecta > Lepidoptera > Drepanidae > Polyploca > Polyploca ridens. The sequence goes on along the minus strand of OX596265.1, from coordinate 8,667,279 downwards.
TCAGCTACACACATCCCTCGCTACACATCTCTGGTGGACATGCAGCCTTATGCGAGTTCCCTGTCCGCGCGAAACAGTTTCAAAAAGAACATTGGTATCCCTTTTTGCACATTTTGACACGTGAAGTACATACACTCGCGTCATCTATTTAGATGTATATCTGTGGTGAAAGCATTGTTAATAAGATCATTGTATATGTATGTTTAAAAAATAATGCCGTACAATGTTGCGGAGTTTGTTGACAGCTTATTTTAATTTAAATTTATGGTTGTTTTACTTAAATTTATGTATTATGTACTACATGATCAATAAAATAATCTTAATATATTTAGTTTTGTATGAAATTGTATTAATATTTAAAAACATGTAATATAGGTCTTAGCAAGAAAGGGTCACAAATTATGTTTGAAGTTGTATGTGTCAGTGCCAAAGAAAATTGTATTGTATGAAAGAAATACGTATTCTAAAATGTATTGTTTGATTACAGCGATATTTAGACCCTATTATAGAGTATAGAGTAGAAAGTTCTTTAGAGGTCTTGAAATAGCCCATTCAAATGAAAACTTAAAAGTAAAATGGATTAGGAGGGTAGTTTTAGAGGTAACTTAAAATGGTCGTATTATAGTAGAAGTGGGGTGTTAAATAACGCGTTATAGGGTTGTGAAATATGCTTTTTGCTTTACCGACCAGAAGTGATGCTACAGCTTATTCTATTATTTTTTTCAATGGTCGTGGGTAGTTGAACTATTTTTTCCGTGATTACTATTCTTTTGAGCCAGAAACAACTAAAATGATTTTAATTATGAAATGTCAAAACATTGTCACGTTTGACAACCTGTGACAGCTAAAGGAGCATTCACACATATCACTCAAATCACTGGTCAAATACGTCCAAAAATCTAGAAATTTTAATATTAATACATCATCTCTACACGGCAAAATACAAATCACGTAAAAACTAGCATTAAAATCGGCTACTTGATAGGTTGGTGACGTGACTGTGGCTCGATTCTCGTAGCAAAACTTCAACGGTATCGTAGCGACATCAACGTTAAACTGTGTTTTTTACTATAATAAAGTCAAATTAACGATTAAAAAACGATCCTATTAGACAAATGATTGAGGCATATACCCTCTAATGTATTTCACGAAACACAATTTAAATAGTTAATGTCGCTACGGCATCGTTGAAGTTTTGTTACGAGAATCGAGCCACTTGTCAGTGAGAATGCACCATAAAGATGTCAGTTTGGTTCTGAAATTAAACAAAAGAAGTTGATGGTTGCCTCCAAATTGGGACGTAAACCACTTTTGATCATAAATCTGACGATCTCAGTCAGACATTGGTGCCGATTCTGTAGTAAATCGCACTAAACTAATTTTAGTCACATCACATCTCTTTCTTACAAACATTATTGAAAAAGGATAGAACATATTTAAAGCTGTCAAATAAGTCTTTGCCGTCTTAATTTGCGTGTATTTAGACGTAACCGCGATAGATGGCGACTCAATTTATATTGAAAACGAAGCATTGGACTAATCTGACAGGACTAAATTTCTTACAACCTTTTCTTATGTTCTTTGTTACATATTGAGACTAAATTAGTTTAGTTGTAAACAACACAATCAGCACCATTATGTTGTCGTTATAAAGACTGTATTAATTTTGACTAATATCAACTAATGTTTTATTAGAATTAATAAGAAACAATAAAGAAAATAATGTACAAAATATATTTTGTTTTTGTTACGTTTAAAAAACTTGACACCCCGCTTCTAATAATTACGGCCTTCTGCAATATAAGTATAACCTAAAATTATGCAACTACTCAATTCAAAAGAATTCTACTAATATTTAACTGCAAATGTTTACGGTGAATACAAAAAAGATGAAATGTATTTTTGTAAATAAGTGGCCAAAAAAAAGTTTAAACTAATATAAGAATAAAAAATGGTAGAGTTTGGTATATCTTTTAGTACACAGTATTGCATACCCATATAGTGAGAATGGTAGTTAATATTCTATTAATCACTGCACCGAGGCGGGAAATTTTAATTTTTTCGAGTTTTTAACTTCTTAGAACAATATGGATAGATGTTTCAGTGATTAGCGACCGTAGAAATTCATTTGGCACATTTTTTTCTTGCTCCGCTAGAGGTTCTTAAAAAGAAAATGTAAAATTGAGTTTTTCATCAGTTACGTACCGTGCGACCAAATAGTCGCACATGCACGCCCTTTCACTCAGATAGTAGAATGCTAGAGTACAGTGTGGCTTAATTAACTGTTAAGAAGCTTTTGCACCTACAACTTTGCTGTTGAGCTAGGATAGAAGGTAAAGTACCATATACCTGTTTCAAACAGGTTTGCCATATTTTATACAGGTGTTTTTTTTTTCTAGCCAGTATGGACAAATTCTGACCTACAGGTCAGAAAGTAAAACGCTGAACGGAACCATGAGCTGAATTTTAAATAAAAATAAAAGTGGCATTACAAAAGAAATCAATTAAGGCGGCCCTCTGTGGCCGGCGCAACTTCAACGCAAGCTTAGTCTAAAAGCTTGTTGTTTCATCCAACGTAATGTTTGACTGCGAAAAAAGAGAGACATCATCAGAGCCGTCGGTTATCAGTCGGTAAATTCCGCTGATCACTCGCGGCCGCTTCGCTAGGTCGTCATTCATGATTTCGCATATCATAAAACTTGTTCCAGGCGTATACTTCTTGTGAAAAAATCTTACAAGTTTGTGAAAAAAAAGTTAGTTATTTAGAATCTCCAATACATTTGCAAGCCTGGTATCTAAATGTTTTCTTTACTTTTAAAATTTATAGGTACATTAGACATGGCCAAAGTTCAGGTAAAATTTGAGCAAAAACGCTGTTTTTCGGAGACTGAATTTGTTTAACACTTTTTTTTTATTTCGCCTAGATACACGGCTAGATATAGTGCACAAGATACTAATTTGTTCAAAACATCTAACGAAAAATGTTTAACAACGCCATAATAAGTACAGAGGTTTTGTATGAAAAGTATAGCGAATTGAGTGCTCTTAATTATGTCTATTTTCGATACGAAATTTTTTACAAAATTTTGATAGGTGTATGTAAATTTTTTTAAAAGTGGTCAATGTAAATATAATATAAAATATAAAACAATATTTTGGATAACTTCAAGCAACTTGTGACCAATATTGTGACATAGAAGTAGAATATCGTAAAAAAAAGAAAAAAAAATCGTATCTACGAAAATATATTTCTTTTTTTAATTTTTTAATGGCATTTTTTATTTCATCGAAATTCAGCCCATGGTTTTCAGCGTTTTTCTCTAACACCTGTATTTTCAGGACTTGCCCTGACTGGCTAGAAAAAAACACCTGTATAAACCATTATGTTGTATTGCTTATTTTATTTAAAAAAAACGTAAAGTAATGGTTAATAGGGGCTTAGTTATATCGTGGATACTCATTTTATTAATAATACATTATATTATTAAAATAGTAAAACTTGCTTGGACAATTTTTATGATGGAAAGTTGGCACATTTCCTTCCTTTTGCTTCTATGTATGGTATATGCATAGATGTGTAGGTTCCTTCAGAGTCGATAAGAGTAGATATTTCTTCCTTCACACTTGATTACAAAAAAAAACATTCTTTATAAAATAAAATTAATAGTTTATCAAAATTTTTTTTTTTTTTTTTTTTTTTTTTTTTTTATTTACATAACTTTTATTTACAACAAATATGTACAAAATACAATCTATATATAGAAAATTTCCTCAAGCCTGCCGCTGCTTCCGATTAACGGCAGGGTTCCCAGAAGGCTGGCAGCGTTTCCTCTTTGGATAGCCAAGCTGACGCGTTGGCGGAAAAAGCTCCCCGCCCGCTGGTCTCCGGAGGTCTCGATCAATTTTGATGACAAGGTGCGAGCAAAACGGCGAGCTTCGGACCCCCACGGTCCCATGGTCTCGACCGCAAAAGGCACAAAAATATAGTTGGGTCCAATCGATGCGTATTTTTTGAATTTTGAATTTTCCGCACTGGCCGCAGCTGCCCCTGCAGCTTTACAAGTCGCCGGTAAGTGAGATGGCGCGAGTGTATCGACACATGTGGCATCCCACACCAGCGACTTGCCGACACTCCAAGGGATCAAAGACATACCATCCGGTCTCTTGCCATCGCCCCGCGCAATACCGACTGGTTCCAGTACGGAAGGCACGTTAGCGACAACAAGAGCCCTGCGGATAATGTCGTTAATAGCCGAGTGCCGTGATATTCGACCAGCACTTAGAGAGCACGAAAGCCCATGGTGGCCGAGCTCGTTGACGAGATCTCCGCAGCGGCAGCGATGAGGTTGATTGGTCCTGCAACCAAGACGAAGACAAATACACAGACTTAATGTTATACGGTCTAACATTGTTCCAGTATTTGTTGATGGAATAGCTTGTAGCCAGTGACCTGAGTCACTCTGAGAGACAGCTAACAAGCGCGCGCGGTCTGTATCTATAGAAAAGTTAGAAAATAAATTTTGCCAGGTTTTTTCACAAAGAGGCTTGTCCCACGCTCTCTGAGAGTGACTCAAGGTCGGAATATTTGTGCCTGGACAAGCTGCCTGCCAGGCGTCTCTAGCATCGGACAGGTAAGAAACCTCAACAGATCCAATAGAAGGGTCCAAAACAGAACTGACGAGGTTGCCCACACTGTATACCGAGGATAGAAACGCCGGTACTGATATGCTTGAAATTTTCCGCACTCCTAGGCCACCATAACACACGGGTAGGGTGGCCTGAGACCACACTTTGTTTTCATAAAAACTGCAATTTAGAATTTTGGAAAGTGACGTTTTGATCATATTATCCAAAGTATCTAATATGTGATCAAATTTAAATAAGTGCGTACTGCGGAGCAAATAGGTAAACTTTGGCACGAAAAGGCAGAGTCGAACAATAAAAAATGCATAGTGAGCATTAATTTCATAAAGTCTATTTGAAGAGTAATTAAAATTTTGAATCTTTTTCTCAAAGAAACTAGGAATGGATTCGTCTAAGACTGGGGCTCCAAGAAGATGAAGCGACTCCTTTGACAGTAACTTAATATTGGGAGCCAAAACATTAAAATTTTGAATTAATTCTGGTTTTTCAGATTCTGGGAAAGAATCTAAAATAAGGAGCTCACATTTGGAGCTATTGAATTCTAGGCCAATCTTTTTAAAATTTTCTGTCAATGTTTTAAAATCACTGAGAACGGAAGCCGCATCACCCCCCAGCGTACCGTCGTCTAGATACCATACATTAAATTTTGATTGTAACCCGGAAATAATTGGATGGATGGCCAAACTGAAGATAGCTGGACCGAGAGGGTCGCCCTGTTGACAACCCATGGCGGAAATAAGTGGGTGTTCTCTGAAAAAAAGTTTTGATGGATGCCCATAGCATTGCCAAAGGTAAGGATATATGTCAGGGCAGATATCCCGAATTTGGGTCAATAAAGCACCCCTATCGACAGAGTTAAATGCATTTTTTATGTCAACTTTAAGCAGCACTTCACCTCCGTTATTTAAAAGAAAGGTCCGAGCCGCATGAACAGCTGCCTCACAACCTCCCTTTGAGCCAAAACCGAGTTGAATGGGCTGAAATATTTCCGAAAGTTTCGGGAGAATGTGACGACAACAAATTTTGGAGGCCATACGACGGATAGTATTACCCACAGCGATGGGTCTTACTCCGCCATCTTTTTTGGATAGCGCGCAAAGGTTGGCCCCATAAATGATCTCAGTGAATGGGCTTGGCACCTTTCCTGCCAACATTAAATTTATAAGAGAGGTTAATTTTGATAATAATTTGGTACCAGCGTCTCCGGCGGCACCACAGACAAGATCTTTGTAATGCTGTGGTGTAAAACCGTCGAGGCCGCCAGCAGAACCAGGTTTAAATGACATAATGACACTCAAAAGATCTTGGGCGTTACAATTTAGACAATTTTGGTCTAAAGATGGGGGATCCGGGAGGTTTATATTTGAAAGCGGAGATGGATGTTTTGATTCTAAAGCAGACAGGGTTTCAGGTGTGTCTGCAGCGACAACATCACTCGAAAATAGCAGATGTGCTGCCCCCTTGAAATCGCCATCGTTCGCTTTAGTTTCGATTTTCCTGATAGTGTTTGCCTGATTATATTTTTTTTGAATTTTGGGAAAATTTGGAATAATATTATCAGTTGAGTCTAATATTGAGCAGTTATTTTTAATTTGTTGTGTGAGAGAAATCTCATTTTTCTGGCGACTAGGGACATGCAGCACTCTGTACGAAAAAGTAAGCAGGTCTTCCCAAGCACTTAATGAATTTATACTGAGAATTTTGTCTATACATACACTTAAAGCTGAAGCCACGCAGATACGTGCTCCGCGTGGGATTCGCTTTAATACCGGGACATTATTCTTTAGCGAACAAATTAGTTGCGAAAACGGGAGGTCAGTAGAAGAAGAATTTGGAGCCGAAATATATACGTCCGAATTGGTGGAGCCGGTTTGATGGATAAGGTTTGGAATAGGTTTGTGTACCTTTCCGACATGAATTTTTAACCCACGGTTGCCACGAAAATATCGAGGTTCCGGACACTGCTCACATTTTAATAAATTTTCTCGCGATGTGTCACTTGCCTGGCTACAAGGTTGTGGGTCCGAACTGGTACCAGGGCCAATACGTACGCCCAAAGGGAGCATATAGGTATTAAAATTATCAAAATTATTTTTGTAACTTTTTAATTGATGATTAAGGTACCTACATACCTAAGTACTTAAGATGGTCGTGACTTAAAATTGAAATAAATCTACAATAAATAAACAATGACGTTTTATTTATCTACCTAAGTCTTATGATGGTTGGTGTCATTCAGTCGGAGCGAGCTCGATAGCCCTATGTAGAGCAGGGGCCAAACACAAGCTCTTAAAACAATATTATTATAACCTTACTTGTCTTTTGTCCTGTTTTAACGTCGGATGTCAAAGTAGGACAAAAGACAAGTAAGGTTATAATAATTGTTTTAAGAGCTTGTGGTTGGCCCTCAGGTCCCTTCTTAGAGCGTACCAAATAATTTATTATATGTTATGATGTCCGAGTCGAATAAAAATCAAAGTCATTTATACAGTTTAGGTCCTGATGATAAGGCACTTATGAACGCTACAGCTCAGCAAGAAACTAAGACATTTAAGGTAAAACATACTCGCAAGGCTTTAGTTAGTTTTCTCAATAAGTTTGTAGGTTTTTATTTGACCCAACCCACAACATATTTGCATCAGGCATTTATAAGGTAATAGAGGGCTTAGCATAGAACTACGTAGGCCATAACCAGCTGCATAGATGCAGGGGCGATATTATGCAGCGGTTGGCTGTATCGATTTTAAGTTTATTTGGCTTTCTGCCAGTTTCAGATTATGAAGGTCTCGTGAAAAACAAAAAAGAAATCGTAATAACAGGCATCTAATATCTACATAATAAGATGTCTATGAATTTACCTACCTTTTCACATAACCCAGTAGTAAACCAAGGAAGGTCGAAACGGTAGTAAAAGGTCAAAATGAACTTGTAAGGTATCTATGCATCATTGTAGAATTTAATTGCACGTTGCTTGCAATTAATTGATAATACATAACCAAATTGATTAGGTACCTATTTACATTATTTTCACTCACGCCGTTTGCCAACTTTGGATAGAAATTGGGTTTCTTTAGTTGGGTTTCGTTGGCTCATGAGCAGGGTATATTTATAAATGTAACTAGTAGGATTTGAAAAATCCAGAATTTCACATAGGTCGTAACTAAGTCAAAGTTAAGACGAATTAAAGCGCTGTGTCAAGAAATAGAGATCGACGATCTAATTCTGTTGGAGAAATTTACTTGTCTGAAATGATTTTGTCTCGTGTTTTTTTTTTTAGTAAAAAAATACAACTTTATATAGATTTACAAAAGAGGAAAACAGATTATATGCATAAACAATTAAATATACCTACGAGAATTTATAAAAATATACCTACCTTCTAAATTTTGTAACCTACTCACACCCGGTCATCTGATCCCAAACTAAGCAGAGCTTGTACTATGGAAACCAGATAACTGATATAATACATATGAACCACATCAAAAAAGTACAGATAAATAGAAAGCAATCAGCCCCCCTAAAAAGGAAGCTAAAGCAATATTGCTAACGCAATTCATTTTTTCGAATTTACGGCAGATCTTATGCAATTCATCAATTCCGAATCTTTTATTGAATTGAATTGTATATAATGTGTGACTAGTATACCAAAAAATATTGAAATTACGTATGATCTGCCGAGAATTCGAAAAAATGAATTGCTTTAGCTTCCTTTTTAGGGGGGCTGGGCTCGCCACATAATGACATAAAGCAATCAATTAATAAATATGAATTAATCTAAACTAATATTATAAAGACTAAAGATTTGATTGTTTGTTTGTTTGCATTGAATAGGCTCCGAAGCTACCGAACCGATTTGAAAAATTATTTCACTGTTGGGAAGCTATACTATCCCCGGGTGACATAGGCTATATTATATTTTCAAAATTAGGGATCCTTACTAAAACTCCAATAATGTAACCCAAGGTGTAAAAAAATTACCTAAAATATTTAATTCATCGCATGCGCTGCGAAAACTATTGGTAATAGAATAAAATAATGTACTACGAATTTGTAGAACACATCATTATTTACAAAAAGTGTCGCGACAGTATATGTCTAACTATTATAGTTATGCCACAATAAGTGTTCTTTTATTTTTAAATTTTAATTGTAATGCCGCCGCTAGAAAAAGCTCTTTATTTGTATCTTGGTAATAAATTACTTCATATTCAAGACTGCTTCAATACCTTTGTGTACTTTTTGAATTATTCAATTCGGACATTCAATTCGAAAGATATCACGAGTTTAAAAATGTAAGTATTTGAACAGTGTTTGTAAAAAAACTCCTCCGAGACGGCTTGACCGATTCTTATGGGATTTTTTGTGGGGTAGGGTAGGTTAGGTTAGGTTTGGGTAGGGCAGGGCAGGGCAGGGCAGTGCTGGGCAGGGTAGAGTAGGGCAGGGTATGGCAGGGCAGGGCAGGGCAGGGCAGGGCTGGGCAGGGTAGGGTACGGCGCGCAAATCTATCGACACCTCATTACGACATTGCACCCGTGCGAAGCCGGGGCGGGTCGCTAGAATAAAACAAAACTTAAATAATAAACACTACTCTAAACTAAACCTTATCTTTAAAAATAAAAACAACATAGTTATAGATATAGTAACTAATATTAAGACTGTATTTATTCTGTCAGATTTTTATAATATTTTATTTAGCCTAAAACAAGGAAATATACATTTTTTTGCTTAGCTGCTAGGTAGGTATGATGTCGATGTTTAATTTCTAGGAATCGATCACTCTACATTTTAGTGTCGGTACAAATGTATTTTAACGATTTTAATGTAATTTTACTTACTGCATTTATGTCACTACAACTGGAAATGACTTCAACGAAAGAAGAAAAAAAAGAAAAAAAGAACACTGCCGAAGTTCCACGATAATTGGCGATGGAAAACCAAAATGGCGGAAGGTTTCCCGCGCATGCTCAACCCTTGTGTCGGGTGACGTCAAATTCCAATAGGGTTGTATTTGTAAGTCATGAATAATATCGATAGGGTTAGGTATGCTTTATAAATTATAGTGTTTATTTATAAATAAAAGTACATAGGTAGGTACATAAACTAATTTAAAGTGCATCATTCTTATCGAAAGTCTGTAAACTGTAATGCAACCGTGAAAATAAATGTTTCGATTTGGTACACAATCTGTTTACACATGCACTGTATAAACTTTAAGGCAAATCACTCAAAGGGGTGTTGAGTTTTGTCTCTATATTAGAATAGAAGTGTTTTTTATTAATATTGAGCGTAGAAACTACTTTTCAAATATGTACCTACAGAGCTTGTTCCAACAGTTTGTATATATTTAGGTGATATAATAGCAATATGTAAAAATATTATACATTATAGTTTTTATTACATCATATCAAGAAACTTAATTATGTATAAGTTTCGGTAGGCAGGCAAAATCTTTACTGACATTGAGATACAGATTTTTAACAATATTTATTTTTAAACCTTTTCATCATTTTAATTAGGCATGTTTACGGAAGAGGAAGATTAATTGCGTCCCTACATCAAAGATTAAACTTCAATCAATTAGCGTCTAGATAGGCAGTAGCTACCTATTGTTTGTTGACACATTTTGATAATGAGATAAAACTGTAACCAAAGGGAAAAAAATAAGCCACCTCCCTTTATCTTAATCACATATTATTTTTTGTAGTATATTAGGTTGAGAAATAAAAAAAAACTGGGTTCAATGTAACCCAGTTTTTTTTTTATTTACTTTATTTTTTATTTAAGATAGGTATTATTTTATTTACTAAAAGCCCATCGGAATATATCTTCTGTTTCACCGGAAAGCCTCGGGATCTCTTACTAGAGGAACACATTCTTCCAAAGAGCTCCTCGCTTTGTCAGAACCTAGAACTTGTACCTACTTAGCTTTAGGCGTTTGTCTGACTTACCATACGTGTAGTGTAGCCTGTTTCATCTTTTAGCCGTAACATAATTAATACATGTACGTAACTGAATATGACTATAATTATTATGCCTTTACCAGTTTTATCTTGTTTTGTCCATGTGTGAAATTAAATTATAATTTTCTACGCCGTTAAATGCATCTTTTTCAAATATCCAATAAAAAATATAATTTATAGAATGTATGATTTTGTTTAGCTATAAATGCAATTTTCTTATCTTTACGATCAAAAAACAATAAACCCATGCAAAGTAATAATAATATATTTAATGTAATGAATCTTATGACATTAACATTATTATGTTATATTTATAGGTATCTAATAGTTTCGAAGACATTGTATCTCTCACGTGAAGCAGTGGCAGTAGTCAATTAAATGTATTAATAAATATGAAAATTTCGTTATTGCTTACAGTCATTATTTATTTTAAGAACAATGCACATATATATCGTAATTTACCTACTATATGAGTACATACAGACTCTCGGAGAGGAGGTTGCTAATATCTAAACATGATACCATATTACGGAAAACTTAATGAACATTACCTGCTAACTAACCTATAAAAAATAAATTATTATTTTAAAATATAGTAAATTCGAAAAATAAACCATAAGATTCTCTTCAGAATTAATTTAAGAATGGAAATACAAACTTATAATACTTAGTACCTATTCATAAAAAGTGTTCCTGTTTATACAAGGTAACGATCATCAATTAAGTGAACATAGCATGTGAGTGAGTAGTTTAATATAATAAAGTCATTAAATTAAATAGCAACTGCATGATGTGATATCATGTCACGCGAAATAATTGTACCTATGTGCATTGCATTAAAATATCGATATGACATCTAGTTAAGGGTGTCGCGTCTCTAGCCCCCTGTCGATATCGGCAGTCTGTGCAGTACGACCGTCGCGAATGTCCGCATGCCGCGAACTTGAAAATTCGCGATTTATTTTTTTGGAATACCACGATTTGATTAGAAAATTTTACAGTGCAGCCATTGGCCAGTGCTAAATTCAACATATTGAAATTCAAAAGGGAATTTTCCTTGTTTATCGAACTTTTACAGTAAGTTTTTTGTATTTCTTAATAAAATTCATCGTTGATTCGAAATGCTTAATTAGGTCTAATCGAATTAAACACGTTTCATTTGATGCATTGTTTATTAACTTCGATCCACAAATATTATCGTGTCGAGCTAAGCGAAATAATACCTTATCATCAAAATTGCAGAATGCAACTTATTTATTATTTACGTACTTATTTGATAAAAAGGTTACCACGATTATTAAAAGAAATAAACAGATAGATCATGAAAATAAATTTGTCACGAGTTCGCAAAGGTTGTTTTACAAAGGTAGAATGTGTTTTATTGATTGTGCGCGATGTGAGGGGTGCACATAATGCGCTGTAGACGGTATGAGGAAGGTCAGGATTATTCCTGGACCTTTTTCCGTCACGTGTATGGAGGAGCACGTGGAAACTATGTGAAAAAAAACTGTATGTACAGTTATCATTTTCTGATATGCTTGCGTTTACGCGCACACAAGTAATAAAGCATATAAATTATATTTTCTATATACGTAGTCTTTATTTACTCCTGAAATTATACCTTCCCAGTTTATTTTTATTAAAAAGGTCAAATTCACGTGAATATTTTCAAAATTCATTTATTCAAATAACCTTCGCAGGCACTTATGATAAGTCTGACTCTAATACTCTAATACCGGTTCGGAAGGTTGATTTCCTGAGAAGAGCCGGCAATAAACTCAACAATTATTCTTTTTAAAACAAGCTTAGATTAATTACATTATATTTACATTCCAATCGCACTGACAACAATTGCATGCCACGGCGCGGCGGCGAATATAATTTTCAATTAATTCAGAAATTGTATTCTCAATAAAAGAGATCTTGATAAAGAATGTCATCATCATCATCAGCCTATAATGTCCCACTGCTGAGCACAGGCCTCCCGCACACAAATGAGGGTGAAAGGGAATGGGCAATACTCCACCACGCGTGCCCACTGCGGAGAGATAAAGAATGTACTTACTTAGCATACATTTAATGAATATCTTTCAGTATATGGTTGGTGTAAGGTAATTTCTGGCGTTTGTTCCAAAAAGCGCAATTGATACACATTTTGATTTAAAAAAAAATGCATCTTACGCGCTGCAGATCGTGGGTTCAATTCCCACACAGGCATGTCTGTATGTCCTGAGTCTGGGTGTAATGATGTATATTAAGTATGTATTTACAAACAAAAAGTAGTGTATGTATATCAGTTATCTGGTTTCCATAGTACAAGCTCTGCTTAGTTTGGGATCAGATGACCGTGTGTGAGGAATGTCCCAGGATATTTATATTTATCTGCTTCGGAGAAGGAGGTAAATTCCTTCTCCGATGCAAACTGATGCTCCTGTAAACAGTCACTGTAAAATGTTTACGGTCACAGAGAGCATGTGTTTTTGTCACCTGGAAATAATGGGCTTATCGATAGTAATCCGATGGCCGGCCGTACCTACGCATTTGTTTCATTGTTGCTATTGTATTTTGAGTCATGGATGATTATTGAGATTAGGCCTATACTTTTTTGAATAATTTTAAGTAATTCTAAACGGTCTTCAATCACACTCGGCACTGATGTATTCGAATAACATAATAGACCCGATTCTCGCGTCTGCAAAAATCAATGTCGCAAATATGTACCGAAAAAGATGGCGGGTCTCTTAGAAACTCTAGATAACATTTTGACAGACGTCATGAATCATGATTGTCGAAAACACGGAAATCAGGGGCCAGGGTGCCTAGACAAGATGTTTGTCGACAATAAACGATCAACCGTTGTATGGGGTTGACATTTCAAATCAAATCGAAATAACACGTGATTTTTAAGGGGGGGTCTAAGGTCAAATGCACAAAAATGGGTTTCTTTGAGAGTCGAGTATGACGTAACGCAATGAAAATACCTTACACAAAAAATAATGTGGACAGAAGAGGGTTTTGAGAAAAATGTTAACCGAATAGAATATTAAAAAGTTGATATTCCCAATAAAAAATTCGTAAGTTACGTCTAAAAAAATCTTTCACGTCGAAATTCTCCGTATTTTCAGCGACGACAACAATTTTATTTTTAAGAATATATAAGATACAGAGTTATATTAGAATGTTAACCGGACACTTATTCAATTTAATGTGTATATTCTGTATAATCTAAAGAAAACCCGTAAATAGTAGTCCATTTCATAGAGTCGACACATTTATGATTTTCTATTTTCAACCTTATTCCAGTGAAGAACGAGTGCTGTCAAAATCGTAGTCAGTCCGCGCCTTAACTACTTACCTCTTATGTCAATCCCATACAAATGTTGATCGTTTAGTAACGATGACGATTGTCGACAACCATCTTGTCTAGGGGGGCTGAACAGTGTGGCCGCAACGATATGTGCGGATAGGCCCTTTATACGAATCATCTGAATAATTACCGTCAAAAAAACATGGATTTGAAATAGAAATTGTATAATTTTAAGACAATGATAGCTCAGTGGTCGTCGTCGGATGCTGAGACGAAGGTCCCGGGTTCGAATCCTACAATGAGCTTGAGCTTTCGGTGAAGGGCAACATCGTGAGGAAACCATAGCACGGTTGTAGTGGCACACTTTGTAGTACTCACCTGGCTGGCTACCACCCTATCGTGTGTTCCGACAGCTGCACTTAAGAGCTAGTTCCTTGTAGGCTTTGTGTTGTTACCTTCGTATCTATGCTTAGGTATATCTTTTTTACTGTTAATTATTTGGAAAAAAGCCAAACATAGTCAGATTGTCCAAAAAATATTAGAAAATGTAACTTTGCTGATCAATGTTTCTTGCCGGATTCTTCTCAGTTGAAGGCCCAGTTCCGAACCGGTGGTAACTTCAGTAAATGTGACCTTCATAAGTGCCCTTCTGGGGCCTAAATTGAATAAATGGCTTTGACTTTGACTTACCACCTTCGGCCACATCATCACTTACCATGGTGAGATTGTGGTCAAACACAGGCCTATAAACGGTAAAAAAAATATCAAATCCGAAAATAAATATGGGTTGTATAAGTGTTTTTGTTAGGAGCGATCAACTCGTGACGTCGCGATACATGCTGCCATAATAATTTGTATGCGGTGAGCTCGACAATTTCACCGTACAATGACGTCACGCGATTTATAATCGCGGAATCTTAGTCATTTTCACATATATGATAAAAAATGTTACAGTAGGAAATTTTGCGCTAAATATAACCTACTAGCTGTCTCGCGTTTCACTCGCGTCCGCGTGATAAAAAGTAGCCTATAATACTCGTAAATAATGTAGCTTCCTATTAGTGAAAGAATTTTTCGAATCCGACTGGAACTTCCCGTAAACAAACAAAAAAAAACAAACAAACTCTTCCGCTTTATTATATTAGTATTAGTATAGATATGTGTTTGTATTCATAGAATCTACCCACCATATAATTATTTGCACATTTTCATGAACTTTGAACTTCGCGTGTCAATACTGAGCTGAAATTTTCCGCAGACATTTTATTGCCATAGACAAAGAGCACTTCTGTTCTATATTCGCTATAAAATATTTATGGCAGCAAGAATGTGCATGCATTTGCAAATCTATCTTCTATATAAGTTTTTTGTTTTTTTTTTTTTTTTTTTTTACTGTTTATAGGCCTGTGTTTGACCGCAATCTCACCATGGTAAGTGATGATGCGGCCGAAGGTGGTAAACACACAAAGCCTAGAAGGATCTGGCTCTCAAGTGCAGCTATCGGAACACACCGAAAGGTGCTTGGCGACAGATTTTCAACTTGAGGGTGGTAGCCAGCCAGGCGGGTACTACAAAGTACCCTACCACCGTGCTATGGTTTCCTCACGATGTTTTCCTTCACCGAAAGCTCAAACTCATTGTAGGATTCGAACCCGGGACCTTCATCTCGGTATCCGACGTCACTACCACTGAGCTATCATTGCCTTAAAAAGGTAAGGCTTAGGTCCTTCTAAAGTCTTGGCGTATATTTTGAGGGATGAATGTATAGGTCATTAGTAATCAAAAAACAATATTAGAAAAATAATCCGTACATTGAAAATACTGCATTATTTATAAATTAATACTTGGTACTTACATAAAGTTCAATTTTGTTTTTTTTTCTCTTGAACCATCAGACGTATTCTACCATGAGTTTTCTACACTAACGTAATCTACAGTCCCGGTTTCAATAATTTACGGACCGGTATCGGTTAAGATTTATTAAAATTAAGACTCTTATATCTTTACTAATAATGAAGCAAAGACCTCAAAGCTTTGCATAGCAGACCCTCCCATATGGAAGTAGCTATCACAGGTAAAATTAGCTTACGAAATGATCTATATGAGCAGTTTGGCAATAAAAAAACCTACCATTGGTAAGCAAAACGATTCGTTTTTGTTTATTGAAACCGGGCATTAGTTAGTGTAGAAAACGCATGGTAGAGCTAAAGTCAATAGTAAGACAGCAATTTAAAAAGGAGTGTTTTTGTTTATAACGTTTTTTTCAGTAATTCCTTAAAGGAGGTTAAATATTAAAAAGCTTTTAAATAAAAAATTAAATTATTTTCCTAATCCTTTTTATTTTGAAAATATAATGTACACTTTAAAAGTTATTGCAATTTTAAATTATTACTTAGTTTTTAAGGCTAGTGTATTTCTCTCTCGCACATTGTTCATAGGGTTGTGAATGTGATATATTTTCCACGTTCCGTTAGCCTAGCACATCGAGGTTTATAGCGTAGCGATAAAATACTATAAGTAGGTATTCACCAATTTCCAAGGGCAATCTTGTAGGTAAGTTCGTGATAGCCCTGAAAGACAAATGTATATAGTGTTGGCAACCGACGCGCGACGTAGCCGGGTCTATAACGATGACATCATTGAAGCGATTCTACGACTCTAGCTCTATGCGCTACGCCGGACGAGGGGGTCAACAATTATAATAACAAAGCAGCGCTGTGGCTTGCTTATAACAGTGTGATGGAATATTCTTATTCGCACCTCTACAAACACTGGTCGAGTTTATAACTGATTGTAACTATAGATACGTTAGTAGGTACTATTGTTTATTCTGTGCTGTAGATTAATTTGAGTTAAGTAATAGAAGTTTAAAGTGTGAAACAGTGGTTTACCTACAACCTACTAAAGTATGATTTACAAAAGGTAGGTAGGTACCTAGCTTGCGGGTCGCAGTAAATTGTAAAGTACATTCTCTGTGTACCTTTGTTCTGTCGTATCTATCTATCAATCCTGTTTGTGGCGCTCAAACAAACAGCGCCATTCATGTATGTAGGGGTCCTCGATCTGAATTATCTATACCTATATGATACTATTAATACCAACGGGCTATCTACTTTTTGAAATAGTAGCCCTATATTTTTATCGCAAAAGTTCTTCTGCATAATTCCTTTTTAGTGGTTCAAGTCGATTTTCAAGAATTGAAAGTCTCCACCAATTCAAAAATTGTAAAGGAATATAAAGTCGTTACCTAACTAAAGTTGCAAGTGTAAAGTTGCAAGTTCGTAGATGACTGCAGGCAGCAGCAGCAGGCGAACGTGTCGCCGCGACACTACTGCTTTCTCTTTCGTTTCTATGTATTACTATGGAGGCGACTAAGTTATTTCATAGTAATACATAGAAAACAGTAGTGTCGCGGCGACAGTGTTGCAGCAACAGTGAACCTGCTACTGCTGCCTGCAGTCAGCCCCGGTTACGTTAGTCAGTCTACGATTTTTTCAAACAGGGGCGGAAACTTGTTAGTTGCGCCCCCTCACCCGTTTGAGATAATCTGGAAAAAAAATGTATATCACCCTCTAGAGATGCTCTAAGGCCCAGTTTGAATAATTTACGGACCGGTATCGGTTAAGTTATATTAAAATTAAGGCTCTTATATCTTTACTAATAATGAAGCAAAGACCTCAAAGCTTTGCATAGCAGACCCTCCCATATCGAAGTAGCTATCACAGGTAAAATTAGCTTACGAATAGATCTATATGCCCAGTTTGGCAATAAAAAAACCTACCATTGGTAAGTAAAACGATTCGTTTTTGTTTATTGAAACCGGGCATTAGTGAATTAAAGATTATGGGTGGAACAAGGTGTTGCTTTTACGCTAAAAAGTAATTTTATCGGTGAGCTCGCTTTAAATTGAAAAGTGATGAAACCTTTCTGATATATTTTTCTGAAACAAAATTTTAATATAATTATAGTAGAAATTACAAGCTTATGCCGGGATTTCACCCGGGATTACGACGGTTTTAATGTTTTCCCGAGGATACAAATTATGTGTTGTAAGGTATAAAATCTCTGACATTTTAAACAAATCCGTAATTAGGTACTTCGTGATTGCAAATATCCTACAAACGTATGCGCATCTTTCTCATACATAAATGATACATAACGCAAGCGACTCGCTTCCGGCTTCGTCCGGGTTGTTCATTATAACAAATTATCCTTCCAGAACACATTCTTTTAAACATATTGCGCATTTAAAAACCACTAGGTTCAGAAATAGCGACTTTTTTTTTTTATACAACTTAATCGGTAAACTAGCATACGGCCCGCCTGATGGTAAGCGGTTACCGTAGCCATATGGACGCTTGCAACACAAGAAGCATCGCTCACGCGTTACCGACCTTTCCTCCCTCGCCTATGAGCTCTGGCGACCCTACTCACGCGCAGGAACACAACTTTACACAACATAAAGTTATTTGGCTACGGTATTCTGTAAGGTGGAGGTACTTCCCCAGACGAGCTGCTCTTTGAGCGAATAAACGCTATGCTCTACCTCTCTCAATAAAGCATTGCAAGCAAGCATATGCATTCTAAATAAAGCAAGCAGGCAAGCATAATTATTAAAAGGGTTATTTTGCCAAGATTTGTGGAAATAAGATTTGGCAACGTCAGTTGTAAACTCTATTATAAGTAACTTACAGTAGTACCTTAATCTAAGTACCCAACTGATAAGGCGCATCGTGAATCTTTGTTCGCACAGAAAAGAAAGTATGGCCCCGAAGATTCACGAAAGAATGCTTAAAACTTACAATCAACCATAGATCACTACTATAAGGTTCATAATACACTGCAGCTGTTAGTTCCGTCTCACTCGCAAGTCACGCCCCTCAGCACGGCGCGCGCTAACATGTCGGCAGCTGCCGACCAATAGCGCTATCCCGCGCTTTGAAAATGTACAAAAAGTATCTTCTGCGCAGGTACATCGGTAAGCCATATCAGTTGGGTACTGCTGTACATAAATTATGAATATTTTTCCAATCTCAATTTGCAAAACCACATTCAAGACCTTCTAATAAATACATAATCCTGTCCGATAAGAAACCCTACTCCATACCTATTATAAGATTGTCCCCAAAAATCTAATTTATTTCCTACACAAACTTTTCCTGTTCACAAAATTACTTGCTACACGGAATCATTCTATTTTGATACTTAAATATTTAGCAATAAAGGTCGGTAAGGATGACCGATTATTGTGTATTCGTTTTATATGGGTCAGAGGGTCAAATAAATCGATGATGTCGTCCTAATTTTAAAACTGTAACAACAATCCTACTCGTACTCGCGGTGCTAACCGAGTTTGCAACGAAGATAGGTAGGACATGGGTAAGACGCTCAGATTACAGAACAAAAAGCAGATACAGTAGAACTCCAATTATCCGAACTCCGACTATCCGAATCGCCGATTATCCGAATCACAAAAATGCGTGACCTGGCTGCCCGAAAACGGTTGAAGACCGCAAAACAGCTTACATTGACGGAGATGTTTAAAAAACAATGATTTTTATTTCTAAACTTGTACATAAGTACATTTTATTTATATTTAAAACATGTGAAAATTTCATGTTTCTTTCATTTAATTCAATAAAAAAATAGTGCAATATCAAAACGTAGCTTTTATTCTCTCCAATGGCAATTTTTTTTTTAAAAATCCGATTATCCGAATATTTGATTATCCGAATGGGTCCCGGTCCCCATTAATTCGGATAATTGGAGTTCTACTGTAGAGCGCGCGGAACACGGGAATAGAGTTGCCAGATGGTCGGGAATCGTCTGGATTCTCCCGACATTTCATGTGATGTCCAGACTCCCAGCAAATAATAAAATCTCCCGACAAATATACGTATCTTATCATCATATTCTATCTACCGCAATAATAATTTGAAAATGGCAAACGCGATGCTCGCACCTCGGGCGGCTACGACTGAATTTTGGTGAAAATTGCTCAAGTTTTCGATCTTTCCTCGATACTCCGAAGGGATCCAAATTGGTGGACTCGGTAAAAAGCAATGCCAAATACTTGTGGCAAACAAACCGTAAAAAAAGTCCAAAATGCTAAAGGTTAATAAATAGTTTTAAAAATGAAACATTTTATTCTTTTTATCGTAAGTAACGTGGCGTAGTAATTTAGCGATTGGAGATGGATTGCAGACTTTTTGCGCCCGGTAGACTTTTTACTCTGTTGGTATATTGCGCATGAATATTCTAAACATAAAAAAGAAAAGCAGAAAGGAAGGAGGCATTCGTTTGTTTTGCGTTCTAAAATCAAATAATTCAACATCCACTCTATAAATCAAAATGACGCAAACGACCCGATGCAATACATACTTAACGCGAATGACGTCAAAGCACTCATCAAAGAAAATTGTTTCACAGCTGAGAACGACAACCTTGAACTGTTGAAAGCTTTCAGGGAAATTGAACTTTATACACCTAAACATAGCAGATGGTGTGGAATGGCTCGTTCATTGTATTTTGATTAATTATTGATAACATGACATGCATGACATAGCATTGTTTTATAAAATGCATGTTACGTTTTTAAACCTTTGATATATTTTTTTTTTATTGATTTTTTAATTGCTTTCCAATTTTAAAATTAATTATCATCATCCATTTTACATATCCTTATACTTATTGCAATGTGAAAGTGTATTTGTTTATTACGTTTACACTCCTAAACTACCGAACCGATTTTAATGAAAATTACCTGTGGTAGCTTATTGATAAACTTTCGCGTTTATAATATTACTAGCTTTTCGCGGTTTCAGCCGCATTACTGGGATAAAAAGTAACCCATGTCCTTCTCCATACCATAGGGTAATGTTTGCCAAATTTCACGATGATCGGTTAAGTAGTTAAGGCGTGAAAGCGTAACAAACAAACAAACTCACATTAGCAAGGATTAATGTAAATCTGGATTAGTAGAATAGAATAACTACCTATTTTTTTTTGCTTGGAAATCCTCATGTGTTACCTAACCACCTCGGGGGTAGCGGTCAGGTTATTCCGGACTTGTACACACGGCTACAGATCAAGCTATACATTTCCAGTATAAGCTGATGTATAGAATTCCCGTACGATCGGAGGTCAGCTTATACTGGAAATGTATAGCTTGATCTGTAGCCGTGTGTACCGGCTAAAACCCCACGGTGGTCGCCACCTGCGCTATAGAGGGGGGCGGGCTCTCGTGTTGAACGCGTACCTGCTCACCACTCTAAGCGCAGCGCTTAGATAGCTTGTCCCGGGGGAAGTCTAACACCTCCCCCAGCACCCTCGCTGTTCTATCGCACGATGAGTCGTGACCACGTCGACCCATCGTCCTAACTACCTACTGTACAAAATGTCAAGCTTCAAGACCCACCGGTTTAGGGAGTGCATTGTCTATAATTCAGCGAAGACATCTAATCTATATACTAACATATCTATACTACTATAATAAAGCGGAAGAGTTTTTTTGTTTGTTTGTTTAAACGGGCTAATCTCTGGAAATACCAGTCGGATTCGAAAAAAGTTGGCGCAGTTGGTTAAGGTTCACCTTACGCGCCGCAGGTCGTGGGTTCGATTCCCACACAGTTCATGCCTTTGTGTGCATGAACATGTATGTATGTCCTGAGTCTGGGTGTCATTATGTATATTAAGTATGTATTTACAAACAAAAAGTAGTATATGTATTATATCAGTTATCTGGTTTCCATAGTACAAGCTCTGCTTAGTTTGGGATCAGATGACCGTGTGTGAGGAATGTCCCAGAATATTTATTTATTTATTTATATCCCTCGCTACACATCTCTGGTGGACATGCAGCCTTATGCGAGTTCCCTGTCCGCGCGAAACAGTTTCAAAAGAAGAACATTGTGCCCCATTTTTGCACAGATTTTGACACGCGAAGTACATACACTCGCGTCATCTATTTAGATGTATATCTGTGGTATTACCCGACCTGTTTGTTATTTCAAACCAGTTGCCCACGCTAAGGGCTCCACCCCAGCACCGTTGCGTCCTTGACACAGATTCCACCCCTTTCTTATAAAAGATTGACGGTTAAGCTATCGAGAGAGACGCGCTGTGGAGTTTTTATAATGAAACTTGAGTCTTGAAGCCTGTTATGTAAGTTTATTTTAGGGTTCCGAACCAAAATGGTAAAGAGGAACCGTTATGGTGCCACTCCTTCCGTCTGTCCGTCTTCTGTTCGTCTGTCGGTATGTCTGTCTGTTACAGCAGTATAGTTCAGCAACCACTGATGCTTTTGATTTGAAATTTGGATTAGTTATAAATATTGCTGGCCCACACATATTGCAAAATTTGAAGAAATATTTTTATTTTCTGTGCAAAAGTGACCTAGTGAGTTCAAAGTAGGGCTACAAGTATAGATTGGGCATCATATGAAAGAGCTTCACTTGTACATTCCAAATCAAGTTTTATTCCTGTTTCATGTTGCGTAGTTTTAGACTAAGTTCGCAAAGCCAAAAATCTGAAATAATTACAGTAGATAGACATTGATGTGAATATTACATGAAAAAAATAGCGATGTCCCTAACTAGTAGTTTTTTCGAAATTATCAAAACTCACAAACTTCACAAACAAATTTAGTTATGCGGTCAGGTTTTTTTCTACAATTAGGGTCCAAACCAAGATATTATACGTCTAGGAAGGTCGTTTTTTTATAATACTGCATTAGAAAACAAGCATACGACTCGTCTGATAGTGAAGTTGTAATATATGTAGTAATTTTCTGCTTCAATATTATTCGCGAGCTAAGAAACTGTGTGTCATGTTGTTTTTTTAATACGACTATTTCGGTAAACAAGCATACGGCCCGCCAGATGGTAAGCGGTTACCGTAGCCATATGGACGCTTGCAACACACGAAGCATCGCTCCCTCGTTACCGACCTTTCCTCCCTCCCCTATGAGCTCTGGCGACCTTACTCACGCGCAGGAACACAACTTTACACAAATATAAAGTCTGCGGTATTCTGTAAGGTGGAGGTACTTCCCCAGTCGAGCTGCTCTTTGAGCGAATAAACGCTATGCTCTACCTCTCTCAAATCCTCCAAATCTCTAACTAACATGAAATTTAAAAAACTTTTTT
>OX596265.1:7952111-8044022 GCA_951394255.1 Polyploca ridens | reverse complement strand
ATATGAAACCTGCTAGCTCTACGGTATTGAAATTGAAATATATGATACTTAAGGATATAACAAACACATCGCCCGAGCCGAAAACACGATTTCAATTAAAAGCCTCGATAAAAAAAAATGCCAAACATACCTCTGAAAATCAAGAAATTCCCAAATATATCCAACGCCTGAAGGTATTTTAATACGATTTTTTTCATCAATAGAGTACATATCATAAGCAAATAAACGCCCGATTTAGTTTTTTGAATTTGCGATTCAGTTTTTCATAATAATGATTTCAAAAAAAGTCGCTTACGTCAAATTAATCTGAGCACCATGAACATCATACCGCACTCTATTGTCCTGCAACTCGCGTATTTTGCTTCGCGCTCACTCGCATTCCGCGGCGATCCGCGTTGCTAGACGGACCTGTGTCATTTTTTTTCAGAATTTTCACATACATAAAACCCTCTCAAATTAGTAAAAAATCATATCAAATTATCTTTAGAAGGCACTGGAAAATGCATGCTAGTCAAATTAAGGCAATTGAGCCTATTATTTGCTTGTTATAAATAAAAATATATAAAATAAATTGATGCTTTTGATAATTGTCACCGAGGCATGTCGTGGTACTGACAGAGACTAATTCTTATTTTCGTCTATGAAAGGTATGGTTAGGGTAGCCTAGGGGGCTAAGGCGCGGGGTATTGATGTACTCCCGACTGAAGGAGGTGATGATTCAAACCCGGGAAATGTTTTTCTTTATTTTTTTATCAAATCATGCGAAATGAAAAATCATCAATATATATTATTTTTAATGAGCAATTAACTATTTAGTTAGTTACCTAATTAAATAATACCTCATTAAATATTGTTTATTTTGAGATCAAAGAAAAGGTATGAAAGGTAGGTTGACTGATACTGGTAACAGTAGGTGCCCCGAAGTCGGGGCGGGCATGACTGCCTCTACTGCGGTCATCGAGTCATCTGTAGTTATCGAGTCGAGCCGATAAACTTTTATATTCATTGTATTATTGTGGCACAGTAAAATTAGAACAGTAAGGAAAATATTACACATCTTACGTTGACTAAGTTTCTAGTACTTACTGGACTGATTAGTTGGAATGTGAAGCCATCGTATATTTACAATTACTAGTAGTGAGCTCGGCTATCATTGTGCCGATTATCGTAACGGCCAATGGCCTGATGGCCGAAAGCCTCTCGGCTCTCGGCAGTATTCCTAGATACAGCTCGTATTGTGAGGAGGTTCCTGTTTCTGCAACCCTAACCACCGGTAGCTTAGTTTTTTCAGCCAATCAGTGAGCCAGGCACAGTTTTATATTAATAAAAGTAATAAAATTGGAATAACTTTTTTTCCAAACCATTATATAATACTTCCTTAAGGTGGATGCTTAGCATGAGGCGGGAAATTTTATAATATATGGGTCAAAATAGCTTTTTGAGTTAGATGCCTGCAATAAGGATCATTCACATAACAAAATGATAACTTTTTTATTACTACAGAGGATGCACATAACCTTTTTGAGCATAATGTTTTTTAAATTATTAATATCCATCAATAAATGACGAAGTTATTAAAGTTTTAAAAACAGCTTAATTAATACGCTCGCTCCCGCTTGTACATTAACGTTGACGTCATAATTCGGCCACCACGCAACTGGATATTTGTCAGTATCTAACCTTTTCACGGCTTAACCACTGAACAGATTTAAATACAATTTGGCAGGGAGATAGTTCAATTAGTGGAGAAGGACAAAGGATACTTTTGAACGTAAATGATCCTCATTGCTCAAAAATGCAATTATGTTACATTTACATAGCTCGGTGATACCGCTCAATGAATTTGACAGCGATAGCTCAGAAGTATCACATCACCTGCCAGCTCTATAAAAAGAAGTCCTTATGCACGGTGCCGAGATTCCAATATTGCGATATTCCGAGATTTATGCCCTAGGTACACACGGCAACACATCAAGCTAAACATTTCCAGTATAAGCTGACATTGTCTCACATTGTATAGGATTTCCCTGCAATGAGAGGTCAGCTTATATTGGAAATGTATAGCTTGATCTGTAGCCGTGCGTACAATACCAGAAGTATGGACAGGAAATAAATGGTGGTGCTCTTCTTCAAAAAAGGCGATAAGGCCCTATTGAAGAACTACCGCCCCATATCCTTCCTAAACCACGTTTATAAGTTGTTTTCGGGAGTCATTACGAATTGTCTTGCACGTAGGTTTGAAGACTTCCAGCCTCCCGAAAAAGCTGGTTTCCGTAAAGGCTTTAGTACCATAGATCAAATACATATATTCAACCGTTATGCCTTGTGTATGATGACTGTGAAAAAGCCTTAAATTCAGTTGAGACATGGGCGGTATTACAGAGTCTACAGCGGTGCTAAATCGACTATCGCTATATCGAATTGTTGAAAGTGATTGTACAGCAAAGCCACTATGTCAATCCGAGTACAGGACGAGAGTACGAGATCAATCCAGTTGCAGAAGGGCGAAAGACAGGTTGACGTAATTTCCCCGGAACCTTTACCACTGCAATGGAGGATGTGTTCAAGCTCTTGAACTGGAAGGGTTATGGCATCAACATCAACGGTGAACACATCTCTCACCTTCGACTTGCCGACGAAATAGTCATAATGGCGGGAATCGCTGAAAGCTTTGAACATCATGCTCAATGATCTCAAGAGTTTCTTAACAGGTCAAGATGAAAATATACAAGACAAAAATTATGTCTAATATTCATATTCCGCCAATACCCGTGATTATTGGGAACACTGCTCTCGAAGTTGTAGACGAGTATGTTTACCTAGGACAAATTGTCCAACAAGGTAGGTTCAACTTCGACAAAGAGGTCAACGGAAGAATCCAACTCGGCTAGACAGCGTTCGGGAAGCTACGGCATATCTTCAAGTCCAGAATCAGAGTCAGAGTCTTAAGACGAAAGGATTTCAATCAATGCGTGTTACCAGTGATGACATACGGAACATAGACGTGGTCTTTCACTGCTGGCCGCATAAATAAGCTCAGAGTCACTCAGCAAGCTATGGAATGAGCTATGCTTGGAATTTCTCTACGAAACAGGATCCGAAAAGAGGACATTCGTAGGAGAACAAAAAATATGTATATAGCTCGTAGAGTTAGTAAGTTGATGTGACAATGGGTAGGCCACATCGCTTGAAGAACCGATAACCGATGGGGATGGAAGTTTCTAGAGTGGCGACCACTAACTGGAAAGGGACACCATGCAGGACGACCTCCCACCAGATGGACCGGCGACCTGGTCAGAGTCACTGGGCGCTGCTGGATTCAAGCGGCCCAAAACCGCTCGAAGTGGAAGTTAATGGGGGAGGCCTATGTTCAGCAGTGGATATCATTAGGCTGATATGATGATGACTAAAAATGGTAGGTAAAGAGGGCATTTTATTGAGAAATTCTACAATTATTGTAGAACGTGATGGAAGAAAACCTGTTTATTTGTCAAATAACATATAATATCTCGATTGAGGGCTGTATTTTTGCCTTGTTTTTTTTAAATTATATTAAGTTTGTTGCATTGTGATATATCGCTAAGTTTAATAAGTAATTAAAGTTACATAGTTTTGTTAACGTGGTGATCACTGTAGTGAACAAGAATTTAAAAAATGCATAAAAAGTAATTTAAAAAACGGTCGATAAAATTCAACATAGTTTCCCTCCTTTTAATTTGTGCACATTATGAAAGCTCACAGCTGTATACGAGTAGGATACTCTCCTGTCTGTCCATTTGTCACAGCCTGTTTTCTCCGAATTTATAGAATACAAATTGTATTTAGATAAAACGCTTAGTTTCGTGACCCGACGACAATTACCTAAGTAGCGTATGTAAAAGAATTCTGGTTTTGGGAGACAATTACCTAACCTGAGAAATATTATCGTAAGTATCAACTTTTAAAAATAAATATCTTGAGACATTTTTCACACACGGCTACCTGATCCCAAACTAAGCAGAACTTGTAAATACATCTCTAAATAGTATAAAAAGATGTCGTTTTCCGCGTCTGTTTGTCTCTCTGTTTATCAACTCTAAACCACGCAACGGGTTTTGCAGTTTTAACCATCAGATAGATCCTCATTAGTACTACGTAAAGAGAAGATGCCACACATCACAACTATGTTCCGTTCAAGTGAGGCCATCCGGCCACACTTGTTGTTGTAAAACGATGAACGAAACGCGTAAGCGTCGTGAAAATAACGGTGTTTGCAAGAAAAATACTCCTAAAAGCTTTCTAATAGCGCTACGTGTTTCTACTGTCTGCTTAGACGACTAATTATTGTTTCAGTGCTAAAGAAACCTTTAGTCGACTCTAAAGAAATGGGACATAAGCTTTGCTTATGATAGCATCTCTATACGTGGTAATAATAGCTCAATGCTTTACAGCAAATAATTATCATTAATATTTTAAATGATATTACAGATTTAAAATTAGCAAGAAACAGTCGCGATACCGTGATCGGGTGGCGTAGGCGGTCGCGCAAATCGCTCCACTGACACCACATTATGACATTGTACCCGTGCGAAGCCGGGGCGGGTTGTTAGTACTTACTATACATATTTACTCAGACTCGGGACATGCAAACATGTTCATGCACACAGATCCTTGGTGGGAATCGAACATAAGATCGGCGGCGTGGAATCTTAACCAACTACGCCAACTGGCCCGTCAAAAGTTTTTTAAAGTATTTGAAAAATTATATTTGTAATGTTTTCTGCAGTTTGTCTACTGTTTACATTTTTACTGTGTCCAATTCAAACAGCGTCGTTCTCGCGGAAATGTTTAGATGGCGGTGTATCATGTTTAATTGTTTGTTTGCAATGACGCACTTCTAAATAGAGGGAGCTAGTATTTTTTGTTTGCTTAGTTCCTGTAATTTCCGCTAATATTATGTGAAAATGTGGCGCAAGGGTGAAAACTGAAATCTGCTCGAGAGTATTCTGGGCCTTAAACGATTTTGTCTGTATCTATATCTCATAATTTCAATCAATAGTTTAAGAGAAAATCTGAAAATGCAACCTTCTGAAACAGTATTAGACTCAGACTATTCATAAGTTCCTGCGAAGGTATTTTTGAAAAAAATGATTTTGATTCTGAATCGTTGTTGAATTTCACTAAGTGTATACATATTTATGTTCTCGACTGTACTAGTCTAACATGACTTATTTCCGGCCACAGTACAGTAATGCAACAGTACACCAAGCAGATAATAACCCTGCTGTTCCAACGGCTGTCGTCGTCTAAGACCACAAAGTACGTGCGCGGTCTGATCGCATTCCTCGGGTTCTTCGCGGCGCATTTCGGCGCAGACGCACTTGTTGAGCTTATCGACTCTGTGCAGACCAAGTAAGTATTGAATTGTATTTATTAAACTGTTTTTCTAGGTAACAGGATAGGTAAACAAACAGCTTATGCAACGTGTAACCAAAAGAGCATATCCATAAGAGTACACGACTTTAGTAAAATCGCAAATGAAAAAATTTCAACACATAGGTACATGCCTTTACATAAAAACGTACTGTACGTAAAAGATTAGGCTAGATTCCTGAAAAATTCTATTTAGTCCGACATTAACATTATCAAAAAATATCAGACACTTTTTTTTCTTTTATAAATTAAACAAATAATTGAAAACGGTTTGACAAAAAACTTAAACCGACTTCAAAGACTCCTCCTTTTTTTGAAGTCGGTTAAAGATATGGTGTGTTGAAGTCCCGCGTGACGCCACGTTGTGTAAAAAGTGTCGTTACGAGTCCCCACTCCCAAACTTATTTTCAATCTTTTGTGTAATATCTTTTGGTAAACTAACTGAAGGACTAATTATAATTATATTTTTTTACCCAGGACTCATCCGTATTATGGATGGTTTTCTGTCTTGTGGCAGTCACTAATGATGATTTCTATAATGTAATGTTGCAGTATGTTTGCAATGTACGTGGAGCGCGTGCTGATCCCGGAGCTGCAGAAGGTAAGCGGTGCGCTAGAGCGTAAGGCGGCCGCCGTGGGGTGCGTCAAGCTGCTGTGCCACTGCGCCGCCTTCCGCGCCGGGACCCTCGCCCCGCTCTGGCCGAGGTTGCTGCAGGTACTTCATCATCATCCCTATAATGTCAAACACAAGGATAAGATTAGAGAGGTCGATGACGGGCCAGTTGGCGCAGTTGGTTAAGATTCACCTTACGCGCTGCAGGTCGTGGGTTCGATTCCCACACAGGACATGCATTTGTGTGCATGAACATGTCTGTATGTCTTGAGTCTGGTATTATGTGTATTAAGTATGTATTTACCAGCAAAAAGTAGTATATGTATGTATATCAGTTATCTGGTTTCCATAGTAAAAGCTCGGCTTAGTTTGGGATCATATGACCGTGTGTGACCGTATGAGGAATGTCCCAGGTAAAGCGTAGCGTTTATTCGCAAAGAGCCGCTCGACTGGGGCAGTACCTCCACCATACAGAATACCGCAGCCAAATAACTTTATGTTGTGGAAAGTTGTGTTCCTACGTGTGAGTAAGGTCGCTAGAGCTCATAGGGGAAGGGTCGGCAACGCGTGAGCGATGCTTCGTGTGTTGCAAGCGTCCATATGGCTATGATAACCGCTTACCATTAGGCCGGCGATATGCTTGTTTACCGACTTAATAATATTGTAGATTTTGGTCATATAAATATTGGGGTTGACTCTGAAAATCAGTGCTGTGATGGAATTGACTTCCGGCGCAGCAAAATGCTGAGCTGTTAACATCAGAAATGCGGCGTACACTTTCCTAATCTCTTTTTGGTTTTTAATCATAAGTCTCTAATTATTGTACTGTAAAACACAAAAAATAACATTTTATACTTTGTTGGTATATCGTCTATTAGGCGTATCGGTGGTTTGTATAGAGTGTTTGTTGTACACTTGCAGGCGTTGATATCCCTGTTCGAATTGCCGACGGACGAGTCGACATATCCGGACGAGCACTTCATCGAGGTGGACGACACGCCCGGCTACCAGGCGCAGTACTCGCAGCTCACATGCGCTAAGGGCAACTTGAACGATCCACTTGCCGGTCAGTCACACATTATTACTTATTAACTGCTATACTGGCTACAAAAATTTAGCAAAATCATCAGAAAGAGAGATGGTAAACGAGTGAGAGGCAGGCAATACAAAAGATGGGTAAATTGATAGCTGGACTTTACTGGAGGAGAGAGACACCATTATAAAGAGCTAGTAGAGGCCTTTGCACTCAGGCACTCAATTAATAGACATTATATAAGTTTTATTATTTGAGTTTGGGTTCGAGCTTCAGATTAAAGGCATATTATTATTATACTTTCTAGCTGACCTCCGCGGTTACACCCGCGTACGTTTTTTTTTAACGCACAAAATTATTATTTTTCAAAAATAAAAGTAGCCCTAGTTACTCCTGAAAACAACAGCTATCTGCTAGTAAAATTCCCATCAAAATCAGTGCAGCCGTTTCGGAGATTAGTCCGTACAAACAGACAGATAGAAAAAAATCTGAAGAAGATGCTTGCTATTTCTTATGTTACTTGTTATGTTATAAAAAATAACTAATTATTATATCTTTTCTGAACAAGCTCTATTATAGAGTTGTGGATTGATGCAGTTCATTTATTATGCCGACAGATAAAACTAATCCCTAAATATATCCACAGGCGTAGAAGACCCAAAACGTTACTTAGCGGAGAGCCTGGGCGAGCTATCCCGCAGCTCCCCGGGTTTGCTCCCCGCCCGGGTCTCAGCATTGGACGAACCGCACCGAGCAGCACTACAGATGTACCTGAACGCGTACAGCGTGCAGATCTGCTGATCAGACGTTGCTGAGTATGTGCGTCAACTCGCAATGCTTACTGGACCTAATTGAACTGTGGTGACCAAAAAGTGAACAAGTGAAGTGATCAAAAAGTGTTGTATGTACAGTCGTGAATGTTATAGGACCCATTTATGTTGTAATAACACTGCAGTTGCCGCTGGTAACGTGAGTGCACAACAAATTGTCATTATTTACATACTATTTACATTTGCTGTACGATAATCAACCTTAAATGTCTCCAAAATTAATGTTTGTGACTGTATGAACAGTTTCTTGTGAGTGAATTGTATTTTGTGTTGGGCACTGACTGTAACGCCAATAAATGTAAATGCTTCTTTTGATACGCAATTGTAAAATTAAATGTCAGGATTTAGTGTGAATTTAACAAACAATGTTTGTATATCTGAATGGAATAAGAACTATTTTTCAAGTATGAAATAGCCTGCGGTTGTATGTATGGTTAGTTTGAATGTTTAAAGTCTGAGATAGTCGAGTGATTGTTAGATTTAATGGTTGTTAAAAGTTGTGTGGCAAGAAAGTGATTGATGACTGAGTGGATGTGATATTAATATTACAGATTATGAATGTTGATTCATCTTACTTAAAAGTAGTCAATAGTTATTCATATTATAAATATGCAACATACACTATTATTATAGTATTTTGAATTGAATATAATAACTTACAACATATTTTTTTTATTGCCAATAAATGGCCATTTGAATGGTGTGATAGAAGTGATTGTTAATTAAGTGACTTGGCGAAAAAGTGGTAGCAATCTCATTTCGATTGATTCTAAATGGAATGATATGATTGTATTCAAACATTTTTTTTGTATGCTAAGACCAGCAAGCTAGCTAGGGTATAGTAAATAAACTAGAGTTACGTTAAAATATAAATGATATTATACTAAACATATATAAGAAACAATTTCGTACATTGAAGGCCATATTTGTAACAATTTATCTATATCTGATATCTATATGTCTTGTATGTGATTAAAAGTAAGAAATACCTTTGTTCCTTAGGTAGGTGGTTAATAATACTTTATGATATGTTGTTAAACATTTATTATCCGGTCACTCATGTTTAAAAAGAGAAGTAATGAGAAAACAAATTCTAGTTTGCAGCTAAAACACTCTGGAAGTGAAATTTTCTGCATCTATCCCAGTGATACATCTATAAATTGTGTTATTGTTATTTAACCAACAGATTTTTTAACATTAGTTTTTAATGTTCTGTTTTTCACCGATATTTCGTAATTTGCATGTTTATAAAATATTTTGTTTGTATTTATTGGTTCTAGCTGAAACATTAATTTAAATATATTTTTCTAAAACATTTTGAGCTATAAATAAAAAGTGAATATCATAAAAATTTAATGTTAACTGTTTTATCTGTTAATCATTTTTAAAAGCGCAGTTGTTCATTAGCTATTTTCTTGTTTTAAATTTACATAACAGTACTAAGCGTCTAAGTAAATTGTGATATAAATAATTTGTTAATTCCATATACTCGTAAATGTTAAGTCGCATAGATTCTTTGATTTGATTGTTTGTTAAGAGTAAGGTAATGTTTAGCTTGTTTCGTTGCTAACTGGCCGACTGGTTTTTGTAATATATTTGAATAAATGCTTCTCCATTGATATATATATTGGTTTTGTTTATTTTATTTTCTACACAGTTGCTTGTAAAGTGACTTTTATTTGTCCGCTTTTATGTGCAAAATCAAGTACTTTTTATTTCACATTACTGCATTCGTGATTTATGACATAAATATAATCCCGATCAAGTTAAGTTTGTACCTGGCTCAATGCTAAGCCCTAATACAAGTACACTAATTTAATTACTTACACTTTTAATCGTACACACGCAGAGAGATCAAGGGCGGATCCAGCGAGAGGTCATGGGTCATAACCAACCCCCCCCCCCTGGGATCGGCCGTCTAGGTCAACCAGTTTTTTTTTTCTATTTTTACCTCAACACAGATTCGAATTCAATGTCTGTTACTATTTTGTTATAAGTTTGGACCCCCTGTATCCGCTCTTAATCGCATAAGCCGTTTCGGAGTAATCGGAGAACATAAAAAAAAGAAAAAAAAAACTATACAGTCGAACATAGAACCTTCTCCTTTTTTGAAGTCGGTTAAAAAACTAAATCACTAGCACGCTTGTTATGCGTGCGAGTGATTTTAGATTTTGATTATGTCAATAGGTTCTGTGGTCATATGAGTAATGAAAATGTGATTGACCTGGTTTTAAGTATGATTTTTTTCGCGCTGCGCGGCTCCTCTTTTCTGTAGGACGTAGGACTAGAACTAATGGACCGATTTTGAAAATTCTTACAAATGTACTCTATTTTCGTGTGAAACTGCGGGTAACAACTATAGTATTGTGTATTTTGAAACCCATCAAAGCTGGATATAAGTGTGTGACCCCCCTCTGACCTGACGGCTGGATCCGCCCTTGAGAGAGATTATGTGATTAGTAGAATTATAGGCCGCGCGCTTGGAGGTGGCGATGGCGTTCAGTACGAGAATCCCCTTCTATAGCGCAGATGGTGACCAGTGGGGATTTTAGTACGAGTCTGGCAAAATCAGTCGTTATTTGGATGTCTCCACTAATTATATAATTTATACTTGCTGAGTGAACGAAGCGAGCGCAAACTGCATACTAGCTCGTCTGTGGCAATAGGTCTTCTGCAAATTTTGTAATTTGCTTGCACAACTTGCTGCTAGTCATACGTGTAAACCACAGACATATAATATCATGTCTGTGGTGTAAACGCTATTTTGACATTCCGTCTTATTATTATTAGGGATATTATTAATTGCACCTCTGTTTAAAAATTACGCAAACTTAAGACTCCTCTAATTTCCCCTAACCCTAACTAGATGATCATTCAGTTCAAACAGTTTTGCATAAACCATAAAACTGATACTCAGTTTGATTTATTTAGTGTGCAATTCAGTATTTTTGGTTCTAGTTTTGATTTGTTGTGTTGGAATAGAGAGAAGGCATTAAATACATGCCTTATTATTATTAGTACGACTGCACGAAAACTGCATCAACCGTGCAGCCCGATTGCAGTCGGTGTGCAGTTGGCGTTGGAACTGCACTTGAAATCTCCTTCACAGAGACGGTTAAACCCATAGACTTGGGATTTCTGAACCTACTGTCTACTTTTCTACATTATTTTGAGTTGTCATGTCAGACTACCCTATAAATTAAACAAAACTATTTCATCAATACAAGTATATTCAGATAATAAAGCATTTTGCTACAAACATTTTTGCGAAAACCATCTAAGTGACAAAACATTGATTAAGTTAACATTGAAGATTCCACTATAATTATTGCGAAAATACAATGTACATATAAGTATGTCCATATAGACAATATGTATGAAACGTTAAATACATTAGGCAGTTGACAATAAATGTTATGATTATGTAACAAACAATAGTTAGTAAGCAAAATAAAAACAATTATCACAATATATAAAAAAAATCACAAAGTCATGAGTCCAAACAGCGAACTATACACGTATGAGTTATACAGTCCTAATTGTATATTTAAAAAACGATTTAATCGTCAAAATTTACTCTAGTGGAAAAGTCATACACAAGGATTACGACAAAAATTCAATGTTTCAAAATTCATTTAAAGTAAAAAAATATAACCCCATTTTAGAAATTAAATTAGAAAACAATGTCACACCGATAAAAACAATAAATATTGAAGAAAAACAGTATATTGAATGAAAAGTTGTTGAGAAAATAACGTCAATAGGGTTTTACGAGGGTCAGAACTTAATCGGTAATAAGGAATGAATAATTTGAAAATTGAACATGCATTGATATGACCATGTATTTTGAGCACTATGATGTTAAGTGCTTTGGTCGTTAATTGATTCTAGCTGATTTTAAACGGTCATGTCAAGGCACATTCCACCTATGGACCCCCTCTACCCCCATTTAAGATGTCGCGGTCACTTGAGAGCGCACTCAACGAAGACGGCGTGGTGCGTGTCGAGTTGCGGCGGCGGCGAGGGCGGCGGCGTGGCCTGCGGGCCCGTCATGCGGGACCCCACCATGAAATGGGCCTCCGTTAGGGGCCACAGCTCTTTCAGAACTGACCTGTGGAAACAAATTGATATTGTATGGTAGAACACTGCATTAAAATTTTCGACTGCAGACTGCATATATTACTAGTAAATGCAAATAAATTGTTAACGAAATCAATATGAGGTTGTCTTGAAAAAAAAAAGAGAATTTTTTATTTGATGTTCTAATGGTAATAGAAATATACACTATGTGAAAATGTCAACTATCTGCCTATATATACGGTTCATGAAATACAGCTCACTGACAGACGGACAGCAGTCTTAATAAAAGGGTCCCATTTTCATCTAAAAATTGCAGGCTTTTACTGGCATAAGCAGCCTTTCAAACTGGAATTAGGCTTTGTGACACCATAAGATACTTTCTATGACTCGATCATACATTACTTAATAGGAAACTTTATGACAGCACAATTACCATCGACGAATTTATCAGATTCTTTTTTGTTAAAAGTTTTTTTTGTCGATGGTAGTTGTGCTGTCATAAAGTGTAGACACTTGACACTATAAGCTATTATGGAGGTGCAAGGTGGATGACACCTCCATCTAAAAGGAAATATCTTCCGCCAAGCTGGGTCATCGTGCCTGGGGACCGCGGTACATATTGAACACTAGTGTAGATGGAGATCGCCTAGAAAACTTCGTAAACGCGATGCAGGATGTTATGGCGCCATCTATCTTTCTGTTTTTGAATTATCTCAGTGTAACTGATTGAGGGCTGATAGATGTCGCTACACTACTATCGACATCTTGTTTCTACATCCACATTTTGTATAACTAGTTCTTGTATAATTTGTTTTTATATAACTTGTTCTCGTATAACTAGCCCTTGTATAACTTGTTCTTGGTATAACTAGCTCTTGTATAACTTGTTCTTGGTATAACTAGCTCTTATATAAGTAGAAGAAGTAGAAGTAAAAGACTCATCGTCCTCCAAGTTTTACACGGTCGTAAGGGACGCGTTGGACAGAAACCGGTGGAGGCAGATCATCCGCTCTAGAGGCAAACCCGATGCTGACCACGATCCACAGACATGAGAGAACAACTACAGAGAGTATAACTAGTCCTTGTATATCTAGTTCTTGGTATAACTTGTTCTTGGTATAACTAGCTCTTGTATAACTTGTTCTTGGTATAACTAGCTCTTGTATAACTTGTTCTTGGTATAACTAGCTCTTGTATAACTTGGTTCTTGTTATTGTATAACTTACCACAAGCGCGTGCCAACGACGGCGCGCACCCGGGGCACGGGGAACCCGTTGAAGGCGGATGCCACGGGCAGGGTGTAGGCGCCCATGTCGCGGAATATGAGCCACTCGCCCAGCGCCAGCGGGGGCAGGCGCGCCGCCGGCAGCACGCAGTCCAGCCCGTCGCACGTCGGGCCCCACACCGAGCACGGGAGGGACTTCTCCGATGTACACTGAAACAGGTGCAAATTAAGCGTTAAAAATGTATCTGTTACAACAAGATAGAATTATATAAATTATACCTGTTGATGTTAATTCAAAATCATTTATTCAAATAGACCTTCGCAGGCTCTTATGAAAAGTCTGACTCTAATACCGGTTCGGAAGGTTGCATTTGCTGAGAAGAGTCGGTAATAAACTCAGCAATTACTCTTTTCAAAACAAGCTTAGATTCATTACATAATATTTACATTCTAATCGCACTGACAACAATTGATCGCGATGAGTTCATTTTCACTAATAAAAAAAGCTGAAGAATTATTTGTTTGTAACTCGCTAAACTCTGGAACTACCATTCAGAATAAAAAAATCTTTCCGAAACCGCGGGGGAAAGCTAGTGGTTAAATAAGTTCAAATTCTATATCACAACTACCTACACCTATACATGTGGCTATACATAAGGTGTAATTTCAATTAAAACAATATTTGAATCTATTCTTGATGCTTAAGTTATGTTTCTCGCCCATACAGGTCTACAAGAGGGTACATATTAATAAGTGAGTGAAACAAGTACCTGGTTGTTAAGCGGTTCGGCGGCGACATGCTGGTGGTCGTAGAGCACGCAGTTGAACGAGCCGTACACGCCGTCGTTGATGAAGTACATCGTGTGCGACTGTTCCGCGTCCGAGCTGTCCTTCGCACACACCTGCACAACAACAAACACAACATTTGTACACGGTTACTTGTAACCAATGGTTTAAGTAGTGGAAGTACTCATCAATATGAATTTTTATTATAAAAAACATTTTTTTTTCATTAATAAAAAAATAAAAGAAATATTATTTGGAAAATCATGTAATAAGCTAAAGTGTAGACGTAATACTCAACGGGAGTGCGAGGGAGTAAAGGGGTGGGGCGATGG
Source organism: Polyploca ridens (assembly GCA_951394255.1). Classification (NCBI taxonomy): domain Eukaryota; kingdom Metazoa; phylum Arthropoda; class Insecta; order Lepidoptera; family Drepanidae; genus Polyploca; species Polyploca ridens. The sequence goes on along the minus strand of OX596265.1, from coordinate 8,029,711 downwards.
CAGCTTGCGCCTAGCTCTAGTCTGTGCACGAGCCTAGTGACCATACTTTTATTTCAAATTGAATAAGGTATTTCTCAACGCATTTACAGTATTTAATGGAATTAAGTCCATTCTTGGAAAATTTATTTTTTGTACTACCACTCCTAGGTCGCTTGACACCGACCAAAAAAACACCCTGTATATGTATATCAGTTATCAGGTTTCCATAGTACAAGCTCTGCTTAGTTTGGGATCAGATGACCGTATGTGAGGAATGTCCCAGGATGTATTTATTTATTTATACAATGGGACTGACTCTGAAAACGAGATTTTTTTAGTTTTAAATCATCCTAAAAGAAAAATAGTAAGTCATTTTAAGGCGATGATATCTCAGTGATGGTGACGTTCGATATCGAGACGAAGGTCCTAGGTTCGAATACTACAATGAGTTTGAGCTTTCAGTGAAGGAAAACATAGCACGGTGGTAGAGTACTTTGTAGTACCCACCTGGCTGGCTACTATCCTCAAGTTGAAAATCTGTCGCCAGGCACCTGTGTGTTCCGACAGCTGCACTTGAGAGCTAGTTCCTTCTAGGCTTTGTGTGCTTACCACCTTCGGCCGCATCATCACTTACCATAGAGAAATTGCGGTCAAACAAGTTTATAAACATTAAAAAAAAGTTGACAACATATATGGCTATAAACATTAAAAAAAAGGTTATTTTTAATTCGCCCCCTAGGGTGATAAAATAGAGTGAAACCGGTTGGGTCGCTAGTATAGTATATGATATATTTACCTCACGTTTGGCGTGTATCATGGTCGCGAGTGTATATGCGGCGGCGGCGAAGTACCGACCTGGCTCTGCGATCACACGCACCCCCCGCTCCGGGAAGTGCGTCTCCAGGGCCGAGTTGATCACAACTGACACCTGCGCCAACACAAACATTATTACAGTAACCGGAATGAGTCGTCAGCACAAACTGACACCTGCACACTAATTAATTTTTCGGTCTGTTTGGCGGAATGAAGTAGGGGGGAGTGCCGAGCTGCACACGATTGGTTCGTCAGTCGATGCTCGTCGTCTATTGGATTCTTGCGTGTCATTTGGCCAAAAGTGTACATGCGCGATCTTGCTCCCACTACTGCCTATCTGTGCTTACGACTCGTGCCTTATACTGTACTATTTGTTATCATATCAAACAGGTTAGCAGTTCCTATTATAATTTTCACACAAGGCCCATCTATCATATACAGGTCGTTGTTTTGGTCAGCGACGAGCGACTCAGGGTCGATCATACAATAGATACTGGTGCTAAAAAAAATATAAAAAAATACTTTATTTTTTTTTATTAATAAAAATAAAAAAATTTTTTTTTGAAAATCATGTATTAAGCTAAATTGTAGACATAATACTCAACGGGAGTGCGAGGGTGTAAAGGGGTGGGGCGATGGCGGCTTGTGCCTAGCTCTAGTCAGTGCACGTGCCTAGTAACCATACTTTGCGGTAATTTTATTTCAAATTGAATAAGGTATTTCTCAACATATTTACAGTATTTAATGGAATTAAGTCAATTTTTGGGGAATATATATTTTGTACTACCGCTCCTGGGTCGCTTGTCGCCGACCAAAACAACACCCTGTATATACAGTCACGAGCATTATGAATACATTTCAAGATTCTGATTGTGAGATCTTAAACTTCCAATCCCGGCACGCCGACTCCTCTCAGTGTTTGAATGTGAAGATTTTTTGCAGGGCTAGCAACATACGATACTTCTAGAATTTCAAACGTCTTATGCTACGGTAACCGCTTACCACCAGGCGGGCTGTATGCTTATTAGCTAACAGAGGGCTGATTATTCATCGTAAGATATCTTTCATTACATTTTATCAAGAAAAACTCGAAGAAATTTGACTCTGGAAAATCCGGCCCTAAAAATTGTTGACTATATATATATGATATACTACCTACCTCATGTATGGATGAGTGCGTGGAGCCCGGGAAACCCCCGCCGATATCTAGCAGGCGCATGTTGTTGTGGCCAAGTTCGGCGGCGCGCGAGAACAGCGCGCGCGACAGCTGGATAGCGCGCGCGTAAACCGCCGTCTCCGACGCGCCAGAACCCACGTGGAACGACACGCCGATCACCTGAGCGATAATAAACATATAAAGACAAATCTATCGCCAAACACCCCGCATCAAACTTAGTACTAGTGCATAAGTTTGATGATCGAGCGTATCCGACTAGGCTAGTGTCCTGAAAAACTCTAAGCCCCTTATCTAAATATATAAAAATCAATGCCACTTTTCGTTGTAATTTTATAACTCTAGATCGGGTTCACCTATCCAAACCAAATGTTTAGGCTTTGTTCGGACTATTTAGTAGATGGTTTATGTGAAGTTTGCACAAAATCGGTCGAGCGGTTCTTCATTTATCACATTTTTTGTAACAAATGAATTCAATAAATGGCGGATCATTTTTGGATGGTTTAGATAGAGTAGGGTAGGGTAGCACCACAGGGTAGGGTAGCACCACGCGAACGAAGTCGCGCCGGGCAGCTAGTTCATAATAAAGTTATCAAACGTTGATTAGCTAAAATTCCGAAGTCTTTATCTGACAGGTGACATTTGGTGATCGAAAGAGTGAGACGGGGCACACTATTACACTGATTTAGTTTAAAAGCGATTATGAATAAGGGGGTAAATATTTAGTCCATCAGTTACATTATCAAAAATATTAATATAAGACACGATTTTTTTCTTTTGTCAATCAAACAAAAAATTACGAAGATATGGTCTGTTGTCCGCGTGACGTCACGTCATGGTAAACTATTCACAAACAAGTGACGTCACGAGCCCCCACTCCTGAACGTTGACGCACTTTATCTTTGTAAATTTTCATTGATTTGATAAGGTAAAAAATACGTGTCAAATATTTTATTACAGGCTTTTATTTAGTTTCACATGTCTGACGTCTGTAATCGAATCATGCATGTTTAATTTGACCCAATTCCCAGTGTACGATTGAGCTGAAATTTAGTATACATTAGAATATTGGAAGTACAGACAACAAAAATTACAGTCACCATAAAAAGCTTGTATTCAAAATGAAATGTTTAAGAAAAACTTGTTTGATAATCTGACGCACTAATTAATTTTTATTTACTTAGAACACATCCCTCTTGTGTTCTTTTCGGCTTATTGGTCTGTGGATTTGTAGCGTTAAAAGATAAAAATTGTGTGTGAAATGATAAAATATGTACCTCTAGTCCCAAGACGGCGGCTAGCTTGAGCAGCCGGGGCGCATCGCGAACCGCGTCGCACCCGAACTTGATGCCGAGCGGGCACTGCGCCGACGCAGCATCGCAACGTATGCGGATCACAAGCCTATACATACAACAACAACGATCATTACAAACAAAAATCACCTTAAATATGCATTATCTGTTAAATTCAAAATTGTTTATTCAATATAGGCCCTAATAAGGCACTTACGAACGTTACAATTGATTTTACCACCGGTTCATAATACACTTAAACTGAGAAGATTCCCGGCAAGAAACTCAGCAATTATTATATTATTTTTTTAAACAGTGGTTAATCGCATGATAGTACAAATTAGGGATGTTATAGATATGAAATTTCGGATACGGATACTATACCGGTTTTAGATACAGTTACGGATTCGGATATCCAATAATTTCGGATAGTTTCAGTTACGGATATTAGTTGTTTAGGAATGCGCACGGTTAGTGTTTTGGATCAGCCGGGGAGAAACTAAGAGCGGAATGAAACAAGCGTACATATTGCGCCGACCCCAAATGATTGGGAACAGGAAAGGTAGATGATGATGATGAACGTGTTAAACTCAACATTATTCGATTCTTTTATATCAGATTCGGTTATGGTTTCGGATATCCGATAGTTTCGGCTATCCATAACAGCCCTAGTCATTAACATTATTCTATTAAGTTTCATTTTTGTCATTTTTAAACGTCAAACGGCAAATAGTGGACAAGGTAATACCCTTATTAGACTGAAAAAAAAACCTGAAATTACAGTAAAAATACACAAATACAGACTAACATTTATATAGTGATGGTATAACTTACTGCGCGTGCGGCATATACTGCTTGATCTTGATGAGCTCCGTCTCCGAGTCGAAGGTCATCACGTCGACGCCGGCGGCGGACGCGTACCGGATGTGCGACGCCATCTTGGCCGGGTTCGCGAATATTATGCGCCTGCGCACACCACATACACTATATTGTACGGAACTGGGCGAGAGCGAGACAGAGCGGAGAAGATCCTTAAAAAAGAGACCTTATTGCTTTTTCATTGAATAGTGTTTGGGATGCACATTTTTTATCATAGGCGAGGAATGTTCACTGCTGAATGCAGAGATACGAATAATTTTATGTATAAACTACAAATTCGAAGATTAATATTTGGGATTGGGGGGACGATTTAGCACCCTTGACAGAGAATACATATTCACTTTATACATATAAGTCACTTCATTAGACACTGGTTATTACAATTTTTATTTCTAACTCAGCCATATAATTTATGAAGTTTCGTTAGCTATACATTTTTTATTTACTCTCAGGGAATTCAAAATAGCACCTAACTAGCGCATAAATTGAGTTCATAAAAGCTTAATTATGTATAACTCACTCGGGTCTCACTCCAAGAGAGGTGATGAGCTCGATCTCGGCTTTAGAAGCGCAATCGAAGCCGGTGCCGAGCGCCGCAAGGGTCGTAACCAGCAGCTTATCATCATTGCACTTCACCGCTGCAAATGTTACATTATCACATTTATAATAGAGTCGTGTTTAGCTTATACATTTTCAGGTCTGGGGGCCAACAAATTATAACCTTACTTTTCTTTTCTCCTGGTTTGACGTCGGATGTCAAAGGACAAAAGACAAGTAAGGTTATAATAATATTGTTTTAAGGACTTGTGGTTGGCCCTCTGGTTTAGGAATACATTTTATGTAATGGGGACACTCATGTTAAGTCATGTCATTTACTTACTTACAGTACTTTCTGATAGTAACTAGCATCACTATGCTACTACGACTACTTACTGTACCAATGGCAAATTATAAAATAAATTGTTTCAAGTCAAATTTAGTAAAATTTTCAGATGTTTTACACATCTGCAATGTTATTAAATTCTATGGGCTATATTTAAAGATTTTGTTCTAGAATGTATAGTAAAATGTTTGTTCTTACCATAGAACGGCTCGACGCGCGGCATCAACTCCTTCCAGTGATGGAACCTGGCGACCACCTCGCCCAAGTCCATCACGTAGAACGGGTCCTCCTGAGCCCCCCCATCCACTATCTCCTTGATCACCTCAACGGGCGACCACTCCCCATCGATCACTCTAATACGTTCTTCTTCCTCAACAACCTTCATTTTAGCAGGGATTTTTGCACAACGATAAGTCCAATTAGCAATGCACTGTCAGCAGAATGGTGAACGCTCAGTAGCCCCCTAAGTAGTTGTGTCCCGACGGGCCTTGGCCCCGGCGCGCGCCGAGGCTTGGTCGGTCGGCTATGCTGCGTGGACGCAGTGGCTCAGCGGTCCGGACAGGCGGGGGCGGTCTCAAGTGTTGTCGGAGCCTGGTGTTGGAGGCCCACTAGCGCTAGTCCACAAGTGTCAGCTGTTAATAACATTACATATCGTCAATAAAAGTTCAATTGTCGAATGTTGACGTACAAGTGTCAGCTGTTAATAACATATAGTAATTAAAAGGTGCTATAAAAGAGTACAATTGTCGGATGTTGACGTACGCTTTCAAGATATAGGTAGGGCGCTGGACGTCCCGTTTGGTTATGCGAACGGGCTATCACACTGCGGGAGCAAACAGAGAGCCTAAAAGATCAGCCTTCTCCTTAGCACTATGGGCATAGTTTCCATCCATCTTGTGGAGTGGTGGCAAGGACGATTGGTAAAAGTTTCCTTCAGAAGTTTTAGCAAGAGACCAGAAAGCGCGTCTCCCAGAGGGAAGGCTTGTCAGCATCTAACCAATTCACAATTAAATCAAATGTCACAGAATAAGTATCCGGTCGCGTAGTCAGCAAACGTCCAGTAACTAACGAGCAAGTATGGCTCTTAATGTCTGGTATTCTCGCAATCGCCTGATGGTAAGCGGTTATCGTAGCCTACACTCGCAACATAAGAGGTATGTATCGTGCGGACCCTGCACGTATCTCTTCGCACCCAGAAGAGGTTTGGAAGGAATCACAGCCCCTCCCTTGGAGTTGTTTCGTGTGTGGTGTCGCGTCAGTTGGTCGGTCGGTCGGTCGGTCGGTCGGTTGTTACTTACGTGTGTCGCGTGGTGTGGCGTCAGCGGGCCCTCGCGTGCCGCAGCCAAGGCGGGTCGACGTTGAGCGCGCGGCGCCAGCAGCGCGGCGCGGGGCGCGGGCGCGGCGTGTGAGGGCTTCGGACTAGCCCGTCTCGCCCGGCACTGGTAGACGCGCCGGACTCACCCGGTGCTCCCTAAACACAACAATACCATTCACTCAACAAAACTAACGAACACGGTTTATTGGTGCTAATTCTGTCTCACTATATCTCTTTCAAACGAAGAATATAAACTAAGGATTGAGAAATGTATACTGTCAAATTAGTCCAATGCTTGTTTTCAACGTAAATTTTGTCACCATCAAAGTTGTTTACGATTATTTACCCGCAAATGAAAACGACAAAGACCAATTTTGACAGCTTTAAATATGTTCTATCCTTTTCAATAATGTTTGTAAGAAAGATATGTGATCGTTTGAATCGAACACTGAATCAAAACCTTATGCCAAAGACACAAGTTAAAAGAATAATCCACCTGATTAGTGTATTTGGGAGTCGTTGTGGAAGCATGTGGTCAGCATAGGTTATCCCTTGGTTGAATATGATCATATACTATAAGAGTTATCTTGTTTCCAAGGAACAAGCTCTGCTTGGTTTAGGAACAGATGGGTCGTATGTGAAGAATGTGTCAGAAATTATAATTTTTATGCTGTTTAAGGCGTTCTTATCGTGCCGATTCGACGAGAACAATAAGTCACATCACGTTTTTAAACACGTTAACTCGCAAGTGCACGTATGTCGTAGCAAAATCGGCACGACATTGCACACGTACATAATTTTAGTTCAATAAATCTTCTCTGAGAAGAGCTAACCTTAGTACTTTTCTGTAGCGATCTCATCGTCTCTAATTGCTACAATTCCTTGAGTTCAGTGGACTATATGTAACACATTTATTTTAGACTTAATTACATAATGTAAATACAGTTAATATTTGCAATTTTCATTCCATATTGCTATAAAATTATCGTATTATTATATAATAGACCTTGAACCGTTCGAGTTTCGACTATGTTACGATAACAATTTGGTGATACATCCTGCTTAACTACAGTTATCGCTGTTTATCTCCCGCGCCGTAGAGCGAAACATTTGAAACTCGTGTGTGAAAATTATAGATAAAATGCTAAATAAAGAAAAAGAACGCCGATTACATTAAGAACGAGTTTTGTGTGATCAACATACGACTCGCCTTCAGTAAAAACATGATCTCAAAATTGGTCCTTTGAGCCGGATATAAATTTGGAAAATAATAATTTAAATCATAACTATAACAAAAGTACAAAACTATTTATTTGTTACGCTATGTGATAACAATAACGAAAAAAAGACGCAAGTATTTATAAGCGAATAATATTTACCCAGATTTATTTTACAGAAAATGTAGAGCAATATGTAAAGTTGTTACTCTTTGTTATTATTCAAACATTATGGTACCTTTGTCGTTATAATCAGAGCCAATGTCAAGAGCACAACTCGCACCCCCCCTGGAACAAAGATGCAAGTCGACTTGCGTGTTTTTTTTTTATTGCACTAAAAAATCAAGAAAAAGCTAATACATATTGTCAATTTTTTTCATAATTTTTATCATCAAAATGAAGGAATAAAATACAAATATGTGAAATATTGCAACATTAAAATATTTATATTTCCATCATAAAAACGAAGTTAATATATTTGCACTTAATTATTCACTAAAGTTCCATATGACTAATAGCATATTCATATTTACATACATTTTAAACGAATTTATTTGGTGGGTATCGTAGTGCAAGACTAGTTGCTTACTTTATCCACGAAACTTTTATCCACATTATATTATATAACAATTGATACGTTATTTACACAAACGAGTAGCTCGAGGAAAACCTATGTAAACGACACTTACAACATTGAATGCACTACTAAATCAGAATTCAAATAAAGAGTTATCTGCAATAATACCGAACAGCGAGACTTCCGTAACATGTCAACAATGCAATATTCATAATTACTCCATCAAGTGTTTAATATGTTTCGAAGAATAATTACGCAACGCTCTTTTTTAGGATTTTCTCAATACACATTGAGTAAATTTAAAATATAAACACGTAGGCCCCTCACAGGTAGTTTTAGCTATCATTTGATGTATACTACATATTTTTAATAATGTTGATAAATTTTTAGGACAGTTTTTTTACGCTCCTGAAAAGTTGTCACTTTTCACTTACAACATTCTTCCAGGAAGGGTGCGAACTTAGATCTGGCAGAACGCCATATCATTCATATTTCATGAAGTCACTGTGCTGTAATTTAGTCGACAAAATCAGTCCCAGATGCGGATATTTACACATTTTATTTTGGTATTAGATGCGGATATAAAAATCTGGTTATGACTATTTCTAGTCATCATTTACTTGACGTTGAAAGTATTATTAACTCAGTAACAATCTGTAAAGCTTGAGACGTTCCTCACACGTGGGTAACTGGCCCCAGCTAAGTAGAGCTGTACTATGGAGAATAGATAGCCGATCTACTACTTTTAACCTGGGCCCAAAAAAAACAGTCAGGATATCTAACATTCACGAAGTGATTTTGCTTGTATGTGAAAATTAGCAGGATAGTATTTCATAAAATTCATGTGGTATTTTGGAATCCGAAAATTTTCGGATATTTAACATAGGTACGGTTCACATCCCTATTACTGCATAAAGAAAGCAGTGATATGTTTCATATCACAACATATGTTTACGTTATGAATATGGAATCATAATAATGTAGGCGAGGCCTCAATTATGCGACGAACCTAGTATTACCCGACTTATGGGTGTAATTTAACATTATACTATATAATACAAATTACATATATAGTGCTCACTATGGCATTGAGTTTAAATACAGAATATTTGTTTTAACAAACCATAGAATAAAAAATACAAATCAATATTATTAATCAAAGCGAGCAGTTAAAATTGATTGATCATTGAGTTCACTCATTCAATCAAGTCTTGCAACCAAGATGGCGCATTTTATTAGGAAATACTTCCACAGTTTACTGGGCGAATAGAGAGCCGGACTCGAGATAAGAACAAAAAACAGCTAGAAAAGTCACCTGGGCAATTAAAAAGGCCACTCGAGTATTGCTGGATAGAATTGATTTTCCGAATTCTCAGCAAATCCTATGTAATTTCAATATTTTTGTAGCATTGTCATTCATTTTACAAATTTGAATGAACAGATTCGGATTTTATGAATATAATTGATTTTCCGAATTCTCAGCAAATCCTATATAATTTCAATATTTTTTGTAGCATTGTCATTCATTTTACAAATTTGAATGAACAGATTCGGATTTTATGAATATTATCTGTAATTCATTCAGCAATATTGCTTGAGTGAACTTGTGTGGCCTTCTTAGATCTCAAGATCTTGTTCTCGTTAACGCCGTAGGGGCAAAATGCTCAAAGGCCATTGATTCTACCACAAGTGCCCCAGGCAATAGCGGCAAAGAATAGAATATTACTAGCGGTCAGTAACACTATAGTGACGTCATTGGTACTAAGTGAAAAATCGGTATGGAACGATTGGGCATAAATTAACATATTTAACAACAAGCAATTGTTATTTAAAATCTCAAGGGAGTTTTGGTCCTCAGTATAGTTATTTTGCTTGTATATGATTTAGCTTCAGCTTACAGAACAAAAAGCGGATGGACAGCGGGACGCGGGAGTGAGGCCAAAAAACATAGAATTAAAATGTACTAGAGTGGCAGTAACCAAGTGAGAACAGTAGACATGGGTTTGAACAAGGCAACGATCCCACCGCAAGCGCTAGTAGTCGTTGTCGAGTACTAGCTGTGCGCGTCAGGTGCGAATTGCTCGGATGTTTTTTTTTGTTTTTACCGATAAAAATGGTTAAATGTGCAGTTCGATTGTGCAGTAATGATAGTAGGACACACTCAAAGTATAAATCTAATGTCACTTTTCATCGGTAAGTCGAAATATTAATGCATTTCCAACAATTAAATTACACGTCTCGGGGGTGAAATAGACGCGAGGGGCGGGCACGATTTGGCCTCCCGCGCTGCCCCGCACTACCACGCCGCGACTAGTGATGTAGCGCGACGGATACTGCAGTCGATAAATATTCTAATAGTTCATAAACAAGTTGTAGGCCTTTTGAGAACTAAATGTTTTATTTTTATAATGGAATGTTAATAGTATACCTAAATATTAAAGTAATTATTCGGTTTTAATAATTAATTGAATTGTTCAGTCGGAATTTGTGTTTTACGACTTTTTTGAGACTGAACAAAAAATTCCAATGGCAAAATTAACATTACTTTCTCGGTAATATTATACTGAAGTGTCAGTTGTTTAACAAGCTTTTATTAGCTTCACGTGTAGGTAACTAAGTATGTAAACACATCTATGATGTCGATTTTAGTTAACCTACTTCTAGTCACCATATCGTACGACAAAATTATGTTGGTAAAACTGTGACAAAATGGTGTGGGGCGCTTTTTAACACGCTTTTATAAGCTTCACCTGTATGTTTATATGTACGTATATATGTATGCATATAATGTAATCTTAAAACGTAATTTTCATCGACTTCTAAACGTCAGATTAAACTGAAATTTTGCACGCTTATCAAGTACTGATGACAATACATTAATTTGGGACCATTGAGCTGATCTGATGATGGATCCGGAAAGTAGGCACTGGTAATCCGTAACGGAATAACGTATGTTAGCCGTGTTTGGACTTGTTGGAATCGTCTTCAGATGCATTTTGACCAGATATGGTTCTATTTCATTATTCTATCTACATTCAGTAATTTACGAGATTAGAGGCCTATCAATTAGCATATCTAGAACTTATGTGCCAGAAATATCATCCATCATCTCATCATCATCATCATCTGTCAGTTTAGTTCTGAAAAGCTAACATGCGAGCCGTGAGATAATTTTGTCATCGAATCATCTCGTGTACCTATAGTATAAATCACATGAATAAATGCCGCGCTTTTTCAAACTGAACTTCACCGCGCACGACATAATATGGTAAGAAAATTATCTCAAGGCGCGCATCATGCGCATGTAACCCTGCTGGATACGTTATCAGGAAGCAGTGAAACTGATACTAAGTTACCTCAAATTAGCAAAAATTCGTATTTTTATGTTTGCATCCAGGGTCACTCGAAATGCGTAGGCACCTAATAAATTTACCAATTGTATATTTTACGTTATAATTTTAATATTAATTGTATGCTTACATGCGGTTGGTATATTTGCCAGAACTTACTAAATAGGTAAGCAACATACATACCTATACATACTACAATGAATTATGCGGCTATCGATAATTCGGAGCACAGCGCAGTTACGTCCCTATTGTCACATATTCATCAATATAAATATATATAGCTCATCTGCCTACGCTGGTACTGGGTGAAACTGTGCGATACTCGCGTTCTATACTTAGTTATTTTATTTCTATGCCAAAAAAGCAAATACAAAATGAAGAGCAAATATCTGGTATTTGCTCCATCTGCCTTTTTTTTCTGTAATCTGAGGGTTTAGCAGGTAACTTGCTAATCTTCAAGTCGATGTTAACCAAATTCTCTAATGTAGTCAGGGGTGTAGTTACCGCCGTATCAAAGATACGAGGCCCTATTTGGGCTTCGCCGCAGTGGATGGGACCCCAACGAGCTATGCTACAGGGCCCGTCTAGGGCAAACTACGCCACTGAGTGTAGTTCCAATTCTCTAGAATCTAGGTATCAAATGGATGATAGTTCTATTTAAGCATCTAATCTCAATTTTGCTTTTCTGGTTTAGAAATAATTAAAGCCTTAATAGATGTCAGACTTTTTAATAGTTGTCTTGTAACAATATTTTTATCAGATTGTACCTGTTTACTCCGTTTATCTCTTTCGGCGATGTCGACTGACAATCAACCATACATTTTCATTTGCATATATTATTTGCGAGAAAAAAATCTCCAAGTCTACCATCTCAATTGTTATCAATATCTTATCAAAAACTAATATGGCGGATGACTTATGATTTCGTGTAACGACGTAGTTGATAATCAATAAGTATAAATATCCTGAATCGATTGTTCATAAAACGTTTCACGAGAATTATTCGTGACAAACACATCAATCAAAGGGACGTTACGTCATGTCATGGCGCCACGTTGACTCAGTCTAAGATCGTCGCAGGCGCAGACTCGTTCGAATCTTGCGCACAAGGTCAATGTTACGCAGTTAGATCATTTTAGTTTCCACTACACACTAGAAATATTTTTGCATTGAATACTTGTAGCTTTTAAGGCTTCAATGACTCTAAACAGTAATACCAAAACATTACAAGCTTGATTAAACCTAAAGAACAAGCAAATGCCTTCCAGTCCTTTAAAAAAAAGGGTTCTGTGTAGACACGGCTACACATCAAGCTATATTTTTCCAGTATAAGCTGATCTCGCATTGTATAGGATTTCCGTACAATGAGAGGTCAGCTTAAATTGGAAATGTATAGCTTGATCTGTAGCCATGCGTACCAACCAATTGATTTTCGAAATAGGTTTTCCATTATTGCAATTGAATATAACTAATATACTCTTACACATGACTATCATACATGCCATTAGACTATCATACATGCCATTACCATGCTATTCAATGATATTTTACATTTCAAGGATAAATTGTCTTACTTCTTAATTTAAATATAATTACCATTAAATTCATAAAAATAATACGTTTTAAGTAATTATTATATTAGATCAACTGTATAAATATGCCAAATTATACAATATGCAATAACCCGCAATATCGGACAATCCGTTTATATTTCTGCAGATCTAGATTATTTTCTTTTTAATGAAATATAGTTCAGTTCAACTAATTACTTATATAATCTTATGACAAACATTTTCGATTAAAAAAAATTTTAATTTTTTTGGTTAATAATATAATTTCTACGTTGCCCTTCCCTAACTTCGGCCCTGTGTAAAACATAATTTAAGTCTTTCTTACCTTTAATAGCGTAATTCTTAAAGCTTTATTATACTTCTAAGCAACAACCCGAGGTTGCTGCTAATTCAAAGCCGCGTGTAAACTTAAAACACGAAAATCGCGTAAAGCAACCTTTCTCATTAATAATCGAGATATTCGGAAATGGACGACAACTGTCACTTACGCCTGATGGCGGCAAACTGATAAAAATGGCGGCCGGCTCATGTTTTTATGCGGAACATTATCAGGGTGTGATTCGCGGGATGGCCCATTTATCACCCGAGATATAGTACTACCTATGTCTGATGTAATCGTATTGGTCTCGTCTGTACTGCTGCGAACCGCTTTGTGTGACGTCACGCGCCACGAGCGCGGTAAATGCGCGCGCGCCGCCTATCGGCTGGCGTCGGTACTAAACCGGTGTTTTGAATTATGATGTCGAACTTTGTACAGCATGTTTTGACCCGGAAATGTTATAATTTATACTATAGGGCTGGTTTTTGGAAATCCGTCTATAGTATCAACGTACATAATCCACAGACATCTTAGAGTTAGTAGCTGTGATAAACGTAGAGAAAATTAAAGAGTACATAAAATTATAAAGTCCTAGTACCTATGTGACATTTTGAGCAAACCTAACGCTCAATCAAAGATACTACCAAACTGTATATGATTCAGATACCTTTTGGCTCTTGACAAATTTCTTAAACATTTAGCATCCGAATAAATAAGGTTCAATTGATTGAAGACAATCTGTCGCAACGCTGATGTTAGTTAGATTATTTCTGACATCCTGTATACACTCAGCTCGTGCTCGACTGATTGTTCCGTGTAAACAGTGATTATATTTCTTGGAAAATATAATTACATTATAGAATAAATATTTTGATAATTATTTAGCAACAGGGCCGGCTTAGGGTCACTTTAGTGGGCATTAACCAAGGTTTTATTTACTGTCACATAATGGTATTTTCATGATTTTGGTTATGATTTGGTTTGATACAAAATAGAGGTAGGTATCAAACATTATTTAAATATGACAGCTTTTTTTATTTCTGGTATTGCTACAAATTCATCTCCAGAAATATTCTACAACTATTCTACTGGACAACGACAGTGGAAGGTAACTGATGATTTTGTGCTAGACTGAAGCTGCCAGAGTTGAATTCTGCATCTATTATAAATTTGTGATTCTCAAACACTCAGCTATTAATCCCAGTATCTTCCGATAATCTGTAATGAACTCTGACTTTGATGGTCGGGTGGACAATCAAATGGCAGTAATGCGTGTCCTGGCCCGATAACCTTTGACCACCACTATCTGTGTACAATGCGGGGGTGCGCCGGCGCTCGCACGTGATAGCTTAAGGTACGGCGATATGCTTACAAAATTGAGGTATTTTCTATATATTGCATTTCAATAAGGTATACTATACTTAATAGGTATCGTCCTTAGAGTGATTGAGATGAGGCACTGGGCCTATATTGATGTAAGATTGACGTTCATTCGGCTCGAAGGACCATATATCGTCATCAGACGTATTAGTAAAGTTATGAGATTCGTTATAAACCGATTATTTGAGATTGTGTGCTTATGCTTAGGCTGCAAAATTATACAAAACTGTATGTAATTATTCAAAAGCTATGATTTCAATGTACACTCGGCTACAGATCAAGCTATACATTTCCAATATAAGCTGACCTCTCATTGTACGGAAATCCTATACAATGCGAGATCAGCTTATACTGGAAATGTCAAATTCAAATTCAAATTCAAAATCATTTATTCAAATAGACCTTCGCAGGCACTTATGAAAAGTCTGACTCTAATACTCTAATAATGTATAGCTTGATGTGTTGCCGTGTATACAATACTATGGTTACATAAAATGTCGCGTGACAACTATTATCACACAAAGAAACAGATTACAAGTTTTATATCCAAGATATTTGCACACAGTTAATTAGTATCATCAATATTTAGACATACGCCTTATCTATGTATAATTAGCATTTTTTTTTATTCTGTGTCAGTGTCTTCTATGACCTCTTAGTGTTTTATCTCTTTGAACTCAAGACTGGATCAATTTTTATAGATAACAATATTAATGTTCTTGTCAGGAATTAATTATTAGCCTGTCAGGCTTAAGATTCTTGACGTTGGCATTTTAACAATGAAAGTTCTCATGAAACCAGTCGCTATTTTATTCAATATATTAACGGATTCCGAATTGGATAGGAATCGCTGTATTTTCGTGAAATGAATTGCATTGAACAATATTTAACTTAAAGCTCCACAAAAGGGAGAAACTTATAGACATCAGATATAACCGGATTCAATTGTATTTCTATCAAGCTTAACGAGCTTTCACTCAAGCTTAGATTCATGCACTTGATGTCAACTTGTGAACTATTGGGATGTAAATCTCAATGACAATGGGCTCATTCACTGGAATTAAAAGCAATGATCATTGGTTGTGATGCAGCCGCAGTCGCATCATGCTAAGAAGGAATTTAACACAATTACAGATATCAAAAGGAACAAGGCAAAATGGAAGCCTTATAAATTCGTCATGTCAATCCTCATATCCTCTTATATTCCTCAAATATCTGAGTTTTCATAAGGAGCAGTAGGAAAGCGTAGGTACTTCATAATCTATCCTTGTTCAAGTGTTTTATTATATTAACTATTTGCAGATCATACAACAAGTGCTTATTACTCTATGGAACCATTGTAAAACAGTTAATTCTTACCTACCCACATTCCAAGATAGTTTTGAGTCAATACTATCATGACAAATTCACGTTGCATAGTCGACACGTGCGTGACTAAATTACGATGTATGCTAGATATGGGTTATATCATAATGCAGAATAATCTTTATTTCCTATAATTTAAGGCTTTAATTCGGTAGCTCTAGTGACGAAGGTTAATTTACCATACAAACGTTATAGTTCAAAATAGTGTAATTACTACACGCGATTAGAACCTGTCAAAATAACATGAATACAGTTTAGGATTCCATTCTTTACGTAAATATTTTACTTACCTATATGTATGAAAGAAAAGGAAAAGAACGATGAAATAATAGAAATAATTTATGGAAAAAAATGGTTTGTAGTAGAAATATTTTAAAACCTGCCTAATATGACATTAATAATTGCTGAACATTTTCTTCTGCGTTTACTGAATATTTGACTGTTGACTAAAATCTCAATATTTTACTTGTTTCAGTGATTGCTTATCAAGGGGTCATTGCCAGTCCAGCTTTATCTATCAGCCAACCGACTGATGTTACTTTTCGTCGACTTGTCACCGTGCGTATGGCGCCAACTTTTTTGCGAGGGTAAAGGTCCATACTATCTCAAACCGGTTGTGAACTCAGGGGCAGGTGATTGTCACTTTGTATTTAGTTGACACGATTTACTACGCTATATTTCGACAAAAGAGTTATTTTCAAAATAATTCTATATATCGTTTTGATGGGCCAGTTGGCGTGGTTGGTTCCACCCAAGAAGTATAAAGCCCGTGGAGACTCTCGCCAAACATGATTTCTAACGCATATGTTAATTTTCGTTAATTCTATTGATAACAGACGGAGATTTATTACAAAAAAGAATATAGGAGAAACGTACTCAAATCTTTATTTCAAAATTTCAAAATCCAGTAAATATTTATAAAATTAGCTTTTAAAATCATATTAGGTACCTCTTCCTTTTTCAAAATTGAACCCATAATCTCAGCATCGCAGACCAGTCCTCTTTTAAGTTTGCTGTTATTTCTAATACAAATAATAATCAAAACCGATTACAAAACTCACACAAATTATAAATTACCACCAGTCTCCTTTGCGCCTGCCAATCAAATCGGTTCCCCCATAGCAATCGGTGAGTTGTGTTTGAAACAAAATCTTGTCGACGCGCACTCCACGGGCTTTATACTTCTTGGTTCCACCCAGGACATGCATTTGTGTATTGTGCATGAACTTGTCAGCGATGTCTTGAGTCTGGATGTAATTATATTTATGTATGTATTTAAAAACAAAAAGTTGTATTATGTAGTATATCAGTACCTGCAGGGCTATTTTAAAACGTCGGAATCGATATCGGAAACGGATTCAAGAAATTCCGAGGCGAATTTCAGCAATTGCTATTTTAATTTACGAAAGCTTTTCGTAGAATCGAATTGATATTTCCGTAAAGAAACATCAAGAATATTCGAATTCGGAAATTAAAAAAGCAATTGCGTAATATCGTCTCGGTAGTTTTTGAATCCGTTTCCGATATCGAATCCGAGCGTTTTAAAATAGCCCTGCTGGTTTCCATAGTACAAGCTCTCCTTGGTTTGGGATCAGATAGCGTGAAGAATGTCCCAGGATATTTATTTATAATAAAATCTCAAGGAAGCTTTAGCCTCAGGTAATGTGCTATTAATTTTCCAGCTGTCGATTACAAAGCTGAAGATGGAGTCGCTTGCCCAGAAAAAGCCTATTCACTCGACCTTATTGAAAGTCCTCAGATTCTTGAAGCCATGAACACAAGCTTGAACTGAGTTCCAGTCCTTTGCTAACCACATTTGAAATGAAGATGCAAAACCTTTGTCAGTGCAGAGATTTGGACATTATTTTTAACACAGTATCCAAAAGGACCTCCCATCCTGACGTATGGTGGTAAATCATGGATAGGAAACTCAAAAGACAAGTGCAAAGGAAGAGCCTGTGAATGACTTGATTGCACTAATTTCCTAATAATAATACTGTGGGCTGCCATTTTGTCTTGGACACAAATTTTGAAACAGCGTGGTGAAATCTTTTTTTAAGGAACACCGTTAAAATGCGTGACACAGACACAATCTAGTAAATAATAAAATCTTTACAACTCGGTTCCATCAAATAAGATAATATTAATTACAACCGTGGCTTATAGATAAGTAAACTAGTATTGTGTCAGGGATATTCAAACCTACTGATATCACAGTGCCATGAGATAATATTGTAAACATAGCTTATTGCATAATTGTTTGGTAACATTTTGATGGTATTGCACTTGTCAGTGCACGGGTATCAAACTGACAAAAGTTATCGGGATTGTGTTAATTAGTTTTCGCACGCGTATCCCAGGGATATCCCGGGGTAGAAGTATTCTGTTTTTTATCATTGAATTGAATTATTTACCCTATTGCCCAAGTAGATGGCCTTTGCTTGAACGCCTACCTGTTTAAATAAATGGAATATGTGGTTTCTAACATAAGTATGAAAGTTTTCATTACTATTGTAAGATCTTTGATGGTAAGGTTCAAATGTTATCCCTACTCTTCCTAATTCATTTAGTTGTCCACTTACAGAATTTAAAATTATTTAACTCCTAACTTTTTAATGGGCTATAAATGGATGCCTTTCGAATTTATGTCTCCGACATTTTGTACAGGAACGGTCAATGCGCAGTTAATAAATATTTTAAACTGTAATTTATTTAAAAAAGGTGAATTTTGCTTAAATTAACGTAAATATTATGCAAAGAATAACTCCATAAATTAATCAACCCCATATAGTAAAGAGTTTGGATGTAGAAGATAATCTCCAGACCTAATGATCAGTCTGAAAATTCTTTCAATAATAAGAAGCTACATTATCCCCGAGTATTATAGGCTCCTTTTTATTCCGGGAACGCGAGTGAAACCGCGGGGACAGCTATTAGTCTATAAAGCAGTACAATTTAACACAGCACAGTCCGACAAGAAAGATACCCAGATTTTACCTTACAATTCCAGAAGATATTTGAAAAAGTTGGCATTAAAGAATACTTACAATTCAGTAAAAATCGCACATTTATTTAAAAAATAATTAATCTAGAACATTTCAAATGGACTAAGTTCAAGTAGACCAGCACATACTGCAGAGTAAATAATGGCATTACAATTTGGCAAAGAAGCAATACAAAGTTCACGGTCATTTAAAAAAGTTAACAAACCAACTATATGTTAGATTCACTAATTAACTCTAAACAAAGGTAATCCATTACTATGAGAAATTATATTATTAATCGCAAAAATGTCATCAAGTTAAATGATCGTTAGTTTATAAGTACTTTTATGGGGGACATTCAAGTATTACGTAAGTACGTAAGCCTGCTTTGCTTAATTTTGATGTCATGGAGGACGGAGGTGTCTGGTTGGTGATGACGTCAGCAATATTTATTTATTTACTTTTTAACCGACTTAAAAAAAAGAAGGAGACCTTGTTACCTCATAACTCCGTCATTTATTAACTGATTTGGAAAATTCTTTTTTTTGTTCTCTCTTTCTTATTCTCGTAGAAGGGTACACTTCCCGTTTGGTTCCATTGTCATCAGATCAGGATTTGATTACTTCTTAGTGTACTTTGAAGTCGGTTTAAGTTTTTTGTAAAACAGTTTTCAATTACTCTGATATTAGCTTATGAATAATAAACAAAAAAGAAATCAGAACAGATAAAAAATATACTAATGTTTACGTAAGCAAAGGAGAAGAGAGGAAGAACTTTGCTTACTTATGCTCACAATGGAGATAAAAATTCTAAAAATTCAATTCTAAGAATTAAAAATTGTGCTTACGTAATACTTTAATAGCCCCATGTATATAAATTACATTTAATTATACTTCATTAAATGATTTTGGAATCAACAATATTTCTTAACAAGTAACATACATTCATAGAGAAACTGATACTAATATCTATTGATATTGCATCTAAAATTGCTTAACTGTATTTGTTGCAATAACTACTTAGAACCCTTCTGAATTTTGTCCAAAAGCATTTCCAATCTACCAGTCATGACTGGCTGCCCTTTCTTTGTCTTCTTACTTAACTTCTTGAATCTTTCTTGCTTCTTCTTCTTATATTCTTGCAGTTTCTCGTTCCTCTCTTCCTTGACTTTCTCAATTTCCTTTTGCTTATCTAACTTATTCTGTTTTATTTTGTTGTACTCTTCCTTTGCTCTGCGAAATGGATCTTTCTTTACCTGTTCTTTAGGTACAATTTTGTCTATCAAATCTGGATGCCGAACGTATTTCCCGACATCGGCAGAATCTGTAGTGTCTTCGTCAAAGGATTTTGGCTTGTATGTCCCAGGCGTAGGGTCATTTTTCACATCTTTATAGTAGTCACGTAGGAGTTTTTTCTTCCGTTGCTCCTCCCATTGATCTAATTTGTATTTGTTACTGTATTTCTTTAGGCGATAAGTTTTTTTATCAAATGGTTTCTTATCTTGTTTTTCATCATTGAGGCCTTTACGGTTTTTATTGAATTCTGTTTGACGTTTCGCATGGTTATCTTCGCCATTATTTTGCTTGATTTTGTCTTGCTTTGGTTTGTCGTGTTTAGTCTTGCTATTCTTGTTTGACAAGAAGAATGAATCCCGTTTCTTTTCCATTTCTTACGATAGGTAACCTCAGACCTATAATGAAACGAAAAAGCGTGTTTGATAATAGAATCAATGTTACCAATAATAGAAATACAAATTCGAGCAGTTATTTTAATAAAATATTTTATTTAAATAACTGCCTCATAGGTGGCTTATGCCATCCATCATTACAGACACGGTAAAGCAATGCATGTAAGTAAATGCATGCAAATTGTAAATATAATATAATATAAATAAATCATTCATAAATTATATAAAAAAACACGCTTTTTCATTTCAAAGATATTTTGCAGGCAAATAAATAAGTACTATTTCAGTTTAAAGTTTCAATAGAAGGATTAAAATGTTTGTGCAAACCCCATATAGGTATAATTCAATATTTATATCAAAATCATCAAACCAAGATGCCACACTTGTCAAAATAATAAGTAAGGAATGTGCAAATATTTGCCTCAAATTGACGTCATGGAAAAATACTACGCAATATAAGGATCTAAATATATACATTTGTCAGTCTGTAGTCGTAATAACATCAGTCGCAGATAACACGAAATTAAAGTAGCGGCATGCTACATTGGCTATTTTGACCATACCAAAAACCCTCATGTCAAAACCGCCAACATAGTGTATCAGTAAAGCTTAATAAAATATTTACAATATCACCACCACAGCATCAAAAGCCATCCATTATTATTAAAACTAAGGGTCAGCTCACACTGCGACGCGACGCGGCGCGCACTTTTTAAATAGCAATAGAATATAGAACTTTATTTAGCAAACAGAAAGGTACACATTTCAGGGACAGAACTCCCGATACGCCTCGCGGCGGCGAGTCACTTGTCACGAATTCTCTCACTGAAATATGCACCTTTTTCAGTAGTAAATAAAGTTCTAATTCTATTACTTAAACTTGCCGCGTCGCGTCGTTCTCGGTGTGAACTGACCCTAAGACATGAGTCTGATTAAAACTTCATATATGGCATACATAATCCAGTCTATAAATAAATCACTCAGAGAAATTCTCTGCAATAGAATATCAAATGACATCATAGAGTGACGTTATACACCCCCATGCAAAGATAATTAAATTGTGGGAGTGACTGCGCAAACAGCCAAATGAAAAAGAGGGTGAAACAATCATATTTATTTGAATTGGAAAATAAATTGTTATACTTTAACAGCTAAGAAAATTGCCACTTAATACGCTTTGTAGGGTAAAGTAATCTTAAATATAACCAGAAAACTTATATGGACCTTTGTCTCCGATAGGTACACCATTTAGAATGTGGATGAAAGTCTCTAAAACTAAATCAAAGTTAATCCTCTTGTTGAAAGCTATACCTATCATTCTCAATAACGTCTCAAATGACAAAGACGGCAGAAGTTTTGATCATTGAGTAAATTACAGGAAATGGCAGTTAATGGTTCGTTAATGGTTCAGTCATATCAAAACAAGGTACCCTAAGATCAAAGACTTTTTTTTACATTACGATTCCACTTTTTAACTTTTTAGATATTTGTGGGCATTGAGGAAATATCCCTTAAAACCGAGCAATCCAATTCAGTCAGTGCAACTATTCAGTGATTTTGGACTTATTTATAACAGTACTGTACTGACCAATCACTACATCAAAATGTTTAGTGTCCTTGACTTAACCAATCAAAGCGTTTGTTTCCTTGAATTAGCCAATCAGAATGCTTATTGAAGGTAGGAAATTGATGGAATAGATTTCAAACAAAATGAATTTCAATGAATTTCTTTTGATTAATTGTTCGATTTTGGTGGGTAATGGGCAAGTAATTAAAATTAATTCATATACATTACCAATACAACACCAAATACAATTATTCTGAACAAAATCAGTATCATTATTATGATGATTATTCTTGCAAAAGCATATTGCACTAATATGGTTGGGTTGGTTTTTTTGTTTTTGTTTTATCTTTTAATCCAATCACATAACACAGTTCGCAAGTGAAGCAATCATTATAGATGGACATGTGGGTGGTCCAATTTTCAGCACTTTATAGCTTGATTGATAAACAACAACAAATAAATCAGTTGCAATACAGACAAGCCATTATCAATTTGTCTAAAGAGAAAGTTGAGGTCAAGGCACTCCCAATTCGTTTTAAATTGGCTACCTAGACCATAACAGTATTCAGATTTCTATAATCAGAGTTGCCACACTACATTTAACCCGTTGATTCTCGCAAGGGACGCACATCCTATTATAACAATTGATGTCATTGTTATATTTTTAACCGCGAGCCAAGCGATTAATCACTATCTCATGTAGTAGACCCAATTCTCTCCTTCCATCCTTCGAAATAACCTTTGAATCTAACTTACAGTGTGTCATATTCAACTGTAAAACGTTGAGGGGCAGAGTCAATTCAAACAGCCCGACCAATCAAAGTAGTCAAGTGCTGGAAATTAAAGATATTCCCAAGAAATGCTGTGTTGTAGATTTGGGAATCATACATACATGCAGTGTGCAGTTTCACTAACATTCAGTAAATCAAGTGTATAGATTGAAGACAACAACTGAATTTGAAACAACCAAGTCTATATTGATGGGCTGGTAACCAAGAACAACTTGGCAATATAATTTGTGTGAGTGAACATGTCTGTTTGTACAACATGTGCCACTAAAGATGACTTGACACAACACATGGTTTGACTTGCACAGAAGATGATTTATAGGGTCTCTCTTTAAATAAATCGTCTACTGTTTAAGTCAATTCACATGTTGTATCAAGTCTCATCTTTAGTAGCATGTATTGTACTGTGTCTACATTATTTACAAGAGGTACATGTAGTATATAATTTATCTGCTTTTCATTAAGCATGATCATGTAAAAAATGTCCCAGGATATTATTATAAGCTAAAAAAATACTTATAAAAGGCAGTGATGTACCTAAGCTAAATAAGTTGATAGGACCTCTTTTTCTACACATGGGCAAGAATGAATTAGAAAATCAATAATACAGGAAAGGTGCAATTAATTTTTCAAACATGTAGAAAAGGATAGCTAATTTAAGGTTCTGTAAGTGTGAAGAGTACAAATATATCACATGTCAAAATGAGTTACTGTACTATCCTATGGAATAGTTCATGATAATTCAATAATACATACTAATGGAATAGTGAACTTTAGCATGTCTATAATAGGGTTGAGAATTAGCTTGTAGGTCTCTTCAATATTCCACTGGTTTTTAGGGTATGACCATATGTTACAAGGGCGTAGGTTATAGGATAGTGTTCATGAGAAAATACGATATCTAAATAAGTACCTATGACAAGTTCGAAGATTGTGTGAAATGCCTGTATGGTGACGTCAAGTCCGACACATGGTATTCAGACGACTTGCAAAAGTTGGCTACAACGAAAGCAGGATGGCCTTCGTCAAGCTGTTAAAGACATGATTTAAAGACGTTTATACAGCGAAATGACAAAGTATGAACGTTTTTCAGCAAAATCGAGGAAATGATGATTATTCCCTATTACATCGCTGTAGCGAAACTTTTAGGGGACACAGGCCGCATTAAGGCGTTTTTCACGTATTGAACGTGGCATTCAAGGTAAGAATAATGATGGAATAATGCTTGAACTCACCAAAATTAGCCACCCACTGGGTAGGCTTTGAATTATCGGCGGAATCTTGATAGTTTAGTTGCACTTGGCACGAAAAAACTGAACCACGATTAAGGATTTTATTTCACGGGTTTTCGTGTGATTAACTTTACCGACCATTCCCTAATGTGATTTATAAGTTCAATTTTTTATACGATACGAAATCGACGTTTCGCAAAAATGTCACAAAAGGAACGAGAAAAGGAAGGAAACGCAGAGATACGCGCACGCTACGCCATCTACTTCGCCGTGTCAACGCGTTTTGCGTGTTTCGATCGGTGAAACGGAGCATGCGCATTACATTGATATTTTTTTCGTTTTATTCTAGTTTTCTTAAACATATTTATATAAAATAAATAAATTATAGAAATACCAATTACAAATGACAATAACTAAAATATACCATAAAAGTCTGAATATTTTTAAAACTAAATGATCCCTCACGTAAAACGGAACGTTAAAGTTTTTAGCGCCATCTCGTCAATATTAGAAAATACCGTAGTAAATTCTGAATCTATGGAAAATACTAACTTTGAAAACCTAATGTTAGATGGCACTAGCTCATTTTCAGTTTAGCATTTTCAACATTTCTTCAAAAAACCCTTGTTAACTTTTGAATCAGAATGTACATATCAAATATAATATGTTGTAGGCAACAAACAATTTTGATATATGATTTATTTTCCCTACTTCACTCGGAATTCAAATCCGTGATGGTGGCCCTAATACTCAAAGTGGCCCTCCTACCAGGAAGGGGCGCATAATTTTCCGTAAAACGTTTCACTTCAGCTGATAAGTTTTGGCTTTTTCGGAATCTTCAAGATTTTTTAATGTACGTCCACGACTAGTCTAGAGAAGAGAGGAACCAGGGCAAAATTGTGTCAAAGGTAGATTTGAATATTCTGTGGCCAAAGCGTTTTGCTGGTTTTGCTATGATTTTTGAGGGTGGAGTGTACTACCAGTGGGTACTGGTACTACAAGTAGGTACCTAGTATATCTTTTTAAATAAGCCATAGCACGATTATGTCTTGTAGAATTCAAAATTCGAACCCATAACCTTCGCCACGGTATTTGATGTCACTACCACAGTATTTATATACTCTGAGCTACCACTGAACTAGGCTTTAATTATGTATGATATTTAGTGGTTCTTTCTTACTCAAGCAAATATATTTGAAAAGTGTCTCTTACATACTGATACGTCTACAAGACGGAAAGAGACAGAATATGGAAGTTCTCAATTACTGTGGTTTCATAGAGTAAGTATTGAATTACGCGCCGGTCAGTCATCGGACGAAGATGTACTGGCGGGTAGAATTTTATGTCCGCACAAGTGGTTGAACTCTAACTAGTCTATGGCTTTACCTAGCAAAGGTACCTTTTTTTTAAATGATAAGACTAAAAAGTTGCAAAATAAGCTGTATTTAAGTTCGTTTTTAAACTAGAAGCTGTATACGCGCTTATACAGTCTATATAAAGGGCCCATATTATACAGGTTTTTGCGTCAGTGGAGCTGTATAGTAGCTGTAGAAGCAATAGAGAAGCTGTATAATAGCTGTATATTTGCTATCTCTTTTGAAATAACAGTGTTTCTCCTTTTGATATGAGTCTCTTTTTGGCTCAAGTATATGGCCTGTCAAAACGGTCATCATTAGAGCGTAGCGTTACTTTACAGTGTAGTTTTATTCGATCCACTTTTCTATTAGACAGTCCTCGTGAACGCAGTGAGGCGCACGGTCGTAGTAACTCGAAACGCAAACCAATACGAATTCAACCCAGTACCCGCGCTACACGTACCGATTAGTCGCGTATTGGGAAAGTACGCTCTATAGAGTTCCTTAATTTAAATTTAATGTATTTATCGAAAAATAAATAGACAACAATATTTTTCTTTT
Source organism: Polyploca ridens (assembly GCA_951394255.1). Taxonomy (NCBI): domain Eukaryota; kingdom Metazoa; phylum Arthropoda; class Insecta; order Lepidoptera; family Drepanidae; genus Polyploca; species Polyploca ridens. Next base: position 8,003,423 of record OX596265.1, on the reverse strand, counting down.
TTAAATACAACTTAGCTTGTCTTGTGTCCAGTGTTTTTTTGGTGGTGAAACTGTGTTACTACAAGGAAGCCATAGGATTTGGAATTATCGTTTCTTCGCCATCGATTAACAATGCTGGAGTATCTATACCGGGAATATTGGTAGGTGCTATCTAGCTAACGTACATATACTTGTAATTCATGATTATTAATTTCTATCATAACGTTGCTTCATTCACATGTTCCTCAATATTTGAGAATCTATCTCTAGCTTCCATCCGGATAAAAAGTAGGCTATAGCACTCGGGTATAATATAGCTTCATAATAGTGAAATAATTTTCAGAATCGGATCCGAAGATCCGGAGATCACCCTCCGCATATAAACCAACATACAAAATCTGCCCTCTCTCTCTCTTTATAATATTAAGTAGAGATTTCATACTTTTACTGTATTTAATATAATAATAATAAATAGGCAATAATAGCTCAGTAGTAGTGACGTTGAATGGTCTGTGGTCGCGGGTTCGAATCCTACAATGAGCTTGAGCTTTCGGTGAAGGAAAACATCGTGAGGACACCATAGCACGGTGGTAGGGTACTTTGTAGTACCCACCTGGCTGACTACCACTCTCAAGTTGAAAATCTGTCGCCAAGCACCTATGGTGTGTTCCGACAGTTGCACTTGAGAGCCATTTCCCTTCTCTAGGTTTTGTGTGCTTACCACTTTCGGCCACTGAACAAGGAGAGATTGTGGTCACAGTAAAAAATTACATTTTATAAAACCAAGACCGCCGGCGCGTTTTTTTTTCTGTGTTTTTTTGTGTTTTTTACTATGTAGGCACAGTAGGTATTGGTCTGTGTTTGAACTCAGTCTGACCATTCGTCAGTGTTGATCAATATGGCCGACCGACGGTCGTAAGTATTCTGTGACAAAGCCTAGACAGAAGGCTGTCTGTCTGATCGCGATATACTCAAAAACTACTAAATGGATTTTCATACGGTTTTCACCAAGTGAGGAAGGTTTTAGTCTATAATTCATTAAGGTTTTGTGTAAATTAACTGAAATATGACGAAGATTGTTGAAGATGTCGGAAAAATCATGCCGCGCCGATAAACTAGGTACCCCGTGCGAAGCCGAGGCGGGTCGCTAGGTTATTATGATTGCGAAGATTGCGAAAGGAAGAAAGTACTATTGCTATGGATATTTTTTTTGAATTCTCGGCAGTTCTTACGTAATTGCAATATTTTGTGGTAAAATATTCATTACTAATACGTATCACCACGGTAGAATATAAGAGAAAGATGATATGCGTGCATACGCTACGAAGTTCGGCAATATGGTGCCGAACTTGGTTGCGTAAGTTCGGCAAGTTTTGTAAGTATAAAAAAAACATTATCATGATAAAAAAAAATAGTTATTATGATTAAAATTGTGTGATTCAAATTACATAAAATAAACATACGAAATCAAAATAAAAAATCCCTTGGGCTAAGATTTTTTTGAGTGGACTGAGGACATAGCAAATGTGTCCTGGCAAACGATGCACCAAACACCCTGTATACAATTGAATTCATTAAAAATTGCATAAACCTTGCAAAAACCTACCTATATAAAATTGCATAGGTCAACAAGATCTGAAAAATGAATTCCATTAGCAATATTGATAACACCTATTCTAAAACAGCAATTAAGGTACATTCTGTTCTGGCTTTCTTCTGAGTTTTATTGTCCAATCAATGTATGAAAAATGTTGATGGATTTATAATGGTAACTATTAATAATGCACAAATGTGTGCTATTATAAAGTACCTAGACGATGATAATATACCTAGAAGAATCAAAAACAGGTTTCCAAAGTGTAGCTGCCGACACACGACATGCCAACATTCAACATGTTTTATTTACATAATTTAATAAATAAATCGGTTTTTTTCTTGCAAGATGTTCGTTCAGCCAACTAACCTATATACTATTGCAGTGTTTTTCAATCTGTGGGTTGCGACCCCTAGGGGGGTCACGAAACCTTAGTCGGGGGGTCGCCGGCAGAAGGAAAAAGGCAAGGTAGACTTCGCGCAATCGGGCGTCCAACTTACCTCTTACTGAGTTTCAAACCTCTCACGGCTTCTTGTAGACTATCAAACTAAAGAAAATCATTATCGTCTTTTAATTTATAAATTCTTCGTCTGTCTGACAAGGGTGTCGCCAGAATTTTTCAACCTGTAAGGGGGTCGCGAAATCAATAAGATTGAAAAACACACTATTGGAACGAAGATAGTACATCCGCCATTTTAATTTAGCAGGAATGCAATAATGGCTTTACAGTCACAACTTAAATTGTTCTCAATTGGTCCTACCGCAACAGCTGAGTGTATGCTGACATGTTCTGCGCACCGCAGTTTATCCATTTTGTAATGTAAAGACTGTCTGACGATAAAAGTGAAATTCTGAAACTAAATCAAAATAAATTTACCGGCGACTTGTAAAGCTGCAGGGGCGGCTGCGGCCAGTGCAGAAAATTCTAAATTCAAATATACGCATCGATTGGACCCAATTATATTTTTATGCCTTTTGCGGTCGAGACCATGGGACTGTGGGGGTTCGAAGCTCGCCGTTTTGCTCGCACTTTGTCATCAAAATTGATCGAGACCACCGGAGACCAGGAGAGGGCGGGTAGCTTTTTCCGCCAACGCGTCAGCTTGGCTACCAGCCTTCTGGGAATCTTGCCATTAATCGGGAGCAGCGGCAGGCTTTTGGTTTTTTTTTATATATAGATTATTTTGTACATATTTGTTGTAAATAAAGATATTTTATATAATTTTTTATTTAGGATCCCTCGCGGTGTCACGTACGGCGTACGGTTTTTTTTGCGAGGATTCCTAATTCTTTTTCTAAAATAAAAGTAGGTAGCCAAAGTAACTCCTTAAACATCAGCTCTCTGCCAGTGAATGTCCGGTCAGAATTGGTCCAGCCACATCGGAGATACGTAGACAACGTAGAAAAATACGACCCAGTTACAATTCCTCATCTTCTCCGTCAAAAACAGTCTATATCAACTTCGTCCATGTCTGTTTTCAGATAACAAATGCTAGCCTAACAAGATGAAGTTATCATGGTTTGACTTCCGACGGCGACGGTCCTCCTACAAGGAGACGACAGTGGTCACCCATCATGAGAACTACACGACTGGGCAGACGACTGGGGGACTGAGTGTGCTTTTCTCCACTTTGTGCATCGTTGATCTTTTTGGTGTATTTCCCATCGTTGCCTTGCCGAAGAGCGTTATTTCTTGTGGTAAGTAAGTACTTACGTACTGACGTATTGTTTTCTAGGAGCTGCAACACATAAAATGCTTTATAGGTACAAGCAGTTTGCGCGACGAACTCCCACCAGATGGACCGACGATCGGGTCAAAATCGATGGGCGCCGCTGGATGCAAGCGGCCCAAAACCGTTCGAAGTGGAAGTTAATGGGGGAGGCCTATGTTCAGCAGTGGATATCCCTAGGATGTTGATTATGATGATGAATTCTTTACTGCCGCTAAACTTCTTATATTTTTTTTAATTTTAAATGTATTATGCAGAAATGTCTCATTTTGTATAAAATATACTTATAATTGGCATTTTAATTAATTTTATGCGGCTGTTAGTCGCAGCAGGTCTTCGAAGAATATTTCTAAAACGCAAGATTGATCTTCCCCAGGTATCTACGGCATTCCACTAGTGCTATCAGTGTTTGGTCTGCAGCTCTACACAGCCGTGCTACTTGGCAGGAGCTGGCTCCTGGCTCAGGAAATAACTCCTCATATCAGGGAAAAGAACAGGTGAGAAAATGGAAGTAACGTTACATAATTTTTGACCCGGCTTTCTTTCTTCTCATTCAAACAAGCGGTAACGTCAATCTTTAGCATTCCCAAGGCCTGTGACTTTACATGGCCACACTGGGAAACAGTGACAAAAAACTAGACATAATCAGGCCGAGATAGCTCGCGCCATTGCACCTGCAGTGGTAAGCAGACCCTGCCTGGTGAAAATATTCTAGTATTTTTAATGTAATTTTCGGCGTAGTAGGTGCCAATAAACTATGTCCAATAAAAATATAGTAATATAATTTGGATTTAATATTATGAATAAATTATTAATTGGTAGATACCGGTTTTCAAAAGTCGCGTTTGTCTCGTCGTGGGCTTTATTATGGCACGTGGAAAAGTTAGGCTTTATTTCTATTCACTAGCACAGGTTTATAATGTTAGTTTAGTTAGCTGACTATTATTTAATTTTTGAGAGAAATAAATAAATACAAATAGGTACTTATAAATTATTATTTCTTAAGCTGCGAACTAAGGTAGCAGTTAGGTTATCGTCGCCTATAGACACTTGCAACATGGGTTTTATATGACTCTCTCTCTTCACAACCATCTTGAAAATCCCAATGTTGTATTCCCTTGTGAAAAATACGCTAGGGAGCTCATTCCATAACCTGAGCGTCCATTCCACACCTTGAGCATCCATTTCACAACGTGAGCGAGCGTCCAGTATGAGTTAATTATTGTATTTACTACTTAATGTTTATACAAGTAAAACAATGATTTGAAGGTTTCCATATGCTGCGGTGGCGGAGTTGGCCTATGGACCATCAGCGAGACGCATCGTTACATTCTTCATCGACGCCACTGTCTTCGGGTCCGGTATACCCAACTTTATATTTGGTAAGTTCATTTAATTGTAAATTCATTGTTAAAACACTCAATTTAGATAACTGTCTATAGGTAGGGTGTCCTAACGGCTGGGTTTGTTACCTCATAACAATTACAATTGCATCAATTGGGGTTGGGGCTTAATATCTGAGGCATGACGTATGAGCCAACTCTTCAGTCGTCAGGTGACTCGATTATAGTGTTCATGTTTTTTGTAAATTTGGATCTGCTAGTTGCAGCCAATGAGGAGTTTTCTTATGATTAATTTGAGCATATAGGTATCATAAGAAAACTCCTCATTGCCGCTAAACGGCGCTAGTCCAATGCCATACAAATTAGAGTTAACATTCTCACGATCGAATAGATTAAAAACTCGCACCAAGTTACTTCAGCTACTCATATATGTCGTTGACCATACTTACTAAACGTACCTATATAATTTCAAATCGAAAATAATAGGCCGTTTTGGCAGTTACGAGGAAGATAGAATTATAGGTAAAATATATTAATACCATACCATTTGTTACCATATTCTCGCAAATAAATATCTTTATCTTTGACACCATGTTCTTTCATTTTAATTTTTTTTTAATTTAATATAGGTTTGTTTATGTACAACAAATCTGTATAAAATACAATCTATACAGGGTGTAAGGGACATCGCCGCACAAACGGATACCATGGGTCCAGGACATGATTCTGGACCCCCCCATGTTAGAATTTTTCGTCGGTTTTTCCCAAATTTTAAAAACTTTACTTTAGACTGTTTATAATCGTTATTCTTACCCAACCCAAAGAGATTTAAAATAAATAAGTTATTAATTCATTACTTTCACTAAAAGTAGCAATGTAAATAAAACTAGAATCGGTGTCTTATGGCGATATTCGCCCGCAGTCAGCGACATACTACTTAGGCACAACGTTATCGCGCGTTTAAATCGCGGTGGTCACAATACATTGCGCGCTCGAAATGTCAATTTTTATAACCGATCATTAGCGAGGTGAATGACTTTCACAATTTGATTAGTGGCATTAGGTGTAGCCTTTTCGCGAAGTTTGCGTTACCATGCGAAATACACCCTGTATATAGAAAATTTCCTCAAGCCTGCCGCTGCTTCCGATTAACGGCAGGGTTCCCAGAAGGCTGGCAGCGTTTCCTCTTTGGATAGCCAAATTTCATTTTATTATATTGTGTTGGTACCAAAATTATTCAACATAACGAACCAAACGATCGTGTTCCATAGTCGTATGTCGACCTTAGATTAAATGTCGACTAGGGCCTTCCTAATTGGTCACTTTTGACAGCCCATATACATCCATGTGGTAAAAAGAGACAAACATAGCGCGGCAATGAGAAACACTCTTGTCACATATGACTTCTTAGCATGGCCATATATTAACGTAGGTATTGATTCATTACCCACAGCATCACAAACCCTGCAGCTATTCTGGTGGAAGATCTCTGATGGCCAAGTAGGGATTACGTACTGCGTGTGGATGTTGATCCTAGGCCTCTTACTGTGCCCTATCATGTGGCTCGGATCGCCGAAGGATATGAAGTGAGTTGCATCAAATTTATATTTATTTACTGTAATTTTGAAGCTTGAAACAACTGAAATTACAGTAGTACCCAACTGACATGGCTTACCGTTGTACCTGCGCAGAAGAAACATTTTCAAAGTGCGGGAAATGCTATTGGTCGGCAGCTGCCGCCATGTTAGCGTGCGCCGTGCGGAGGGGCGTGACTTGCGAGTGAGACGGATATCACAGCTGCAGTGTTTTATGAACCTTATAGTAGTGATCTAAGGTTGATTGTAAGTTATAAGCATTCTTTCGTTATACTTCGGAACCATACTTTCTTTTCTGTGCGAACGAAGATTCACGACGCGCCTTATCAGTTGGGTACTACTGTACCATCTGCTTGTGTTTTGTTGATACACTGACGAGCAATAAAAAAAAGCCACTAACCACTTTCCACCACACAGGGCCGTAAGCTTGTTTGCCGAGTTAGCTACCCTCTTACTCATTAAACGCTATTTAACTAATGAACTTATTAAATTGTATTATAAATAATGCCACATTGTTTGACAATGAGAGCAAGGGACGTTATTTACATGACTATTTAAGCTCAATTTGCAATGCCGCGGAATGGAGTGGAAGCGTCTTTTTGCAACGAAATTGTACGTAGCATTATGAACTTTATGTCAATCGAATAACATACTTACAAAAAAAAGGGGTCGCGCGTCTTACGGGGAATTCTCGGGCATACTCGAGAATTCTTCGCTTTTTAATTGACATTAAGTTCATTATGCTATGTACAATTTAGTTGCAAAAATTCTCTTCCGCTCCATTCCGCGGCGATATAAATTGAGACTTAAACAGTACCTTAGTATATTAGTTAAAATAGCGTTTTATTAGTAAGGCCGTTAGTTGTAGGCGTTGTAGGTATTAAAAAACTACCAGTTTTCTCTATAGCTATAATGTATCGACTTTCGGAGTATATCTCAGTACCTATACCATGAGTTTCCTACGCTAGCGTAATCTACACTCGCTAGCGACTACGGTGAAACATTTTGTATGAAATGCTTCCAAAATTGTCCACTAGAGGCGCTGCTCGTCATACAAAATATTCACCGTACTAGCGAGTAGACTACCTACGTTGTCGTAGAACGAAAACTTATGTTAGAGGTACTGGGTTCTGGTATACCTAAATACAATTCTTTCTCCAGACCTTTAGCATTAGCGTCAGTGCTGATAGTCAGCACGGTGGCCATCTGCACGTGGACTTGCATCATCCAGGATAACGTGTCACCGCCAAGTCTTGGCGGGTTGATGGACTACCAGCCTGATGCGCAGAACTTCCTCATTGCTTATGGAATTCTAGCATTTCAGGTTAGTTAAGAATAGCCATGGTTGATAAAATACCTATGAAAGATAACACCCAAACAATATCTTGAGTACCTCCCAAGATGTCAGTATAGTATTATGTATTCTGTCGGTGACCTAGGTAAGCAAGCTAGGTAGGCACAGACTTACACGGTATAGCTCTTAAATGTCAAGGCAATTCATCATGTAATTTGCAAAACCAGTTTTTCATTTCCATACAAAATAATAATAATATGAACGGCACTCATTAGAAACCAGTTCTAAACATAACCGCCATCTTTATTAGGTAATGTCTAATTAATATATTTATACAATTGATTTGATACATTCTTGAGTTTATTAACCTCTTTACATAATGTGCGTAGGTAATGCAAAAAACTGTGATCAGATAATATGTAGATTTCGACACCCCCAATGAACATCATGGTAAATCACTTTTAAAAAAAAACAGGAGAGTGCGTCAGTTTAATAACAATCTAAAAACTGTGTTAAACTTCAAAACAATCATGCAGGTTATTTTAGACCATTTATGACTCTTTATTTGGTCCTTCTACTTTGGAATGCATGTGATGATAAAAATACTTTTGGCTGACAGAAGGCTTTTGTTGTTAATAAAAATATCTAACAGAATACCCTGGCACAAATATTTGTAATTTTCTATCGTATTTTCTTACCTATTGATGATTAACTGATAGAGCCAGCAGCTGATTTTACCTTCAAATTCCAGTTCGACATCCATCCTCTTCTGATGACGATTCAAGTGGACATGAAGAACAGTAAGAAAATCAACTCTGCAGTGCTCGGTGCGTTCGGATACACAGGCCTAATGTTCACGATCACCACGCTCCTTGCCGCCAATAGATATGGGGGAGACGTGAAGAATAATTTACTTGAAGGTATGTACTCACTCGAAGAGTTGACCAACGGGGAAGAAAGGCGAGGCTAAGGGGACTTACAACCAGGTCACAGTTGTTATGAGACGAAATAGGGAGGGAAATGTTAAGCAATTAACAATTTCATAAGGCTGAATGGCACCTACCAGGAGTTCCGACAGTAGTAGGTACATATCATCAGGTGGATAGCAGCTAGTCGGCCTTCAGACACGAAATTTGAAATAAATATGTTTCTTTGCAGGGATCCCCCCTTCCATAGCGCTGTACGTGGTGGTATTGCTGGTTACTCTACAGCTTTGTCTGTCGAGTGCTGTCGGCAACTCGGCACTGTTTCAGCATATAGAAGACCTCCTTAAGATTCCTAGAGGTAACTTTTTACAATCTTGAAACTCTTGAGAAGGTATTTTGACTTTGTTACGGATGGACATGACTTTGATTTTTGAATTCATACTTCCTGAATATCCACATATTTCTTCCATGCTCCTTTACTATTATGTTAAAGATTGTTTGATTTCCATTTCCAGACTTTTGCATCCAGCGGTGTATATTGAGATCAAGCACTATTGCTCTAGCAGTGTTCCTGGCAGAGTCAGTCCCAAGATTTGACCTCGTGATGGGACTTGTCGGGTCAACCTTAACTGGTCCTCTAATGTTCATATTCCCCCCACTACTCTTCCTTAAACTGTGCTATATGAAAACAAATATACCTAACGCAACCATAAACACAGATAGCTTAACATCAGACACAAATAAAGAAAATGGCGTCACTGAAACGCAAAATGGTGTCGCTAAAAGTGTACATAATGGCGGCGATGTGTCAAAAAGCCCGCTCATTATAAAAGACTCTCATAAAACCCATTATAAGACATTTTCGAATGGTTATCAAGAAATAAATGTGTCCGACGAATATTTAGTACAATGGTACGATGTGTTGTTAGCTCTAATAGTAATATTTATGGGTACTGCTGCGACGGTGGTGGCTACATATTCAACGTGGGCAAATTCGATAGCGTACGCGACGTTCTCACCACCGTGTCTAATCAATGCGACAGCTGCCGCGAGGAGTTTTCTGCACTGAGCTCCTTTATGATGTAATAAGTTAATATGATAGATAAAATAAAGATTAGGTATGTACTTAATACTTAAAATTAAGAAGCTGCTTGCTATACGGTTGTCAATCAGCGGTAAACAGAGGGCATTTAGTCGGTGAACGACCATATAGATCGACCGAGAGACCAAATATCTTAAAATGAAAAGATGTTAACAAACGTGGAGCAGCCCTATTATTGTGGCGATTGCCACGGTATCTGTGAAGACATGGTGAAATATATGCCTTATGCCAAAGACGTAATGTTTATTTTGGCTGCGGACACACATTGTACAACATAGGCCAAAATGAAGTTTAAATCATTGGTATATGGAACTCCACTGTTCAAAGGAAACAACTTATGTTTAAGTTAGACTTAGGCGGCATAAGCTACGGATCTCACTCATACAGCTACCGCAGAATTGCAAAGGACGATACAGAGTGGATTCTTGATATGGATTCAGTGACTCTACTCTTACTCTTAGACACCTAACTTGGGGTTCGTTATTCTGACCAACACTGAAATCGCGAAAATACTTCATATGCGGGATCAATATAAGTGGATCGAAATGTATGTCGAGCCCAATTAAAGTGTGAGAATTATTAAGCTTGGTAAATTAACAAAATGGGATGAAATGTTTCATTATCAATCCTTTTACCCGAATACCCCAAAACAGTTATAATTAATAACTTACTTATACATTTATGTTATAGATCTCTATTGTAACCTGAATTCATGTTTTTATTTTAGAATATGTTAATTGTAATGTACCTCAAAATCAAAACCGAAGTTTAATTAAAAAATCTTTTTAAATATAAATGTCTTTTATTCAATAAATCAAACAATAACACGATATTAACAATATTTCAGTCATTATGCCTGATAAAATTATTATTAGGAACGATATTTTAAAGCGGTATTTAGTAAATGCATTTTAAATAAGTTCAACAAAAGCCAGATTAGAAAATATTGAAAAGGTTTATTCGAATACAATTCCTATAAGCGTGATGTACGTACGTATAAAACGGTAATACAGAAAACATGGGTTAGAAGAAAGTGGCGATTGGCTAAGATCGACTTATTCCGGTTTGCAGACTTCTAAATTGTACCCAGCAGTGGGTAGCGGGGAGGATAATATCAATCAGTGAATGAATAGCTATGAAAAGACCAATCTACCACTTTTCTCTTTCTTAATCCCGAAACCTCTTCATTAACACAGTAGATAAAGATATCTAGGGCTTCATAACCAAGAGGAACACGAAGATATAAAAATGTTAGTTTTTGGCTGCAAATTTCTTTAAATATATACAGGTTTTTAAAATGAAAGGCAAACAAGAATTTTTGCAACTACGCCCTTTTCTTACGAAGCCCTCGATTTATAATAGTTTTTCCATTAAAAACTTATAGTTATAATAATTTGAAAATCCTTCCACATAAGTAATTGCAAATATCTTCTCTCATCAGTCTTTCTTTACATTCACTATTGGAATACACACCCGGTATAACAATTTGTACTTTGCCCAATACAATATTTCCATATAATTCGTATCGTACGGGCAAATATTATGCTGTTGTTTATGACGATAGATGTACACAAAATTTGAAACATTTACACTTTTTTTTTTTTTTTTTACAACTTAATCGGTAAACAAGCATACGGCCCGCCTGATGGTAAGCGGTTACCGTAGCCATATGGACGCTTGCAACACAAGAAGCATCGCTCACGCGTTACCGACCTTTCCCCCCTCCCCTATGAGCTCTGGCGACTTTACTCACGCGCAGGAACACAACATAAAGTTATTTGGCTGCGGTATTCTGTAAGGTGGAGGTACTTCCCCAGTCGAGCTGCTCTTTGAGCGAATAAACGCTATGCTCTACCTCTCTCAAAACACTTTATCAAATGGTGGATTTTAGAACAACAAATATACAATGACCTAACTGAGAGACCGAAGCAGAGTCTAAGCCATCGGTCATGGTTGGAGGAAATGTACCTTCATAAACGAGGGGCACATTGAAAAAAAAAATTGAGGATATAACTTTGTATGAAAATCCATATTATGCGCTATAAATACAAATAAAAGTAGTCCTTATTTCTTTCAAAGGTGATTAAGGTTCATCTATAGATTTATCAGATAAACCTTATTTTGACGGAATAAGGCATCGAGGAAAAATCCCTTAAGAGTAGTAATACCGAGCAATCAGATTCCGCAACTAGTCAGTGAATTTGCACTGATTTTGACCAGTAAGGACCAATCACTGCTTCGTGTTTTCTTGACTTAGCCAATCAGAGCGCTTGTGTCCTTGACATAGCCAATCGGAGTGCATTGTCGGTGGTGGGATATTGTCGGAATATATATCAAGCAAAAAGAACGTCCTTTCGCTTTTTTCGCTTTTCGATGGTGGCAAACAAGCATATGGCCCGCTCGTAAGCGGTTACCGTAGTCTACCGACGCTTGGAACAGTAGGGTAATCACTGCTGCATTTAAAATAACCTATGCGAAATAGACGACAAACGTTTTTGTATTTCAATCCGGATTACTAAGCAAAAATACCTTAATTTATTTTAATACATTTCAGAAACTTCAGTCAAGCCCTGCTAATAAAAAAAGTCCTCGTTTTGTGTACAATCATCTTAATCATAACAATGAATCACAACCGAAGTCTTTACGACTTATCTTTAACCTGCAAATCCTTACCATACAACTTTTTAATCTCTTTCTTATCTAACTTCCCCATTGCATTTCTCGGCATTGTTTTCACAATTACCATAGACTTCGGAATCTGATACGGCGCTAATCTCTTCGCCAAATCATCTTTTAAATCTTTAAGAGTCATATTCGTATTTTCCTGTAAAACTACAACAGTTGTGACGATTTCTCCGAAGTCCTCGTTTGGAATGCCAAGTACGGCTGCATCAGAGACATTTGGGTGTTCCAAAATGGCGGATTCAACTTGTAAAGCGCTGACCTTGTATCCTCCAGTTTTGATGATGTCGATGGAGGTTCTGCCGAGGATTCGGAAGGTTCCGTCGTAGGAGGCGGTGTCGCCGGTTCGGAACCAGCCGTCGGCGGTGAAGTCTGACGTGTCGAGTTTGGGGGCGCGGTTCCAGTATCTATACAACAATGAAAACAACTTTTGATTCATTTCGGCTCAATTGGTCAATATGGCTGCGAGGGCGATGGCAGCCACACGCGTCATACTTGTGAACAGACACAGAGAGTAAAAAAAGGTATATTTGAAGCTTACCTCGTGAATACAGCAGGTCCCTTCAATAGTAGCTCGCCCTGACAGGGTCCATCTTCGCTTCCCTTGTGCCTGGTGACCCTCGGTTCCTTCCACTCATACCCGGCGGATTCTCCGAAGAAGTCCTTTGAGGATGGCAGCCCGAGTTGGTCTAGTGATATCTGGTTCATATTGCATAAAACAGCATTGGATAATTGATTTAACATAAGTCTTATAATGGCTCTTAGTGCGTAATAGAGTATAGAGCCAAAAAAGAGGTCGCGCGTCTTCCGAGGAATCCTCGCGCATTCTCGAGAATCCTCGCTTTTTGTCTCGTATTTAGTTTGTATGTTATACAATTAACATAAAGTCCATTATACTATGTACATACTATTTAAACATTCGCTTCCACTCCACTCCGCGCCAATCTAAATGGAGCCTTACTATGGTTGAGATCAGAAAGTAACTTTTGACAAAATGTGTGGTTTATCTTCGAAGACCGCGTAAGGGTTACTAAGGCTACCAGAGCTAAGCTATAAGCATATATATATAGTTAGTGAAATAAAAAAAAACGGTGAAACGCTGCATTTCAGCGTTAAATGTGATGGGTTTGGGCATCGAAAGTTTTTGGTTTCTAGAAGTTATGGCAACCCTATATACCTATCTATGAATGCATCTTTATTCAAACTCCTCATGCTTCGCACAAGGTATGGACTTGACCCTTGAGTATGCACTCTAGACTCTATGGCTTTGACCTTCATAACCATAAATGTTTTTGACTTACCTGAGTCTCAGGCATGACAGCTTCAACAGTGATCAGCGGCTGGAGTTCCTGAGATCCTTCCTTGGCGGCGGCTATACGAGCCGTGACTCCGGGCAGCGGCTGGCCCACGCTGCCCACAGTGCGGGCCTCCACGGGACGGTACGGGTTGGACAGTGCCATGCCCACTTCTGTCATACCGTACCGTTCTAGGAGACGCATTCCAGATATCTAGGAAGGGAAGTGTGTATATAGATTTTTCTAGTAGCTTTTTCGGGATTTTATAGTTTTTTATCACGCTTTTGTTAGCTTCACCTGTATTGGGATCTTAAAACGTAATTTTCGTCGAACTCAAAATATCAGATTAAACAGAAACTTTGCACACTTATCAAGGACCGATGCAATTACAATAATTTGACACCATCATCGTTAATACTTTTTAGTGCAGGGTTTTGAGGGTGTCCATAAATTACGTGAGGCGATTATGACGATTTTTCGACCACTTCTACCCCCAATCAATTACTGTTAATTAATCTTCAACAACTATGCATATTTTTGTGTAAATACGTTAAACGGGGCTTATTTGCGTTGCGTGCGGATTATTTAAATTTATTTTTTTAGAACGTTGTTTAGAATCAAAGTGAAAATATCAAACAATTAAATACATAAAAGGGTGCTAAAATCGAAAATTTAACGTGTTTTTGCAAGTTTACACTGTTTCTTGCGTAAAAAAATACATGATATTTGCCGAGACTCCCCGTCTCCCCCACGTGAGATTGATTGAGTGAGATTCGGCTCGACCCTCTCCTCCTCCCCCTAAACGCCTCACATAATTAATCGACGCCCCCTTTTTAAAGCGTGTTTTTTTATTTTTTTATTTTACATTACCGCGCGGGCCGTATGCTTGTTTGCCACCTAAGTGGCATAAAAAAAAAAGATTATTTAGACATGTGAGTGAAGCCCCGTGTGTTGCAAGTGCCTACTCATCGGCTGGGCCATATACTTTTTTGCGATTAAGCTTCAATTAAAAAAACACATTTTGTGAAAATTTCAATTCATGAGATATAAGCCCACTGACAGACAGACAGACGGACAGCGGAAGTTAAGTAAATCCCGTTGGCACCCTTTAGGTACGGAACCCTAAACTAAATTAAATCTTAATCTGAAAACACAACCTACACTAAAAGGTACGAGATTAGAATCCAATAGACAATGGCCCTGATTCTGTTGTTCACAACTAAACTAATTTTAATCTCACTATGTCTCTTTCTAATAAAGAACATAAGAAAAGGATGTAAGAAATTTAGTCCTGTCAAATTAGTCCAATGCTTGTTTTCAATATAAATTTAATCGCCATCTATCGCGGTTACGCCTAAATACACGTAAAATAAGACGGCACAGATTAATTTGATAACTTAAAATATGTTCTATCCTTTTTCAATAATGTTCGTAAGAAAGAGATGAGATGTGAATAAAATTAGTTTAGTGCGATTTACAACAGAATCGGCACCAATAAGTTACCTCCTCCCACTTCCTAAACATAGTGTCAGGCAGCGGCGCAGAGCCGGCGCACATGAGCCGCAGCCTGGCGAGCGAGGCGCGCACATACTGCCTCGTACGCGGCTCGGCGAACATGTGCGCGTGCGCTTGCGCCAGCCGCGTGTACATGGCGGGCACGCCGTGGAACACCGACACTTTACTGTCCTCGCGCTCCCCCATGCCCAGTAACCGCGCCCATACTGTGTGCGCCAAGAATGTTGGCACCATGCGGATTCTATATCAAAATCAAAAAGTCATTTATTCAGTTAAGGCCCTAGTAAGGCACTTATGAACGTTAAATTGGTACTTACAGTTGAATTTACCATGGTTTCGGAATACACTTAAACTGAGAAGACTCCGGCAAGAAACTCAGCAAGGTTTTTTTTTTTTGTGGGAGATCTTTTAATATTACAGCTTTTTTTCCAAATACTTATACAATATACAGGGTGATTTTGAATTACTTAGCTATTTTAAAGGAGTCGATCATTAATAAAAAATAAAAAATACATGTTTTATTTTTAGATATAATTTTTATAGAAAAAAATAAAGTTATGACGATCCAAAGTTTTCTCAGAATTACTGAAATCGTTGGTACGCTACGTCACATGGCTGTCAACAACTGAGAATGTTAGATACTGCGTAGTATACAAAAACACGAACACCATCTAAATTAAATATCCTATACATCACTCTCGGTATTCTTGTTGTGAGGAATTTAATCCGTGAAAATTAAAACCAATTATTTTTCCTTTTTAGACAGCTAATATATTTTGAATTGACATACATGTTTTTTTTATTTGACAATACAAAAACCATAGAGAACATTCAACCTCTAACATCCTCCCTTTTTGTATAGTCTATTATAAAAATAACAAATACTAATTTAACAAACAATGTAACCCAATTCGGTTCAATATTGTTATCATAGATGGCCTACTAAGAGCCTTTGTTAAGAAATCAGCACTTTGAAGTTGTGTACCAACGTGCTGAACCTTAAGTCTTCCATCTGCAACTAGTTCTCTCACATAGAAGTGTCTGATTGCAATGTGCTTTGTTCTTCTGTGCAATTCAGGATTTTGAGCCAATTTCACAGCGGCGTCATTATCAATTTGCAGTATGGGAACATTCTTCAGAGGAGAAATTTCATTAAATAGTCTTTGCAACCATACTATTTCTCGTGCTGTTTCGCTTGCTGCCACTATTTCAGCTTCGGTCGAAGAAATAGCAACTGATGACTGTTTACGACTTGCCCAGGTGATAGGTCCGCCAGCATATAAACAAAGGATGCCACTAGTCGAGCGACCGTCCTTGACGTCTCCTGCGTGATCGGAGTCACTAAAACTTTCTAGTATTCCAGACTTGTAATCCTTTTTGTACGTTATTCCATAGCTTGATGTACCTTGTAGATAGCGCATTATACGCTTTACCTTTAATACATCTTCTTTTGAAGGATTTTCTAGGTTTCTGGAAACAACGCCGACTGCGTATGCAATATCAGGTCGTGTTCCTACCATGAGATAAGCTAAGGCACCAACAGCTTGTCTATAAGGGTATGACTTCTCGTCTATTCCCTCTATTTCAGACTGTCCTAGTGACGCATCTCTGATTATAGGTGTAGTTACTGATTTACAACTGCTCATCCCAAATCTAGCTAAAACCTTATCAGTATAATGTTTCTGCGTTAAACTTATGGAGCCATCATCTTTATACAGTAGTTGCAATCCTAGATAGTAGTCTGCAGGTTTTACGGTTATCTTAAACCTTCGTTTAAGTTCTGCCATAAACTTGTCTGCATCCTTCTGTTTTGTTGCAGCTACGAGTCCGTCATCGACATATAATGCCAATATGATCTTATTCTGCAATCGCTTTCGAATAAATAAGCAAGGATCAGTTTGACTTTGTTGAAAGCCTATGGTCTTCAAGTAATCCACGATGCACTTATTCCAACATCTTGGTGCTTGCTTAAGTCCGTATAGACTTCTCTTTAACTTGCAAACTCGTTTAGTTCCGTCATTGATACCTTCTGGCTGTTTCATGTATATCTCTTCATCGATAGACCCATTTAGAAAGGCAGTTGTGACATCAAATTGAGTCAGAGATAAACCTTCGTTTGCAGCAACGCTTATGATCGATCTGATTGTCGTCATTTTTGCAACAGGACTAAACGTTTCGTCAAAGTCAACTCCGGGTTGTTGGGAAAAACCTCGAGCAACAAGCCTTGCTTTGTATTTGTCGATTGTACCATCAGCGTTCGTTTTGATTTTATAGATCCATTTGCACGAGATAGCTTTGCGATCCTTGGGTAGATCAACTAGAGACCAGGTTTTATTTTCTTCTAAAGACTTAATTTCACTTTTCATTGCTTTTAGCCAATGCTCCTTGTCTTGACTCTTTAGTACGTCAGTATATGTTGTAGGTTCATCATTTTCAGTCCTATTATCTACTGATATCATTACGTAGTCACCAAGTCTTGCAGGTGGTCTTAGCTTTGATCTGTCTCGAAGAGTTATTCGTCCTTCATTCTCTATTTCTCTATCTGGCAAAATCTCATCGTTTATCACTTCCAAGTGTTCTGGTAATATTTGATCTGATAAATCGTTGTCCACATCATCAGTTTCATTATGCTCATCTTGAGTTTCCGAAGATAATTCTGGGATTCCGTTACTTATCTCTGTATCAGGTGTATCTTCAAACGATTCAGGAGGTATACACTCTTGAAATGTATCTGTACTTTCACCTACTTCCTCCCTTACATCATGAATCGTTCGATCATTCTCCTCCCTTGCAGAAAGATTCGTTGGTAATCGTAGACTTATTTCCATCTCAGAGTTTTCCTCAACAGATTTTGACCCAATATTCAATTTCGTGTCAGATCTGCCGATTGCTGATTCTTGAAATATTACGTCTCTTGATCGTACCAGTGAATTTCCATTCAGAAGACGATACCCGTCATCATGATCATAACCGATCAATAAACATTTTTCTGCTTTCTTGTCCAATTTTGTACGCTTTTGCTTGGGTACATGGGCGTAACAAGGACTTCCAATGATTCTTAAATGACTTATCTTTGGTTTCTTGTTAAACCATAATTCGTATGGTGATTTACCATCAATAGGAGTGGGTCCTGTACGATTCAGCACATACGCTGCGGTATTTATAAGTTCTGCCCAACAGGCAATAGGCAACTCTTCGTGCGCGTACATCATAGCACGTGCGGCTTCGACAAGCGTTCTATTCTCTCGTTCACTACAGCCATTTTGCTGTGGCGTATATGGCATAATCAATCTATGCTTGATGCCATACCTTTGTAGTATTGTTCGAGTTTTCTCGTTATCGAACTCTCCACCATTGTCGCTTAATAGTTCTTTTACAACATGACCAGCTACCTTGCTTTCTTCTAGCATCAGTTGAAGCTTTGAATGGACTTCAGACTTCTGTTTCATGAAGTATACATAGCGGTATTTGCTGAAATCATCTTTAAATAGAACGAAATAGCGATATCCTTTGTAAGAAAATGGAAAAGGTCCACACACGTCTGAATGTATGATCTCGCCAGGTATTTTTGCTCTGTCTCTGGTTCCGAAAGATCGTCTTTTCATTTTTCCAAAGCTACAACCTTCGCAACATTCCTGTGTATTATTCGGTACCTTAATCTTCAATTCCCTTTCAATTAGCTTCTTTACATGTGTTTTGCTTTGGTGTACAAGTCTCTCATGATAAATCTGTAATAAATCCTGGCGTGTCAGTGCATTAATTTCGACTAGAATTGGTGGCATTACATTCTTCACATTAAGTTTAAATAGCCCTCCTCTTTTCTTTCGAATGCCTGTAACTTTGACTTGACCTTTAGATTTCAATCTACAGAACTCAGGTTCAGATTCGAATAAACTTTGCGGTAATCTATCCTGCGCTGCTAATAATGAGAATAAATTTTTCTGCAGTGTTGGCACGCACCACACATCGCATAAGGTTATCATTTCTTTATGATCTCCAACAATGGCCTCTAACTTTATACTACCTTTGCCAGTTGCATCCACTTTTTCACCATTTGCTGTCATTACGGTATTCTTTGAGCTAAAAACTTCAAACGTATGAAATAAATCTCTCCTGAATGTGACGTGGCTTGTGGCTCCACTGTCCAGATACCAATTATCTTTGTCAGGGTATAAGCATCTATCAACTTTCATTAGGACTGTACTATTTACATTATTTGTATCTGTGTTTGGCTTGGGAGGTCGACCATCATTCAACCACTTAGAGCATTTTCTTACCTTGTGTCCTTCTTGACCACAATAATTGCACTTAATCTTTTTATTGTAAGCCTTGTTTACTTTCTTCTGAAAAGATTTTACTGTAAGAGCTTGGTTACTCACACTTGTAGACGTAGAAGCCTGTGTATCTATGTTTCTTTCAAAGGCACAGAGTTGTGAGGTTAGTCTCTCTATAGTCCTCTCCTTTTTACTCATAAGTAGCCAACTAGATTTGAAAGTAAGGTATTCCTCTGGTAAAGTATCTAAAATCTTACATATCAGTAGTACCTCTGGTAACTCATTGTTTCCTTCTAGCTTCGTAATTTCTTTGTTCAGTTTGAACCAAATATTCTTTAGCTTTGAAAGATGTAGAGCCATATTGTCATCCAGTTGCTTCTTGTACTCAAAAAACTTTAGACAATTGTCATAAATTAGATCTTCACTATCTCCATCGAAAAGCCTTTTAAGTTCTTCCCATACTTGTTTTGATGACTCAAAACGCATTATTCTTTGCACGATTTCGTCTTTCATGTTGCTCGTTAGAATGATAAGTATCATGCTATCTAGTTCTTGAAACTTTTCTGAAGCAGTTTTGTCATCTGTATCTGTACATAAAGCTTTTTCATATCTACCTTCTAATAGATCTATAGCTTTTGGGATTTCCTTCAGTAACATAGATATTTTATACTTCCATACCAACCAATTGGTGCCATCTAGGTTTCCAATGTTAAATCTCGTGATATCTGGTTTGGTTGCCATATTCACTAATAAACACTGTTATCGTATTTTATAATAATAATAATATCGATCTTATAATCCTAAACGCTCTGCTACCATGTTGTGAGGAATTTAATCCGTGAAAATTAAAACCAATTATTTTTCCTTTTTAGACAGCTAATATATTTTGAATTGACATACATGTTTTTTTTATTTGACAATACAAAAACCATAGAGAACATTCAACCTCTAACAATTCTTACCCGTTTAAAATTTATAAAATGAAGCCACAAAAATACAGTAACTCACTTTTTTTATTAACTCAATTACAAACATACTCATCGTATCACAATTCGAACATATCCATCGTTGTAACACTTTAAAACTGTAGGGCCAACTTAAGGCTAATTTAAAATCACATTGAACTGAATATTGCAGTTTATTGACAACTTATTATTTGGTTTTAAATAACACACTTCCAGTGATCTGCAACCACAAAACGCACAGTTGGTTGGGATGGCGGGCGCCGCGCGGCGTCTTGTGTGAGGCAGAAGCCCTCCGTTGATCAAACTGATAGTGTATTCCAGAGAGTTCCATAATTATTCAATTAAATTTAAAAATATTTTGTATCACCCAGAAACGACTGTTGATCTTCTAAAACGTTGCCCTAGCAACCAATAACCAGAGAATACCTGCGTGCGCAACAAAAAATATTTTTTTTCATAATCAGAAATTTTTCAAATAGGTTGACATGAAGTATTAAGCTGACCGCACACCTGAACACGTCGTAGCAATATTTTTTTAATTCTTTGTATGAAATTAAAAGAGAAGGGAAGAGAGGTTTCGTATAAGGACGCTTCCACACGTCAGACAATCGGTAGTCCAATTGTCATTCCGATTTGAGGCCTTTAGAGCGGCTTTGTAAGACGAGTGCTTTGTTAGTAAAGAATTCAAATGAGAAGAACATTTGAATGTCTCTCAGTCCGACTTGAGGCCTTTAGAGCGGCTTTGTAAAACGACTGCTTTGGTAGTAAGGAATTCAAATGAGAAGAACATTTGAATCTCTCTCAGTCCGACTTGAGGCCTTTAGGGCGGTTTTGTAGGACGTGTGCTTTGGTAGTAAGGAATTCAAATGCGAAGAACATTTGAATCTCTCAAATCGAAAGAATTTATTCTCTTATAAAATTGAATCCACCGACTGACATCAGACCTTTTTAGCGAAATAGGCAATTTTAGAGTTTATTTCTAGGATAGGTTCGTTTAAGGGTTATTAACCAAGTCAAACGTTTTATAAAGCTATCCTGTTTTCTGCTTACAATGCTGACATTCAAGTTTTCTTCTCATTCCGACATAAAGTCGGCCGGCGATTGTATGATGCGTGTGGGCTGCCTAATGTATTGTTAATAATTATTGAAAGATAAGTTTCCTCCTTAGTGAAAATGAAAAATAGAATTTATTTTAGAAGATTTTAATGAATGACAGATTCGATTCAATGACAGTTTTTATTAATCAAAATACTCGAAATGTAAACAACATTATGAAGAGTTTATTCCTGATATTACTTAATTTTGTGAATGGAAAATGGAAAAATAATATGGTGAAATTTTAGTAGGTATTAAACACAATTTCCACCTAGTGCGCGTTACGAAAGAATTCACGTATTTCCGCAGCATATTTCAATGTTCCGGTGACGTCTACCAGCTGAAGTTCAAGGTCATCTACTTGTTAACGTTATCCAGTAATGTGGAGTATTTAGGATATTCTTACGACAAAATTATGAACAAAAAAAAGGTTCTTTTTTTGCACGGATGTGTTCTATTAGTGATTCTGATGCGAGGGAAAAAAAATAGCTAAGAAATTCAAAATCACCCGGTATACATTATTATTTTATGCTTATTCGTACAATTGTCACTTAGCCAGGGGGATGCAAATGCAGAGAGAAGCTACTACAACCATGTATTCTTGTCTTCCACGTAATGAGCCACCTATACACCTATACACATATAAACAATTATTGTAAACTTTAAGCCATGTATTCACTGAGAAACATGTTTCAGATACAACGTTTCTGGAACAACACGTAGATGTTAACAGAAACAATGTTTCAGGGTCGTCCACTTCTAAATGAGATGTGGACGGCCAAGACAAGAGTTTCAAAGTCGCCTGAGGAGGTAGTGTTGAAACATGCTAGAAACTCATACCCCCTTATCCTAACTAACCTAACTAATATTATAAATGCGAAAGTAACTCTGTCTGTCTGTCTGTTACGCTTTCCCGCTTAAACCGCTGAATCGATCGCGATGAAATTTGGCATGCATATAGCCTATGGTATGGAGAAGGACATAGGCTACTTTTTATCCCGGGAACGCGGGTGAATCCGCGCGGGTCAGTTAGTTCATAATAAAGTTATCAAACGTTGATTAGCTAAAATTCCGAAGTCTCTATCTGACAGGTGACATTTGGTGATCAAAAGAGTGAGACGGGGCACACTATTACACTGATTTAGTTAAAAAGCGATTATGAATAAGGGGGGTAGTGTTTACCGCAAAAGTTTCACATGTTTCAGAAACATATTAGTTTGTTTCAGAAACACGTAGATTATGTTTCAGAAACAGTGTTTATAAACAATTGTTTCTCAGTGAATACATGGCTTTATCGAAAGCCGGTATTCAACGAGCTACAAATATAGCACATTTTACTTATATTTTATTTAACTTTGTATAGCCCTGTGTTTAACCATTTTTTTATATAGAAATAGTACATACCTATAACTTCAATTGAACATTAGTCATATACTAATCGAGCGATTTCAAATATACATAATATTAAATATAATAATAGAAAATATGCTTTTTGCACTAACCTGGCTCCAGCAGCCAAGGAAGCCAACATAGAGTTAAGCTGCCCGTGTATATGGTGCAACGGCAACGCGTGGAGTACCACATCGTTGCACGAGTATTGCCAAGCGCTGTGTAAAGATGATATCTGCGTTTGTAACATGCTGTGTGTCCACACAACGCCTTTTGGCTTGCTTGTTGTACCTGAAATTGTTCAGAATGTAGTCAAATTAACGATTATCAGATGTTGGTATAGAATATAGCATGCATCTACCATCTAAATTACAAAAAGAAAAACAAAGTGCGAGTCGGATACACGTTGTTAATTACATTTCAATTCTAGGGTTCCATACCCGAAGGGTGCCAAATGGGACCCTGTTACTAAGACTCCGCTGTACCACCCAGCCCACTGACAGACAGACGGACGAACGTCCGTCTGTCTGTCAGTGGGCTGTATCTCAATAGGTAGACGGCTGAAATTTTCAGAGTATATGTATAAAAATGAAATAAAATTAAAAATATAAGTGGGCGCCCAAACAAGAAACGTCTTGATTTTTTTCATAGCAAAATTGAGTTAGTTAATATTGTACGGAACCCTCCGTGTGAGAGTCCGACTAGCACTACGTCAGTTTTTTAAATATTTGTTGTTATACCAGCAACAGAAATACACATTCTGTGAAAATTTACTGTGTACCTATTAGGGTTCATAAGATACAGCCCACTGACAGACGTACGGACAGCAGAGGCTTAGTAATAGGGTCCCATTGGCACCCTTTGAGTATGGAACCCTAAATATGATAAGGATATAGGTACGGCTTTCTTGACTAGTACCAATTCTGTGCTGATCACTCGTGAGCTTCAGCACTATTAAGTGGTCAAGTTATCAAGAAATATACAGGTCGGTTAACAAAAGCTGGCACGTTCAACACATTTACACGTTGCGCTTGTGTAGTGTCTGTGAATAAGCGCGCGGCGTCACGTCGCACTGCATGTGCATCATGAAAAGTATGTCCGTCTCTCTCGCGCGCTATCAAGCTTATGAGTATGAAGGAGACAGTTATTGTTTTGCTTTTGTTACTGCTCATAGAGTGGTGTTTTTTGCATTCGTCCATTAGAATGGACTGACTAATTAGAAGCAATAATGTAATAAAACATACTGTATCAAGAAGTATCTGTGTGAGTACTGTGAAGGTGCCAGCTTTCGGTAACCAGTAGAAACTTACCACTAGTATAAATTATCATTGCATCCGCATTCCCATACCAGTCGTTATCTCTACCAACATCACTGAGATTTTCCTCGTTTTTCGCTTTAAGCAACGCACTGTTAGGTTGATACAACTGTGCGGTGATCTCCTTATCTCTGCCAGTGAGTATCAGCGGTGTGTTGGCTTCTAGAGCGATTGTACGGAGAGTTGCTTCGTACTCGTGAGTACATATGACTAGGCTGCTCATGCTGTCCGTTATAAAGTATTTGAGCATCTCCGGTGGGTGGATTGGAGTCAGTGGTACGGCTGTAAAAATAATACAAACCTGGTTTAGTTAAGGGAAGAGATAGTAATTTGAAGATAACACACCTGGTTTAGGTAAGGGAAGAGATAGTAATTTGAAGATAACAAACCTGGTTTAGGTAAGGGAAGAGATAGTAATTTGAAGATAACAAACCTGGTTTAGGTAAGGGAAGAGATAGTAATTTGAAGATAACAAACCTGGGTTAGTTAAGGGAAGAGATAGTAATTTGAAGATAACAAACCTGGGTTAGTTAAGGGAAGAGATAGTAATTTAAAGATAACAATTTATTTATCTATCTTTATATATAAAATACTAACACTACACTTTGTATGCGATTGGGTGACTCCCTGGATGGTTTAGATAGGGTAGGGTAGGGTAGGGTAGCACCACAGGGTAGGGTAGCACCACGCGAACGAAGTCGCGCCAGGCAGCTAGTATCAATATAATAATGCAGAAGAGTTTATTGCTTGTTTAAACGAGCTTATCGCTGGAACTACCAGTCAGATTCAAAAAATTCTTTCATCAAAATGAAGCTACATTATTTCCAAGTATTATAGGCTACTTCCCTGGAATGTGGGTGAATCCGCGGGGAACAACTAGTTTATTATATGCCATTTTTATTTCACGTCAATATTTTGACAGACTAAACTGGTGGAAAGTAAATACTGAATAAAATAGCTCTTACCAATGTTGCCTGACATCCAAATAGCCCATTGCACTATGACATGAGACGCGTCGTTGTTGCACATATAAGCTATTGTACGCTCCGTTTCGCCCACTGGAAATACAATTGAAAAAAAAATTTAAAACTGATGGCATAGACAAATTTTTTAACTGTAATTTAAATTCAAAAACGAATCGAGTAATTTTGTACAGGGTTGACATACTTTGATTTACAAATCGTCCTGTATATTACTTTTAGCTGACTCACATCATCAATTGACAATAATCTAATCTTCTGTATTGGATAATGAAAGAGATTGCTTTGATTAGGTACTGTACATTAAGAACTTAACCATTCTTGTATCCAAATAAATATGTTACCAAGTTGAGCAGAGATCTCGGTGCATAGTGTTGATGCCGCCTGATATAGTCCAGCATACGTGTAGATACCAAAGTCATCTTGTAAAGCAACCCGTGTGGGGAAGAGTAGAGCTCGACGGAATACTGGTACGGCACCTCCTGTGAAAAATGTGAAAAAGGGTTTAAATTCAGAAATGTAAAAATATGCATATGAATAACACGGCACATTTGCTTTGCATCTTGTAATGCTTTCACCTAACTAAATTAGGATGTGAATCAATATACTATTCTATTAAAATATACTTTGAGATCTCATAAATGAAATTAATGATTTCGAATATCGGTTTTTGGGGCGTAAAATCAACCTAGCAAGGTGTCATCTCTGAGAACACGCGTTATTCCGAGTTTTTACACAGATGATAAAATCGATAATTTTACTGCAGCATGTACTAATAAGTGATAGACTAGTGGTCATAGGTCTGATAAAAAAAAATTGTGCCTGATGCATATGCCAAAATCTTCAAACCCTTTATCTAGAATTTTTATTTGATAAGAGGACCAGAAATCTATCAATGGAGTATTTGAATTCAACATCTGTCCTTTGTCATCATATTATGTTCAGGGAGATAACTACCGCCATATCAGCCGCATCAATGATACGGGACTCCAGGGCTATAGGGTGTACCTTTTTCGCTTAGACACTGTAAGCAAAAATTACAAAATTCTCCGCAGTCCGGTAGAAGAGCCCCCAACAAATTTTGATACAGAACTGATTATGTTCCCCATATGATTCATTGTCTTAAATCGTTATTCATATTACTACTACATATATGTGCAAAAACTGGCACTTGCACTATGTTTTAGGTCATTTATAAATAGCAACAAACTACAAAACAACTTTTATATAATTAGCATCAATTTAAATCAGGGAAATGATTTACTGCATGATATCATTGGACCTATTGACACTCAATTTTAACATTACATTTAGAATGTATGTACCTACAAGTCTATTCATGAATGCAATATACATGAATGAACTAGCTGTCCCCATGGATTCACTCACATTCTCAGGATAAAATATCCTATGATCTCCATACCATAGGCCATATTGGTATGCCAAATTTTGAATTTGAATTTAGTATGGATTATTATAGAAAAGTGAACTTCAGCAATTTATAAGAAGAATCTTATGGTTAAGAAGCCTATAAAGGGGCTGATAAAGTACAGATCCCCACACACTGGTACCATATATTCTACCTAATTATGGTACAATGAAATATACAATTTTATGTAATGATACTTATCTAACACATCTTTCATATTTTCATTCAACCTACTGAAATAGACTAGAGAGTCTAGGCTAAATCTCTAATGGTGCGTCCATGCTACGCGAATCGAGCCGAGGCACGATCGAACAGAATTCGTTCGTTGCTCGCGATGTCAAGTATGGACGTTTAACGAGCTTACAATGAGCGCGATGCGAATCCGTGTTCGTGAAAAAACTGACAATCGGGCGCCGGGCGAAGCGCAGTCGAGCGCGAGACGAATGGTCGTTCGAGGCTCGACTAGTGCTCACTTCGCGTAGCATGGACGCACCATTAGGTATTTCTTAGACAAGCAAGCTATGAGCTTGAAACGGTTTACTGATATTTTTTTGAGTGGGACGTTAATCTATCGCATAACAAAATATACAGCTGAAAAAACTTACCATTTCTTATATCTCTGTTGAATGTGTTCAGGAGCGCAACATTAACTTCTTCTTTGATTGCTGTGCCGGTGACTGCAGATGCAGACCTTGTAGTATACGCAGAGATCCATGGTTTTCGTAAAAGCCGGCTCAAAATGCTAGCACGACGAATACTTAATTCCATTTTTAAAGCAAATGATCAATGTTTTAATCTGGCACCAGCAGCGGAGCCAGTAAAAAGAAATAGATATTCTAATAAGAAAAGTATTCCAGTAGATGATAAGAAAATAGATAAAGGTTATTTTTGTTTGATCGAAAATGATAATGATTAATAACAGGGTTGGATTCAGACCCCCAGAAAATTATTGTCTATGGGAAATAAAATTATACTACTTGTAGAAAATTATACTACGTTTCGCTTTTCGTCCATTTTGTTATGAATTTAATATGAAAATGCATTTGGAAGGAAATTTTAGTTTTATTTTTATTGTACAAATCAACCAAATTTAGGCAAGTAGATGTTTATTTCAGCCAATCCATCAATCGGAACCTCGTCTTTGGCATTAACACGACATAACATGTCGTCAGATGGAATAAATTCAATACACATTAGGTACATTTACTTTCTTTCACAGCATCGCATTAAAGTATCAGGAGTCAATAGAGCGATTTACTACAACTACAACTACTATTACAATTTTATTTCGTATTTAAATTATTTTTAATTTATTTCAACCAATAACAGTAGTCAATTGACCTAAAGGAAAAATTATGGTATTTTCGCGTAGTATAATGGCATTACTATACTACATACTACACATCACAAAATTATGGTACAAATAGTATAATTATACTACGAAATCCAACCCTGATTAATAATGACGGATGACAGAGATGACAGATGATTAGACTTGACATGGATTGACACTTGACAACGCAATACAAGAAATTGCCAGCTGACTACAATCTTGCATAATCGTACGTAAGGGAGTTCAAAAAAGCTTCGCTTAGAAAGCGCTTAATAATACGCTTTCAACATTAAACAAAACATTCCCTCTGTTAGTTTTAAAAACATCTTAAATACTCCCCAAATGAAAAAAAAGAAAAACAATGATAATGAGTTACTCGGTCCGTTTTTTTGTCACAAGGTAGGAAGTTTTCAGGATCTCTTTCCACCTAGCATCTGGCAACGCTGCATCACTGTCAACTGTCAATGTAATGTCATTCATAAAACTACGCATAAAACAAACAACACGTCAAGAATTCAAAACAGCCCAAAATAAATTATTATTGTGAATAATTAAGTCTTATTATGATCGAAGTAACAATTAATTATTAATCCGTTATAATGGTTGTAAATGCTCCAGATTCGCCTGTACAGGCTGAAGTGATATTTGTCATAGAATCAACGGCGGCCAATGGGGCATATATCAACGAATTAAAAACAAATTATATTGTTCCCACATTAGAGTAAGTATTCATTAATTAAATTAACTGAAATAAAATAATATACTGTTAATAGTAGGTATAATTTTTATGATTTAGAAAATTTTTGTTCATGTTTTCATCTAGAAAAAAATGCTATTCCCAGTTTTTGGCTCAAAGAACCTCCAAATTGCTTATTAAGATACATGAATTCTTGTACACAGACATCAAATAATATAATTTAAATAAATAACAAATTTTATATAATACAATACAAAACTAAAGTTCTTACCATATAGTGAATACCAAAATCAAATAATATTGATGCAAGAGTTTTAAAGAGGATGTTTTTGGAAAATCACTGCACCAGAGGGATGGAGTTTTGTTCTGTGGTAGAAATCCACTATGTAAGCTTGGGTACTAGAAACTATATATACAAATAAACTAAAATGTTGTATATAAAATTAAAATTAACTAAAATCTAAATTTTAAAGAAACTAGAAAGTATTCAGATAAGGGCAGGCATACAATGGACTGTACCACAGATATAGATATAGTTAGATAACGCAAGAGCACCTATTTCGCGTGCCAGATTTAGTGCCCGACTTGAGCATAAAATGCTTAACATGGCCACTATCACACCCACATTGCATTGGTGTACTTGAATTGATTTGGTTTTTTCCATCACTAAATAGTGTTTGTTACATGATAGTAGGTTGTCAAAAAATGGCACTTTTTTTTTAGTTGGTTTTTCGTCACTAAATAGTGCTTGTGACGAAATAGTAGGTAGGTTTTAACCCGTTGGTTCTCGCGAGGGATGCACATCCTCTTATAACAATTGATGTCATTGTTATATTTTTAACGCAAGCCAAGCGATTAATACAGATCGTGATACTTGCATTATCTAACTATATCTATATCTGTGGCCTGTACTCAGCCTTAAGCTATCACTGCAGGCCACAGCTTTAAGAAAATCTTTCATCACTTTTTTTTATATTATGATGTCTGCAAATGCACATACAGGCTGCGTGGTGATAAGCGGTGACCATAGCCATTTGGTCGCTTGCAAAACCCAGGGCATCACTCACATGTTACTGACCTTTCCCACATCCCAATGAGCTGCGTCGCCCTGACTCATGCGTGAGGACACAACTATAAGTTATTTCGCTGTGATATTCTGTAAGGTGGTTTTACTTCCACAGTTGAGCTTCTCATTGAGTTACCTGTCTTTGAAAATGTCTTGACTTTATGTATACTCTATTTCCAGATATTTCCATGGAGGTGCATTGGAAGAAGGTGGTGGCAGTGGATCAGTTTACAGCATAGTAGCATACAGATCAGCTGATTGCCACCCCGGTTTGCCTGTATCCACTTATGGTCCCTTCACATGCCCACAGAATGTTATGGAAACTGTTGATAAAATACAGTTAGTATGATTATATTATGCAGTAAGATGAGATTCTGTATAATATTGCACTATATTATTATATTTGCTTGATTACACTTGCTTGTTTATATAAAGAATAATAAGGGATTGTTTTCTTAAGGCTTTAACTATACTATACCTAAAATTATAATAGTGTCACTGAAGTTTTAGAAAAATGTTCTTAATCTTTTGGGTTCATTTTTGTGTGATGAAGATTTAATGTCGTTTCCACTAGATCTCCGAGTAACGAGGGGTATCCCACAGGGATCCATCCTTGAACCTTTTCCTTTTCTCATTTACATGAATGGCTTATCTTAGTTATTTTCATTAGTACATGTTTTCTTGTTAGAATCCAAACTTAATGGCAGCTGTGAAGTGCGCTGCGAGCCGGCTTTGTGCAGGTACAGTCATTTCGAATGTACTGCATATCTTCGTTTTCGCTACTGCGCAGCGTTCCGCGCCTAATATCACAGCCGCCAATAAGTTTGACTCAGTCTGTGCCATGTTACAAAATATAAATGTTTTTGATTTCATTTATTTTAAATTTTTAATTATAAAAAAATTCCAGATACATAGGCGGCCATGCAGAGAATCGGGCGTGCGTGACAGAAGCGCTTGCGACAGCACTGGCGTGCTTCGACGAGCTCGGACGTACTGATATCCCATTACATGTGCTGTTGCTGTGCTGCTCTCCACCATATTCTGCTTATGCTGGGGGATTGGTACCACCTGGTGAGTTAAAGTTTGCTTGAACACGATGTGAAAGGGTTTTTGTTCACTGTTTGATAATATTTTAGGGACTTCAAAACTTTTTAAGTGCTCAGAATGGAATTGAATAAATAAAAATGGCCCTATTTATAATACAAATTACAGTGGATAATAATAATAACATAGCGAGATACACGACGAGTGAGCGAGATAAAAATGTATCTGTCGCTCTGTCTTCTGTGGCGTTGTCGTCTCGGACGCACAGTCGCTGTGCCTGTGCATAAAACTAGCGCAGTCGCCGACTTGTACGCAAGTATTGCACAGGGCTTGTTTAGGCCAAAATACCTATAATAATATTTATAGTAGAAACCTACTCATATTGAGTATCAATGACGAGCCTCTGCTTCCCGATTCCTCTCCTTTTCCCACATCATATGTGTGAGCGAGAAAAGAACTTCGGGAATCTTCTACATACTTCGGTGACGTATCGCTGAACGCGTGTGTGTGAGTAAACGTAACGCGCGCGTCTCGCAATCCCGCAAGATTCAGTACGAAATACACTACAGTTCGAAACGCATGTGAAATTTGTGATTTGATAGTGCTCATAATCATTGGATTGCCATAGGAGTTCCTGGTAAGTCCTTACCTTTATCCTAGGAGGCTCCTCGTTTTCCATATTAATATTTTTACGCAAAAACCCATCATTTTTTCTGGTACGCCTTCGAGCGGATTCATTTTGAGTCAGCCATTACAGCAATTTAATTTCATATCAAATCACGTATAATTTCCCGCTTTCTATAGGTTTTATGCCTCTAAATAGGTATATACCTCATAATACGCAAGTCTTATACCTCATAAATAGGTTTTAGACTATATAAATACGATATTTCGTACTCCCGCCATTTTTACCACGCCAATCGTGATAAAAAGTAGTTAGGTATTCAATACCGCCGCCGCTCCTTCATATTTTTAGGACTTAGATTTTATAGGTACCGATTCGTATCTTATTATACGAAATCATATGGTGTACTAATAACCGCAATACGTACTTACTATTTGTACTATTACTACGCATATAATTGCATTCTATGAGCCTTGTCTGTCGACTTGAAATAAACTTTCATATATATAGGTAGGTGCCTAAACTGTTGGATATACCTACCTACTTACCTACGTCATTTTACTTTAATTAGGTAATTTTGCAATTTATTATTACGCAATCTTTCACAATGGAAGCTATTGAAACTAAAATTAAAATATTGGAAGCTAAAAATGAAGCTATTTTTGAACAATTATCGTTCTTATATGATTCTTCTAAGAATGTTTCCACATCCGCGAGTGCAGACCTTCGTTCCTCAGAGACATTCATGGCGGACACTGAAATTATTAGTACAATTCGTCATGAATTTAGTGCCAATTTAGATACAATTAACGCGTTAAATATGCAACTTGATCCAGAATATAAGATTGATTATAAAAAAATGATTTCCTTTGATACAGTGTACACCCGAATAGAAAGGATTCGTTCTCTTATCGTCAGTAAGACAAATACTACGTCGAATGTGTCTGCGCAGAATACTATTCCGTCCCAATATAAAGGTCGTATCAAACTACCACCAATTCAAATTCCATCATTTGATGGAAAAATAGAAAATTGGCCCGTCTTCTTTGAATCTTTTAAATCTAATATACATTCAAATCCTGATCTTTCGAATTCTCAAAGAGTACAATATCTTGTAGGTAAATTAACAGGAAATGCTTTAAAAATCACGGCAGGTATTATACCGTCCGGTGATAATTATAATTCTATTTGGGACAGCTTAGTTCAAAAATATCAAGATAAAAGAGCATTAGGCTCACACTACATGTCTAATTTATTCAATATTAAACCCGCATTAAATAATTCCGCGTCTTTAAATACGTTCATTGAAACTTTCCACGCTTCTGTATCTGCTTTGGAACAGTTAGGTATTGAAGATATGAAAGATTTTATCTTACTTTCTTTAGCTTTAAAGAAGTTAGATCCCGCAACCGCTAATTCCTTTGAAATGTTTATGAGGAATAAAGAAATTCCTTCTTATAAGGATTTTGTTGATTTTATTAAATCGCAAGTAAAAATATTAGACCGCACTTCTACGCCAATTGCTGGCTCCGCGCGAACCGCCCCAGTCGGTAGCAACCTTAATAATCCGCCCGCTTCTCGGTCTCAACCGCGTAATTCACATACAGTCCACCATGCTTTCCTTGCACGCGATAATAATAATAAA
The DNA here is from genome assembly GCA_951394255.1 of Polyploca ridens. Classification (NCBI taxonomy): domain Eukaryota; kingdom Metazoa; phylum Arthropoda; class Insecta; order Lepidoptera; family Drepanidae; genus Polyploca; species Polyploca ridens. The sequence continues at coordinate 7,970,510 of OX596265.1, read as the reverse complement.
AGCACTTGCTTATTTTGTAATAAATCTGATCACTATCAGATTTTTAATTGTTCATCTTTTAAAGCACTTAATACTAAAGATCGTTTAGATTTTGTTAAATCTAAAAAAGGCTGTGTAAACTGCCTCAGCCTTACGCATACTGCTTCTCAGTGTAAGTCGTCGTATAGTTGTAAAACTTGTAATAAACACCATCATTCTCTTTTGCATTTGGATAGTAATTCACAATCGCAACAAATAGTTTCCGACTCGCGTCCCTCTCACTCGACGCGTCTTGATAAGAGCGATAACCGCATCGCGCCGTCTCCACACGCGCAGGACGCGCAGCTTTGCGCGCAGACGTCCGCCGCCGCCAGCGCCGCGCCGCGACCGCTCCCGTGCGCAGCCTCGCCCGCGCATCCGACCGCGTCTCCTTCTAACGCTACGGACGCTCCTCAACCGGTGTCGCTATGCACCCGAGCGCGAGTTGATAAGAATAATGATAACGAACGCGATTCTTTTAATAAATTAAATCCTTCCCATACTACTGTACTTTTATCAACCGCTCAAGTTTATGCGTCTAATAAGGACAATAAATATATTTCAGTTAGATGTTTAATAGATAACGCGTCTCAAAACAACATAATTACAACTGCCTGTTGTAAACAACTAAATTTAAATATAATACCGCTTAGCAATTCTTTTATAAAGGGTGTAGGATCCACTTCGCGTCCTATTCACGGCTACGTTCAACTTAAAATAACCGCGAAAAATAAAAAATATTTTTATAATATTACCGCTCTTGTCGTTGATTGCATTACTGACAGGTTACCGACTAAATATGTTGAGACTTCTATGGTGCAACATTTAGGTAACTTACCGCTCGCTGACCCTCTGTGGCACATCCCCGGAGAGGTCGAAGTAGTTCTCGGGGCACAATTGTTCCCATTTTTATTGTTAGGTCAAAAAATTATTGCACCACCCGCTCCTTCTGCCCTTGAAACCGTGTTCGGTTATATTCTTATGGGTGACGTTCCCGCTAACTCTAATATTAATAAAAATGCATCCACTTATTTTAATACCGCAACTTTTTTCATTTCTGGTCCCAATGACCTTACTATGTCTTTAGATGATTCCCTACTTAAGTTTTGGGAGCTCGAAGAAATTCCCGCGCAAAAATTTATGAGCTCGGCCGAAAAGGAGTGTGAACAGCTGTTCTCTCGTAACTTCTCACGGGACTCCGCAGGCAGATATTGCACCGCGTTACCTTTTCGTGAGGATCCTGACGTGTTAGGTGATTCCCGTTCCGTTGCTCACCGCCGTTTACTTGCTTTGGAGCGTACCAAGCTACGCGATCCACAGCTACGCGCTAGTTATAATGAGACTTATAGTGCTCGAACCGCTATTGATAATATATTCGCATTCTCCGATTCTAAAATTACTCTGTCATGGATACATTCATCTCCACATAGATGGAATGTTTTCGTTAGTAACCGCATTGCTAAATGTCAAGAAAATCTTGACCCAAAACATTTCTACCACGTTAGTGGTATAGAAAATCCTAGCGACTGTCTCTCTAGAGGTATTTTACCTGAGCAGCTAGTGTCACATCACTTATGGTGGCACGGCCCGAAATGGTTAAAAGATCCAGTTTCAGAATGGCCTATCACTCCATTCAGTCCCGAATGCTGTGAGGACCTACCTGAATTTAATAGTAAAACGCTTGTTACTTGTACCGCGTCCGCTTCTGTTGAGCCTAATTTAATTTACGAGCTTGCTCTGAAATACTCATCATGGAATAAAATATTACGCATAATAGTATACATACTTAGATTTTCTCGCATAATTTCTCGTGATCAAGGTCACAGCCGCATCACAGCTTCTGAGCTAAATAAAGCTGAAGTATATTTAATACGCTCTGTACAACAAGTTCATTTTCAAAATTTATTTAATAATATTCAAAAAGTTAAATCATCTTCCCCTCTTAAAAAACTTGACCTCTTTATAGATCAAGATAAAATTATTAGAATCGGAGGTAGACTTTCAAATGCAAATCTTCCGTATGAAGCTCAGCATCCCGCTCTTTTACCTAAACATGACCACGTTACTCATCTTATTATAGACTATTTTCACCGTGCTCATTGCCATACTGGTGCCAATCTTCTGAGCTCACTGTTGCGCCAGAAATATTGGATACTGTCCGCTAGAAGTGTCATTAGACACAGAGTACATTCATGTAACTTTTGTTTTAAAAATTCCCCTTCATTTCTCAGCCCAAAAATGGCTGATTTACCCTCTTGCCGCGTTCAGGAGACCAAAGCGTTTGTGCATACGGGCGTTGACTATGCTGGACCCATTAAAGTAACATTATGTAGACGCAGAGGTCAAAAGAGCCAAAAGGCATATATTTGTTTGTTTATATGCTTAGTAACCAAAGCTGTACACATCGAATTGGCAACTGATGTGTCATCAGATACTTTTATTTCCGCTTTTAAGCGATTAATTTCCCGTCGAGGACCTGTTTCTTTTCTTTACTCCGATAACGGAACTAACTTTGTCGGAGCTAAAGCTCAATTACAAGAACTACTTACCGATCAGTACCGCATTGAATGGAAAATGATTCCACCCCGCGCCCCACATTTCGGAGGATTGTGGGAATCTAATATAAAATCGATTAAAACTCATTTATACCGTGTTATCGGTTCGCAGCTCCTCACATATGAAGAGCTCCTCACTGTTCTTACCCAAATTGAAACAGTCTTAAATTCTGGACCGCTTTGCATTTTATCTGAGGATCCCTACCCGGAGCCTCTTACTCCCGCTCACTTTATAATGACTTCACCATTGACTTCATTGCCGCTTCAGAATGTGTCCGAGGAAACCATATCTTTACGTTGTCGGAAACAATTATTAGATCAGATGGTGTGTAGCTATTGGAAAAGATGGCGTATAGAATATTTACATAATCTTCAAGTTAGACAGAAATGGCTCATTGATAAAGATAACATTAAGATTGGTACTGTGGTTCTTATACATCAAGATGATATTCCCCCTTTACGTTGGCCGTTGGGCATAATATCACAAGTATATCCTGGCAAGGATGGAAATATCCGCGTCGCTTTAGTAAAAACTTCAAATGGATCATTCAAAAGACCCATTGTCAAGTTATGTCCATTACCCTCACAATAAAAATTAATCATACCGCATCTTATATCATGGACGAATAGATAAGGACGAGCAAGCCCATACAAAAAAGCGTAGCACCGTTGCTTAGTTCTCGTAGGCTATGTAGATGTCACTACGGGTAGTGAATCCACGATTTTTAAACGATTTAAAAGTGAAAACGCATTCTGAAGAAAACCTTATCATTGAATCTCATTTGCGATCTTAATAACGCAAAGACAACCGTTAGATGGCGTTGTAATATTAGACAGTACGTATATAGTAGATAGTAGTAATTAGAAAATAAATACAAAATAATAATGCTAATAATCAAAAACTAATTATGTGTTAACATTAAAAAAAATACTATTATTTTAGTTAGACTTTCAATTGGTCCTAGCTTTTAAACGCTCAACGACTTGATGCGGTAGCCGAATTTGTAAGCTTGCGCAAGAGCCGGCAAGAGCTAACAGCGCGAACACGAAATAACCTAGGTAGGTAGGTATGTCTTCGAACGCAAAAATGATTTCATGTCAAAACTATTTTCAAATACCGTTATTGAACGAATTTCAAAAGAATATTGTTAATTTTAAATAGATTGTGTCTAAATCGTTTTTCTTTTATTAAGTATATCCATTATACATGAAAAAAAACGATAAAAACGAATACCTACACGGAGGATCGAACCTCGGACTCGGACATCTAAATAGATGATGCGAGCACAGACGCGAGTTAGGTAGGTACTTCGCGTGACAAAATCTGTGCAGAAATGGGCACAATGTTTTTCTTTTGAAACTGTTTCGCGCGGACAGGGAACTCGCATAAGGCTGCATGTCCACCAGAGATGAGGACCGGCGGCGCGTGGAGTCGCCAATGACCTGGGGTGTGACCTTGCTTCCCGCTCCGCCATCCAAACCCCTACCCTCGCACTAAAACAACGCACGCGCTTGCGTTGCTGTGGTTATTATAGCACGATAATGTAAGTAGGGTAAACAGGATAGTTATCGGCACTTAATCATCACACCTATCATTATATTATTTTTATGATATAAGAATGGAATAAAAGCTGTTACTTGTAGTCTAATTCAATTGCACAATTTTGGAGGCCGTATAATTCTAATCAATATGATTTATTTATTTATTTATTTTATCATCATGGAAACAACAGCACTTAAAATTAAAGGTACAGTTTGAAACATACTTTTAAAACATTGCCAATTACAGTTTCATTCTTTTTAAACTATACAAATAAGTTTTGATATAATAACGAAAAGCAAAAGTGAAAATAAACCAAACCTACACGCATATATGATAGGAGCACCTACACGCTACATAAGGACACGTAAGACCCGGTGGATTGAGAGAGTAAAAAAAAATACAGGATAATTTCCGACTCATCAATATCGACCATGGTGGCAACAGAATTATAAATTATTTCTATACCTATGAATGTTTTTATCAACATTTCTTTGATAGCAGCGGCTTTGTCGGTTTTGGGAGTCCAAATGGCTCTCTCGCATAACCACTCCATGGTTTATGTTTAATATTTTTAACATCAAGATAAATTGTATCTGTAAGTTCCGCATAACTCATCTGGTATTTGAATCAGCCCATCTATTTTTGGAAAGTTTCCGTTTCCGATTCGAAAAAGAATATCTGAAAATTTACCGGCAGAAACATACATGCATTGATTGTTCGATCAGCCGTTAGGGGTCTATGTATGTGGAGGTAAATTATTTTTTTATTTCCCGAACTGTTGAAAAAGCGGTGTAGTATCGTTTTTTGTGTGGTGTCGTGGTCGGGATTATTTGTCTTAAATTACGCTATGAGATCTATCCACAAGTTCCTCAACCATTTCCTGACCACTGAGATATTTGCTCGTGGCAGACAGATAGACAGACCGAAATACGGGCGGAGATCTTTCCATAAATTTCTCAATAATTTCCAGACAGCTAAGATATTTCTTAAGACCTGTCAGTCTGAGGAGAGACTTTAGCTCCTTATGTGTGTTCTACCGCTTGTACAAAGTACAGTTAATAATTTACTGAAAATTCTTATAGGTGATGTAACTGCCTTTCAAATGAATCCTTTTCAGTATCTTTACGGCATTTAGAGGCAAAGCAATCGCATTTTTTCTGCACAGCTATCTAAATAAAAATAAGAAAATTAAAATTGCGGCCATTCCAACAGGAGAGGGTATGGACATTATTTGAAGATGGTTTTGTCGATACATTTTGTTGTATTACACTACACGCCATTAAAATATCGTTATTCCGAGACCAAACACAGTATATACATTTGTCCAACATGTATAGTTGGACCGCGGTACCCAGGCACGACGACCCAGCCTGGCGGAAGATTTTCCCTTTTTAATGAAGATGTCATTTTTAACCTTGCACATCCATATTGGTGATCCCGACGTATTGGATGGGAAAATTCACAACCCTCCAATCACAGAACATGCAGTAGCACTTCTGAGCAGCTACCAAGCTCATCACTCCCCACCGACAAGCAGTCACACAGCAATCCAGCTTCGCCTTAACCAGTTCCAACGCAGCCGATTCACTGTGCTTCCTGGTCCTGCAAGGCACACATCTGCGACAGCACTCATCGCCCGCACTGTCCACCGCAGCATACGTCTGCATCTCTTCGACTGGCTCACCCTCGCCGGAGTGGCAGTCTCGGCACTACGTGGACTCCCATGGCTCAACCCGTCACAGCACCGACGCAACAGAATACTGCTCAGCCTCGACATGCTACAGACTTCCTAGAAGCACAGGCACTTGCAAGCTATACACAATGACGCAACAATAGACCGACCTCTGGTCTAGGAAGGGAGTAATGTAGCAACCACCTACATAATGGAGTTCACACGTCGATAGATAGATGCAGCTCCAACATCCTGCATCGCGCTTACGAAGTTTTCTCGGCGATATGCATATATAATCATATCAACCTAGGGATGTCCACTGCTGAACATAGGCCTCCCTTCCATTAACTTCCACTTCGAACGGTTTTGGGCCACTTGCATCCAGCGGTGCCCAGCGATTTTGACCAGATCGTCGGTCCACCTGGTGGGAGGTCGTCCCGCTCGGCGCATTCCAGTACGTGGTCGCCATTCGAGAACCTTCATTCCCCATCGGCTATCGGTTCTTCGAGCCGTGGCCGGCCCATTGCCGCTTCAGCTTACTAACTCTACGAGCTATATCGGTAGTTTTCGTTCTCCCCTTATTCGGACCCTGTCACGTAGAGAGATTCTGAGCATAGCTCGTTCCATAGCGCGCTGAGTGACTCTGAGCTTATTTATTCGGCCAGCAGTAAAAGACCACGTCTCTGTTCCATATGTAATCACTGGTAACACGCACTTGAAGACCTTTGTCTTCAGACTCTGAGGTATTTTAGACGTGAAGATGTGCCGGAGCTTCCCGAACGCTGTCCAGCCAAGTTGGATTCTTCGATTGACCTCTTTGTCGAAGTTGGACCTACCTAGTTGGACAATTTATCTTAGGTAAACATACTCGTCTACAACTTCGAGAACAGTGCTCCCAACAATCATCGGCATTGGCGGAATATGAACATTAGACATAATTTTTGTCTTGTCCATATTTATTTTGAGGCCTACCTGTTGGGAACTCTGTTGAGATCATTGAGCATGATGTTCAAAGCTTCCAGCGATTCCGCCATTATGACTATAGCATTGGCAAATCGAAGGTGAGTGATGTGTTCGCCATTGAAGTTGATGCCATATCCCAGTGGCGTGCATTGGTTTTCAGAGGAGGTAGGCAATCAAGTACTAGGAGAGTTTTATTGTATATTATCGGTGGAATTTTATCCAATAAAGATCAATCCACGTGCACTAGTGAAATGAAATGAATTATGTGTATCGTGATTTTACAAGTTGTCTCAAAAACTTCGTGAAAAGTTTTAGTACAGTGACCACCATTTTACTAAAACACGACTGGCGGTGACTGATAATGCGGACTATGTAAAAGTTAATGTGCGGACTATATGAAAGTGATATTATAAATAAAATGTATGCGACTGAAGGACTTTGTGTCCATGGTCATGAACAAATATTTAAAAAAAAAGCCAAACTAGGGTTTCCAGCCTCGGTTGAATCGATCGATTTTTTAATCAATATTCGATCTTTTAAATCGTCTTTGGAGATCTTAAGATCGCCACGAAATTAAAAGATCGGAAATCGATTTTAACGAGACCATAATATTCCATTTCGAATTTTCGAATCGATTATTTTTTGCAGTATTATGTTAAATATTAAAGATTTTTTGAATAAATTAGCACAAGTTACTCTCTTTCTCTCTCATCAATGCCGAAATCGATGGGAAGGCGCCTAAATCGTTGTTTTTCTAAAAATCTCGACAGTGTAAGTTTAATCGAATAACGATATTCGTTTAATTATTATTAGTGACCTAATAAACAGTGCATTTAAAAAAATATATTTTATATCGTAATATAATATAAAATATAAATATTGATTTTCTAAGGATCGACCTTGTATACATTTTTTTTAATCAATATCAGTCACTTCGATTTGAATCTATCGATAATAAATTTTGTCAAAGTACGGTAACCCTATGCAATGCCAGCCAAATCATAAACAAAACAATACAAATAAATAGCGAAGTTATATTTGAGTTGCTCTAACGTTGGTAAACTGTAGTTTTTTTAATTTGGCTGGGTTACTAGTGTCACAACAGAGTAGGTATGGTTACTTTTGGTCCATAAATCGCGAATGTCAAATGTCAGTGTGCTACGCATAGTATAAACGTGATTTATGCTTTCGTCGTATTATCCTAAAGAAGTGTGTGTGCGTGTATGCATATGCCGAAATCGTTTTAGTGTGCGTGAATTTGTTACACGAACTCGCGAGGGCCTGCGCGGCAAAGTTTGAAATTTTGTATTGAATGTTAGGTTAGAATTTTTATTTAAAATGATTATGTAGTTTAATTGAACCAATATATCATATTATTGAATCTTATGAGGTAAGCATTGCTTATTTGCCTATATGGAATGCACGCCACTGCCATATCCCTTCCAGTCCAAGAGCTTGAATACATCCTCCATTACAGTGGTGAAGAGTTTCGGGTTTTTTTTTTTTTATACCACTAAGGTGGCAAACAAGCATACGGCCCGCCTGATGGTAAGCAGTTACCGTAGCCTATTGATGCTTGCAACACCAGGGGCATCACTCGCGCGTTGCCGACCCTGAAGAAATCTCTTCACACCCTTTTTTAAGAACCCCATGCTGTACTCCAATGGGAAAAACACGGCGGGGAGTCACCCTTCTGCAACTGGATTGGTACCGTACTCACCTCCTGGACTCAGATCGACATGGTGGCTTTGCTGTACAAACACTTCAACACTTCGATATAGCGATAGTCGATTTGGCATCGCTGTAGACTCTGTAACACCGCCCATGTCTCGACTGAATCGAAGGCTTTCTCATAGTCCACATACGCCAGGCATAATGGCCGATTATACTCCTCAGTCTTCTGTATAATCTGGCGGAGTGTATGTATGTGGTCTATGGTACTAAAGCCTTTACGGAAACCGGCTTGTTCGGCCGGCTGGAAGTCGTCAAACCTACGAGCGAGACGATTCGTAATGACTCTCAAAAACAGATTATAAACGTGGATTAGGAGGGATATCGGGCGGTAGTTCTTCAATAGAGCCTTATCGCCTTTCTTAAAGAAGAGCACCACCATGCTTCCACTCCATACCTTTGGCGTTGTACCTTCGTGTATGACGGAATAAAATAGCTTCTGAAGGACTACAAGTACCGGTTTACCACCCGCTTTCTAAAGCTCTGTTGTAATTCCGTCTTCACCCGCCGCCTTGTTGTTTTTAAGCTGTTTCAGAGCCATTCTAATCTCGTACAGGCTGACGTCCGGGATATCTTCGGTGTAATATCGGGTCAACTTGGCTCTTGCGTCACTGACCGGTAATGTATTTGGTTTCGGTGACGAGGTGTACAGCTGTCCATAGAACTTCTCGATCTCTGGCTTTGACGTAATGATGTTGCCGGTATCGGTCTTCAGCTTGGTCAGTTAGCTTTGACCAATAGTCCTGTTTTATTTCCTCTTCAATAAATAATAATAATAATAATAATAATAAATCTTTATTTATCAAAATACATGGACATAAAAACTTATGAGCGCTTAAATGACTTATTAAAGAGGCGTATATCGTGTCACATTGCGTTTGAGATCTGTCTATTTAGCTGCCGATATTCGGCTGTATCAGCTGAAGACTGCAAACTCATTTCACGTCGTCGCTTCATGAATTTGAAAGTTTCATCTGAGAGTTTTTGGGTTCTATTCGTACGGCGGGTTATATGTTTTTAAATAATTGTGTATATGGATTTTATATCTGAAATAAATGTATTATTATTATTAAAGAATTTAGATCCTACCGCATGGACAGTTTCCACGAGCCTGTTGTTTGTATCGTCCGCTGTCAGGCAATCATCCAGGCATTGAAAGCGATTCTGAAGTTCGAGCTGAAAGCTTTCAGGGTCCTGGATATAGGCAGTTTGGAGTTGGAGCGTAGACTTTACCAGACATCTCCACCTGGATGTTCAGGTTCAGTGTGCCTCTTACTAATTGGTAGTCGCTGCCGGTCTTAACCCTGTTGATCACAGAAACAACACTGAAGATCACTTTGTCGTCAAGATAAAGTATATCTCGTTTTTGGTGGATCCATCGGGGCAGGTTCATTACCTGTGTGACCGCTTTTTGAAAAAGGAGTTCATCATAAAGAGTCCCTCCAACTCTATGAAGTCAGCCAACCGTTGGCTCCTAGGATTCCTCTGCCCAATTCCAAACTGCCCTCAGCTCATCGTCATTTCTTATGCCTAGCTTCGCGTTAAATTCCCCCATCAATACCATATAGTGAGTTTTAGAAGCATGTATGGCTCGTGAGATATCATTGTATGACAATGTCTCTATCTCGTCATCTGGGTGTGATGAGGTCGAAGCATATACCTGGATGACCTTCAGCGAATACCGTTTGGTAATACTGAGTATCAGGTATGCGACTCTCGGTGAGACACTCTCTATCCTCACTATATTTTTGATGAGGGGCTTGCGGACATTAAACCCGACACAACCCTGTGACAGACAGGTGATCACCCTCCCGGTAGAAGAACAGGTTGCCGGATTTAAGGATTATCGTGTGCTCCCCCTCTTCGGACTTCTGATAAACCCATTATATCCTATCGCAACCTGTCCACTTCTTCCTCCAGCTCAATGAGCTTCTCGTCGGTCCTCAGAGTCCGTACATTGTATGTTACCAGGTCAAGTCGTCGTTGCTGGTAGTCGGATCTCTGCCGAAGACTCTTAGCACCCTCTGCCCCGCCGTTACCGTGATCGCTACCGTAGCCCGGGGACTAGGGGCCGTGACTGTGTGTTGTGTACCATATTAAGGGGTTTTGCCGTAATCACCACGCTTGGCAGGCGGGTTGGTGATCGCAGTGGTGATGACGTTACTCAGGTAGACGCTGCTTTCCGTCCCCTGGTGTATTCCCTTAGTCGCCTTTTACGACACTCAGGATTTTGAAGGGTTGGCCCTATTCTATGCCGGGAGCCACACGGCCACATGTATATATAGAACTGTCCAACATGTACAGTTGAACCGCGATGCTTAAAGAAAGAGTCCCGTGTATCCAGACTCTTCTGGCTCATTGAGTTCATGGTTAACAGTAGGCCCCTGACTTATGTACCGCTTGACCATGTAAACAATTTACCCCTAATACCGACTTTCTTCTGACTAAGTCACTTGGACAGTTTTCTGAGCACAACTTCTATGACGAGGCTAGCAAGATACAGGTGCTGGCTGACTTAATGTGGTGGAGATGGGTTAACCTGCCGACACTAACACGACATGACAAGTGGTTTAGAGTAAAAGAACCCCTTGCTGAAGGGGATCTGGTGATAATTGCTGAATACCAGATGCCACGTAACATGTGGTTTGGTTACGTGGTATTGTTTGCAAAACGTACCCTGGTAGTGTCACCGGGTCAGGTGCGGGTTGTGGATGTTATGACAGGACCTGATGTGACTGGACAGCGACGACTCTACAGATGACTTGCGACAAAGCTGTGCAAGTCAGACGTCTGCCGCTCCTCATCTTAAGTATTTATTTATTTTATTTTTACGATTTGAACACCATGATAGGGTTTGATAGGACGACGTTTTATATCGACATTTTTTTTCCAAAAATATTAATTGTTTACTTTCAAGACAAGCAGGTTTGATTTCACCGCAATTTCGATTATAATACATTTAAACTTGCAATTGTGATTCACTAAAAAGAACACAAGAAAATATACTATCTTTCATTTTATTTTTACCACTCCGAATTCTGGGTTGGAACTCAGTCGTGACCTAATCTTCACATTTTTTTTTTCAAGTTTTGGGAATATGGTAGAAATGTAGCAGCACACCAGCCGGGCTATTGCGTATCTTTGGTGGTAACCATAACGAACACCATTTATTGATTTTATCCAATGACGTGCGTGGCATGACGATGACCATTCGTGAGCCCTGATTGGATGAAATTCATAAATGGTGTTTTTTTTTTTTTTTTTTTTTTTTTTATACCACTTAGGTGGCAAACGAGCATACGGCCCGCCTGATGGTAAGCAGTTACCGTAGCCTATGGACGCTTGCAACACCAGGGGTATCACTCGCGCGTTGCCGACCCTAAAATTTTGTTACAATTACCACCAAAGTTACGCGGTAGAACCCCAGGATCCTCCGAAACCAGTCAATTTTGAAAGATTAGGTATAGTTTAGAGTAGTGTTTATTATTATTATTATTTTAGTATACTTAATTTAGTTGTTTACAGGTGAAAATAATTTGGCGGTTAGATCATTTTTGATCCAAATAAAATTCAACTTTTTCAATAAAAAAAAACAGCAAACATTTTAAAGTTTAAACCATCCAAATGAATGACTGCTAGGGCTAAGTTCGATTTCGTCGGTAGGTTTGGTGAGAGGCTGACTGGCCTTCCCTCTGGAAGTCACGCTTTCTGGTCTCTTGCCAAAGCTGCTGAAGGAAACTTTTGCCAGTCGTCCTTGCCACCACTCCGTAAGCCGGACGGAAACTTGGCCCATAGTGCAAAGGAGAAAGCTGACCTTTTGGGCTCTCTCTTTGCCTCGAACTCGACTTTGGATGACAGGGGCGCCACACCGCCTACCATCGCGTAGTGTGCTAGCTCCATGCCGGAGATAAGCATTACCCAACGGGAGGTCCGGCGGGAACTGCTTTCTCTGGACATCCATAAGTCAAGTGGGCCAGACGGCATACCGGCAGTGGTTCTGAAGCGGTGTGCTCCTGAATTGTGTCTAGTATTGATGCGTCTTTTCGCACTTTCCTACACCAAAAAGGAAGTCCCGTCTTCGTGGAAGACTGCCCACGTGCACCCAAAAAGGGCGACAGATCAGACCCGACGAACTGGAACAGGCCTATCGCCATCACCTCCCTTCTCTCAAAAGTCATGGAGCGTGTGATCAACACGCAGCTTTTGAGATACCTGGAGGATCACGAGTTGTTGAGCGACCGACAATATGGCTTCCGCCACAGTCGCTCAACTGGTGACCTACTTGTGTATCTCACGCACCGTTGGCCCCTTAGTCTGAAGAGAGACTTTGCCTCCTTATGTGTGTTCTACCGCTTGTATAACGGAGAGTGTTCTAAAGAATTGTTCGACTTGATGCCCACAGCTACTTTCCACCATCGCAACTCTCGCCATCGACGGGGAGTTCATCCTCACATATTGAAACCAGAATTGTTTCGAATTGCGCGGGCTCAGATTGTGGAATGAGCTCCCCGCCGTGGTTTTCCCATTGGAGTACATCATGGGGTTCTTCAAAAAGAGTGTGAAGAGATTTCTTTAGGGTCAGCAACGCGCGAGTGATGCCCCTGGTGTTGCAAGCGTCCATAGGCTACGGTAACTGCTTACCATCAGGCGGGCCGTATGCTTGTTTGCCACCTTAGTGGTATAAAAAAAAAAACCAAATCGCATAAGCCGTTACCGAGTAATCGGTGAACGTACATAAATAAAAATTACAAACGCATCGACTATATACAGGGTGTAAGGGACATCGCCGCACAAACGGATACCATGGGTCCAGGACATGATTCTGGACTCCCCCATGTTGGAATTTTTCGTCGGTTTTTCCCAAATTAAAAAAAAAAAAAAAAGTTTTTTTTACTTTAGACTGTTCATAATCGTTATTCTTACCTAACCCAAAGAGATTTAAAATAAATAAGTTATTAATTCATTACTTTCACTAAAAGTAGCAATGTAAATAAAACTAGAAACGGTGTCTTATGGCGATATTCGCCTGCAGTCAGCGACATACTACGTAGGCACAACGTTATCGCGCGTTTAAATCGCGGTGTTCACAATACATTAAGCGCTCGAAAATGACAATTTCTATAACCGATCATTAGCGAGGTGAATGCCTTTCACAATTTGATTAGTGGCATTAGGTGTAGCCTTTTCGCGAAGTTTGCGTTACCATGCAAAATACACCCTGTATATATATGAAAAAAGGAGGAGGTTCTCCTCCTTTTTTTAAATCGGTTAGTAAAACTACATTTCCAAGAGTAATGTTACTACCTAGGTATAAAAATTGTAAGTCCACTAAGTGGTCGTGAACTGGTATAATCACCCTACGTAAGATGATTAAATAAAACCAAATTATGGATAAAAATCTCTAATAAATTATAATATATTTTTTTAATATACAAATGACCAAAACAATTTTTTTTCTTAATGATTAGTACCTATTCATTGGGTACATAATGTGGGCTGCGTTTCTAAGACGAATAAAAAGTCACGGTGTATTTAGTAGTTGTGTTTACGGTTGGGTTTGGTCCCGGGAATAAACCCAACTTCGAGTAAATTTCCAATTTGGTGGGAAAAACCCGGGAATTTTCCCATTGGCTGGGAAAATACTCAAATGGTCACAGTTACTAGATTTTGCGTAGGTATAGCGAGAGACACCTTAACAAAATCGTTTGAATAACATTTAACAAGATTTCTATTAGGGTTATACCACGGTCATACACATATATCATACAATAAAAAATATTTTTTTTTGTGATGAAGGAGTGCATTGTTTTTAAAAAAGTGACGTGTTGTAGTGGACAGGCGGCGGTCCCACACAATTACCACGCCATGGTAGTACATAGGTACTCGTCCGACTCGAAGTCGGGAAGTGTGATACTCGGTTCAGTCCGCGCAAGGTCCGCGTGGGTCCGCGCGTAGGTAATGTAGGTACATACAACAGCGAGTATGATTAAAATAACAATCAAAAGCATCTAAAAATATTTTTTTAGGTACAACTAGCCACTTGAGTATTTTCCCGCCGTTCGGGAATTTACCCGTATTTTTCCATTCTTTCCCGTATTTTTTTTTTAGTTGTGTTGTTCATTTTCTCGTTCAAAAAGAAAGTCCGTAAGTAAATGATGCATCGTCAGTTAGAGGACTATGGAAAGTTGGTTCAAAATTTGATTTAGGCCCGGTTTCAATAAACAAAAACGAATCGTTTTGCTTACCAATGGTAGGTTTTTTTATTGCCAAACTGGGCATATAGATCATTTCATAAGCTAATTTTACCTGTGATAGCTACTTCCATATGGGAGGGTCTGATATGCAAAGCTTTGAGGTCTTTGCTTCATTTTTAGTAAAGATATAAGAGTCTTAATTTTAACAAATCTTAACTGATACCGGTCGGTAAATTATTGAAACCGGGCCTTAGTTGTCCTGAACCTACCCAGAACCTAACAACTAACAAATGAAAGTAAATAAAAGAAAAAAGAATCCCTTCAACTGTGATTTTAAAATTAATTAAATTGACTAACATTTTAGTCAAAATTTATCCTTACAATAATACCATTATAATCTAAAATAGTGTACCTACCCAACCTACTTATAGTAAGCTGTGCTAATGCGTTCTGTACCTACCTACTTGTGTGGCGACAAGCACAGCTACAAGTCTCGCTTGATCAAGTAAAATACAAATTGTGAGCGCGGTCATCCAATCTATACAATTCTACTTATATCTACACATATTCCGTATCTGTCGTCAACAAATCCATCTATCGTATTGCTAAACAACGCCATCTATTTATAGTGTTATCATGTAATGCATGGATTTTACAGTAAGACGATATTAGCGCTCCCGTGTCTTTTTTTGGCGACTTATATCATACTCAAAATTAAGCGCCATCTAGGTTTAATACGAAATTTCGGCAAAGTTCCGAGACACGCTCAAATGTATGGGGCTTGTCACTCTAGACACTTTACTCTATGCTTATATTCAGTACTTTAGTAATTATTATAATCTGTAATTAGTTCTTATAATTAATTATTTTTTCTTTCTTTTGAGAACACTACGTATTCTCAAGGCGGCGGAGGATGTTTAGGCCAAAATACCTATAATAATATTTATAGTAGAAACCTACTCATATTGAGTATCAATGACGAGCCTCTGCTTCCCGATTCCTCTCCTTTTCCCACATCATATGTGTGAGCGAGAAAAGAACTTCGGGAATCTTCTACATACTTCGGTGACGTATCGCTGAACGCGTGTGTGTGAGTAAACGTAACGCGCGCGTCTCGCAATCCCGCAAGATTCAGTACGAAATACACTACAGTTCGAAACGCATGTGAAATTTGTGATTTGATAGTGCTCATAATCATTGGATTGCCATAGGAGTTCCTGGTAAGTCCTTACCTTTATCCTAGGAGGCTCCTCGTTTTCCATATTAATATTTTTACGCAAAAACCCACCAGGGCTCGAAGATCTTGAAAACTGATGGCGTGAAAGAGCTGGTGTCCGATTCGTGAAGATGAAGTACAGTACACCGAATTAATGGGGTCATCAAATGCATGTTTGTTTCTATTGCGCATGTGACGACAACTATGGTCGGGTGTAAGATGTAAAATATACTGGTGTGACTGTCATAAGTTTTATTTCCTGGTCTTGAATTAAATGTTCTTCTTGCATGTTGTTTTATTTATATATCCTGATGTTATACTAAAAAGTAAAGGTGGGTATATTGATCGTTTCTATGTGGTATGTGGTGCTACAATATGTTTCGGCAACCAATAATGCTATCAAGATTACTTATGGATTGCTTGATATGTGACAAGTAGCAGTAGTATAGATATGTTGTGTGTGAACGGTAGGTGCTCCAGCAACAGTAGAGCAAGCCGCTCGGCAGCTGGGGTCGCGCGGCGCGCTAGTGTCGGTGGCCAGTGCACGCCGAGTGCCCGCGTTGCACGCACTGTTCGAGCACGCGGGCGGGGAGCTTCATCAGGCGCTGCAGAGGAACTATGCCAAGGTGGGTGTCCAGCACAGTAAAACAACTGCCGGGGTAGTGTCAACAAAGGAAATATGTTCTTTGTTAAAAATTTCATTTTTAATACAAGCTTTTTTTGAGTGACTGTACTTTTTGTTGACTTTGTCATCCAATACACTTATGTATACCAAATATCAAGTCAATCCGACCACTGGAAGTGGGTGAAATTCGACTTGCAAGATTCCACCCGAACAAACATACATACATTGCAAGTTGAATAAAAGCTTGTAAAGTTAAGGGGACATGTAGCTCATTCTCGAACAAGGCAACCAAAATACAATTATTCAACGACAATATTAAAACTAGACCAGAAAAAGCACCAGGTTACGATCTTATTATGGACCGTAATGTTCCTGATTTACTTACTGTAGGAATTACATGTCTCACTCAGATCTTAAATGACATAAGGCTAAAGCACGTACTTCCACTTCTTCTGATCATGATTCTGGAACCAGGTAAGCGAGCTAAAGATTTGATGTCTTCCAGAAATATCCGATTTCGGCAAATCTGATTGAAAAATAATGATTTCTAGGTTAATGCCTACTATTAAGGAGCTTTCGAGGAGAAAAAATAACATTTTTGGAAATTTCACTGGCTTTTGACCTAGTGTGGCAGGACTGGCAGGTAGTTTAAATGCTTTTGCTGCTGGTGTTTACCTAATTTGAAATTAATGTCTAACTGATTGTAATGTTCTTAAATTGGTGGAATACTGTCAGACATGTGCCCTATAAATTGGCTGGAGTCCCTCAAGGTAGCATTCTCGGACCCATCTTATATTTAGTGCACACTGGTGAACTACTCTACAAAATCGTAGCCTCATTTGGGACATTCGCTGATGATACTGCAGTACTTACATCATGACTTCGACACTGCATCTGAACTCTTACAAAGCGATCTCACTGAAATATTGGTCCGTTTAAAAAATTGAAACATCAAGGTGAATATAACTAAACTCTGTCAACGTAACAATTGTTTAATTTTTGAAGGGGGACGTGCATACCCAATTTGAGAAGGACACTGCATATTTTATCGGCTTTAAAAGCAGTTTTAACATTTTTCAATTTTTGATGAATCTTAGATATATTTTATTTTTGTACAGGACCCGAGACATCTAGTTTTACTAAGCGGGTACAGTTTGAAGGAGCGACCACCGAGCCCGGCCCCACCACCCATCCCTGATATACAAGCTGATGTTTATGGGTAAGACTTCTAATTTGTTCACAAACATTTTGGATTTGGATATTTTGTTTATATTGATATATGATTAGTCATATAAGGCCTTACATATTAATTCCCCATATTCTTTAGAAATCATTTAATTATCGATTAAATTATTAATTTCTCTCAACACATATACTAGAAAAGAGGACATCCAAAAAATTTAAACAGTACACTAACAAATATTACTATTTCAACATGTGTGGTTTCCGATTCTTTTAGCAAATATTAGTTACACAACAATATTTTCGGCATATTTATGAAAACTAAGAATTGAATTGAAAATCGCCTGTTGGCCGGATACAAATTAAATAACGTCACGTCATACAAAATAAATGATTTTGATGATCGTTCAAAATCATTTATATCATTTGGTAGTGACGTTGGTTGCAGAGATGAAGGTCTCGGGTAGGAATCCTATAATGAGCGTGAGCTTTCGGTGAAGGAAAACATCGTGAAGAAGCCATAGCACGCTGGTAGGGTACTTTGTAGTTGTAGTACCCATCTGGAAACCACCTTCAAGTTGAAAATCTGTCGGTGTGTTCCGACAGCTGCATTGAGAGCCAGTTCTTTCTAGGCTTTATGTATTTCGGCCATATCATCACTATGGTGAGACACAGGCCTATATAGGGCGACTGGTAATTA